>CM043718.1:5871522-6179737 GCA_023969325.1 Oryzias curvinotus | reverse complement strand
GGGTTGCGTCTGCGGGCCATACAACGCCGCTTGCGGCTTTAATTATTATTATTTTTACTTTGTCTTTTTAATTGTCATTGTGATCTTTAAAATACTTAAGCATCGAGCAATTTGTTGATGTGACTTGCACCTCAGGGCAACCGCAATGGATGAACGGGTAGACAGACAGATGGATGAATGGATGAAGACAAACAGACCTGTACAGGGGGGGGGACCCCATCTTCGCCCAACATTACATGGGATAGGCTCCAGCAACCCTGTGAACCCAAAACAAAAGGTAGCAGGTTTGGAGGATGGATGGATGGATGGATGGATGGATGGATGGATGGATGGATGGATGGATGGATGGAGAAATGAACACAATATACCATCAGTTACATTTTGCCAGGACAACTTTAGCCCAAGTTTTCCTGTTAAGCTCCTGGTAATTTGCATATTTGAATAAAGTTTTGTATATATGACCTAAAGGTTTCAATATATAGTGAGATGAATATTTAGGCATCGCACATTATTTTGTTTTTAACTCAAAGTCCTTTTCCTAAAAAAAAACAAAAAACAATCAAGAATGTTGTGCTTTTTGAATTTTACAATTATTCATCTGAATGTTTTTTTTTAGTATCTATTTCTAAATTTCATCCTCAAATCGATTCTCTGGTCTTTATTCTAAGTTCTTGTCCATTTTGCCATCTGTGATGTTGATCCAGCCGGGCAGGTCTCCCTGTTTGAGTCACAACGTTTTTTTTTTTGTGTGCGAAAAATGTGAAAACAGGACGGAACAGTATTTTCATGCAAATGCATGAAACTTTCATGCTTATCCTTACAAACACAAGTATGACAGTCAACACCTCCCACAGACTGTGGCCAAAAGGCTAAAATAAGGGCAGCCGTTGACAGAGGGAGAAATCCTTCATCACCTCCGCGACCCACAAACGTCCTCTCAAACCAAAGACAAAGAGAGCGGCCATCCTTGTTGTTTTTTTTTTTATTCTGTGAGTCATTTGCCCTTTTGGTAAACACATTATTCAGTCTGTGCCTCGTATTTAGGCGCTCTCTGGAAATTGTTTCTCTCTGCATCTCATATTCCGGCTAAGCAGATGTTAATAACTGTAATTAGTCATCTTCCTGTGAGACACATTCAGGCTGCAGGCTTCAGAAAGCTGTCTTGTTAAGTGACAAGCGCTTCTAAAAAATCCTTCGCCGGACTAAATTTGCTGCGGCTGCCACATTTTTCTTCTGCCGCGGAGCTTGAAAAGTGAGCCGATGCTTCAGACGTGAGCAGAGGACGAGCCGAGGCCTTGATGATGCAACGAGGAAAGAGGGGCTGAAGATTTTCCTTTGATGAAGTGAAATTTTCTTGGTACAAAACACACATTTAAAGAGGAAAGTTTCCGATCGCCACCGCTTTGACCCTGAAGGCCGGTTTCTCTGTTATAGTGGCGTTGAAGAGCTAAAAGCAGCCTCAGTTTTACTGCATGTTTCAGCAGCGGGGCTCTGGCTCCTCTTCATGTTGACTGTTGACAAGCGGGACCCGAGCAGCACGCCAAGGCCGTTCCTCGTCCTGCCGAGCTACGTAGGCGGGACTCAGAGGAACTTCTGGCCAGGCAAAGAACAAAGCCAGGAGCTGCTGGAACATCAGAACATCAGCTGATCACTCAATGACTGCACATCTCTAGTGCTATCCTAGGCACTTTAACGTTGGGAGTTGGGTCATCTGGACCCCACAACATTTATCTTCAATGATTTGTGATCTTCACTGGTGTCCATGAAATCCTCTCCACCTTTATCCACTTGTGTCATGCTATGGATAACATTGTGGGGTCATTTTGACCGCACAAGATAGCACAAGGGTTAAAAGAACTGGAGCGAGTGAGGGTGACTTCCGTTATTTCCGGCTTCTGACGCCACCCGATCCATGTGCCGTACGTGCACGACTCCCGTCAGCGATCGCCAACCTTTTTCAGGCCACAGACCTTGAATGTCAGTTTTTTTCAGGGACCGGCCCACACGAGGCTGAATTAGGCATCTGATGTTTTTGAACATTTGAGGATAAAGTTTATCTTAATTCTCTGTAAAAAAAAAAAAAAAAAAAAAAAATCTGCAGCTGGTTTAAACTTTATTTGTACGCTGGATTTTGCGTAGGAACCGTTAAAATGCAGTAAAGATTTTCCATCAAACCCATAGCCGTCAAAAGCCTCACCCAACTGTTGAGGTACAACAGATAAATGCATATAAAATGGTCACTAAAACTGGCATTTTCTAACTATAATAAAAAAATATTGTTTAATTAACTTTATAGACGCATTTCACGCACGGGCGATCGACGGCTCCAACCAAATGAAGTCATTTCAGTCGAAAACTTTTTTTTTTTTTACGTGATTTTGACACCGCCATGTTGGAGCCAGACGTCATCAGTAACCAGTGATTCATCCAAGTCCTTCTGAGTCAACGTTTCTATGGCAACTACTCTCACCAATCTGGAGTGAGTTTGTTGGAAGGCCACACCCCTTCCACTCGGGTGTCGGGGGGCCACCAGGCTCGAGTAACAGATGATTATTTCTCTATAGACGTCTGTGGGGTTTTGGCTTCTCGGAATCAGCAGGTGCTTCCTGTTGGGAACGCCAGTGGGGAGGGGTCACTCAGCCCAGCCCATCTTGGCCATCTTTGGACCAGCGTTGTCCAGAGACAGAACTGGTGCTCCGCATCAGGTGATTCTAAGGTTAGGAGGAAAATTTTTCCTCATCACAAAAGAAAAAAAAAGTCTTTTTCATGGCTGTCTTTACTGTACCTTTCAGACGCGGAGAGTAAAGGTGACGTTTGATAAGAAAATTACTTTTTTTAATTCTCCATCCCACTTTTGATATCAGATATTAAAGTCGCTGAAAAGAACCGAAGGGCCATTTCTCTGAACCTGATGCGGGACCGGCGACGTGCGGTGAAAAGCGCGCTGGCCTATAATACGGAATAAGAGCCAGCAAATTTTCATTTAGAGTAGATGACAATCAAACACAATAAAGGCTTCTAAGCTTCAATATTTCCTTCAAATGAAATCCCATTTTCTTTCATTCCTGAAGGCTGTTTTGGCAGGATTCGCTGATTACATGCTTCACACTTCTCTGACAAAAGAGGAAATTGGTTTCTTATTAATCCTCCTCACCGATGGGACACAACAGATCTCCGTCTGGTCTTGACCTGACCTTGGTAAACATTTAAACGCTGTACCGGCCTAATGAGGGGACATGAAAGAGACAGCCAGCACCTCAGCGTCCCCATCTGCACAAATTCAAATCGTGATTACAACAAAACCGCCCATTTCTGCCTCAATTCAAGCCGTTTTCTTGTTCTGTGCAATCAGCTGCGTGATCGGACGCATGCCGCTTGAGCTGGAAAAATGAAACTCGGCCGAGGTTCACGCAGACGCAACAAAACACTTCCTGGTTCTTTTCAGAAAAAGAAATAAAATACTGCTGTGTTGGTCGTGGATTTCGGATGAAATGTTTGAGTCACATCATGTCAGCCAGCAAAAAAATTGGACCTCAAACCATGCGACAGAGAGGGAAGACAGACAGACGGACGGCGGGACGAATAGATAGATAGATGGATAGACAGACAGACTATCTAGCTGTTCTCCAGGACTCTTCTTTGTAAATCTGTGTGCTGAAAATACTAAACACTCAGACTCTCAAAATCTTCTGGTAAATGTGCTTTTTTTTTTATAACCGTCTATTTTTTTAAAAGTGTAGCCACAGATCAGAGCTGAAGGCCTCTTGTGTTGGAGAGATTTTCCTGTATGGGGGTTTTGGATCTTCAGATAAACAGAGTATATTTTTCTATAAACCTCTTTTGTATTTGAGGCAAAGCTTTATTTATAATATTTATATGTTTTTAGCATGTACTTGTGTCATTTTTCTGATGATGGAGGATAAGTATTGAGAAAATTAAGCTCAAAATTGTATTTAAGTATTTCTATCTTCACATCACTGTGACTCAGACACAAAAAATTAATTTAGATCTGCTGTCTTTTTTTCTCCTTTACTTTTATTTTTTTTAATGTTTTCCATTTATGAATGTTAAGATGCTTTGGTTATAAATTGATAGTAAAAACTAAAAGAAAGTAAACAATAAAAAAACACTTATGTTCAAATATTTGTATTTATGAAGAGACATTTTACAAGGTTACTACCTTCACACATCAAATACAGAAGAGGAAAAAAAATTAAAAATAAAACAACTTTATCAGTTTAGTTTAACTTTTTCCACTAAGACCAAGTTTTTAAAAAATATTTTGACTAGTCTTATTTTAGTCAAATAAATTTGACGCGCTGATCAAGTTTGGGTTTTGGTGCATTCTTAAACTTCACCACTAGATGGCAATAAATCTAATAGAATTGAAAACTCAAAAACCTGGGGATTCACTGGTGCCTGACGTTCCTGTTGAGCGATGACTGATCCGCTCCTCCAGTGTTTCCCGCATGGATCGCCATTAGGAATTCTCAGCAGGGTTTAATGTTTATATTTATAGACCTGCATTGATTTCGGAAGTGGATGCAAACTCCCTCTGTGACTGAAAACGCAATTTCCCAGCCCAAAAAAAAGGAAGAAGAAAAAAGTGCTGCAGCGATCGCTCATCAACACAAAGCCACAGAGGAAGTGGCCTGATTCCTGCTGCCTCTTCTCAATAAAAGCGTGGAGCGCCGTTCTCCTCTCATTACGTCTGTACTCATCAATGGCAGGGGGACAGAATCAAACTTGACGAAAGCTGGAATAATAGCTTGCGAGGCGCAAAATCTGCTGGAATATATATATTTTTCTCTTTCAGCTCCTCCTCCCAGTAATTTCATTCTCCTCCATCTTCTCCTGCCCTTCCCGGATGTCCTTGCTGATCCGACGCCTTTGTCATCTGGAGCTTCAAGTCGGCCGCTGTTCCCTGCAGGATCTGCAGGATCTTGCACCATATGCTGCCCGGCGCTTCCTGTGGAATTAATATTTCACCGGTGGCTCCTCTTGCCATTTTTCTTGCTGACAAACCGAAGCTGGATGGAGGTTTTCAAACGGCAGCAGAACAATAAATATTGAAGTGTTTCTCCTGGAAGCTCCTTATGCTCACCGTCCAACACGTGCTCTGAATGTTCCCATCTGTGCAGCTGCACCAAGCAGGACCGCCGCCGCCTCCTCCGTGACTCCGGCCTTCGCCACCACGCCGAGCGCAGAAAAATGTGCTGAACTTTCCGGGATGAGCTTCTCAAACTAAAGTCGCTTGGCCTGAATCGGTCCTCGCCCAGAGGCCGCCCGCTGCGCTCGAGCAGAGCCGTCCACCGGCTTTCCGTTTCATCTGAATGATCTTCCGGACATAAACTCTTTGACTTTTAGCAGAAAACGTTCCCCAAGATCTCTCCTACTTTAGAGGAATGTCGAAAATGTGTCAAATATGTCCGCCATTCCAGTTTGAGAAAGAGATTGTGACAAACAGAAAATTCAGTGGCTTCTTCATGCTTCTGTTTGCAGCACGGAGAAGCTCCAGAAGCTGCAACGCGAAGATGAATGAGACCCAACCGACGTCTGAAAATCAAGTCGGGGGTCAGTCTGGAAGCTCTTTTCCGTCCAGTCGAACAAAACGTGATCAAAGGTTTAGACTCAAATACAAAAGGGGTTTGTACAAATACACTCCTCGTGTGTCCAAAGATTCAGTACGGTGACAATAACTCAAGAGCTCAAATCTGTTTGCTCAGCTGCCGGACAGGACAAAATACAAACAAATGAAGGAAACACGTTCATTTCAGTCAGACAACTCATGCTGTAGTAATAATATTTATTTTCACATCTTTTAGTTTTGCTTTCACATTCGTTGACATTCACGTTCCTCTAAGTTAGCATTTACATTCCTCTTAGTTGGCATTTCACATTCCTTTATAATTGGCATAAGACTCCGTGCAATTCCATGAGATAAATTTCCATAAACTTTGGGGTAAATAACTACCCCTAACGGAGCTCACAGGTGGAAGCCGGGGAGGAGGGTGGGGCAAAGAACGCAGTGCTGCAGTAAAGAAGGATGAACAACTTGCACACCTGGACTTAAACGGGATGCTGCACAGGTGAGTTGATTACCTGACCCGCCCTAGGGGAGTGGCCTAAGTAAAAGCCTGCATGAGTTGCCTGCCCGAAATGCTCCCAACGATGCTCACTTCCGGTGTATTTCTCATTTCGACCTCCTATAAGCTGAATTGCTGTCATCTTTTAATCTATTTAAAGCGTTCCCAGTGGTTTTTGAATTCGGATTGTTTTCATCCAAAAACAACATAGAACTTCATAGGAGTTCATTAAAATGTGCCTCAAAGATGTGGGCGGGACTGTTGGCGCAGAGCAACCCCGCCCCCTTTCCCGTTGCCGAGAGCGCTAAGCAGGTAGCTTCGTGTTTATCTGAGTCATAAAGGCCTCTGCTCCTGATTCACAAGGTTTTGAATAAAGACAAACTTCATTTTACACCTGATTTTCTTTTTACATGTCCACCCTCATGACAAAAATGCCACAAAAATGCCACAAGACTGACTAAACATGACTTAAAAAAAATGATTTTTAATCCAAGTGGGTCTTTAGCACGGAGAATTCAAAACAGACTGTAGCTCCATAAAACTAGTTCAGACTGTTTCAGGTTGTAGTGGTTCTGTCATGGAACAAATTCCAGCTTAGTGGCCTAGTAGGAGGGTGTCCAACCTGAGATACAAATCCCCAGTTGGCTTGTACCAAAAACTTCCAGTGGGACCCTGACACTCAGCTTTTTTTATTTCAATTCAAATCAATTCTCTCTGTATTGCCCATAATCACAGAAACAGTCGTCTTCGGACTGATAGATGGATAAATGTGGAGTAAAACATAAAATCAAAAAGGATCATGAATATATACAAAGCACTAGAAAAACTCTAAGCTAAACTAAACTGGACATCCCTGCCCTTAGACCCCCCCTTCAAGGTAAGGAAAAACTCCTAAAAACAACGGATTCTGGAAAAAACGAAGAAACCTCGGGGTGCCCACATGAAGGAGGGACAGGCAATGCCGTGCTTTTTCAAAAGTTCGGTAGGGGAACCAAATTGTTTGAGCCCAGCGGCTCACCGTCAAAAGAGGAAGACAGATTTCATCAGTGGAAACTAAAAACAAACTCTGTGGATCAGTAATTACATATAGATCAAGAGAAAATCAGCTTAATATCCAGAATTCTTTAGAAAGTCCAAAATAAAAGTCCTGTTTTCCTGAAGAACAGAACCCTGAGGTAACAGGATTCTGTCGGTTAAAATAAATTCAAAAAAAGCTAAATGAGTTTCTTAAACTTTGCTGAGTTTTGTTGCAGGTTTTAGCCGCATATCTCTGTGTGCAGCCAAAGACCTTCAGTTAGCTCCTGCTTCTACATTAGAGGTCACTCCGTTGACCTGCAGACGTTTTGGGCGCAGACCTGCAGGCTTCACGTATTGACTAGGGCACGGCGGCAGAGGAGGAGCCACATATCGGATTCATCATGGCCTCAAGCGGCCTCTGTGCAGTCTGCAGAGCCTGCGGGGAGGCGGGCTGATCCTGGCGGGGCAGAGCGAACGGCGTGGGGATAATGAGCAGGTTTGTGCTGCAGGAGGCTGGAGCAGGCAGCAGGAAGGAAGCTCGGCTTTCGCTTTCATAGAACTTTCCTCTGTTGAAAATCATGTTTTTGAAAATGTTCTTGATGGAGAACATGAGAAAATGAAGCTTAAAATTCTTAGCATTTCTTAGTGTTTCTTTATTGGAATCACTGTGAATGATGGGAAGACAAAAGGAAACGCAGTTGGAAAAAGATGGTATTTGTGACGTAGACGCTGCACAAGTTCCCTCCATTTCCTGGTCTGAGCTGGAATCCGGCTCAAAACTGTACGGCTGGATGGCGCTTACATTGCTCGCCATCTTTGTTGCTCCGGCAACATTAGGTATACGTCACGGTTTTTTTTGTGTAACTTGGCCGTCGGTCGCAACTTATGTGATTATAAAAAAATAGGCTCATTTGTTTATTATTTTTCCACTAAACCAGTAGAGGGCGCTGCAGGGGGCGTAACAGTTTTCCAGGCGGTCTTCTAGTAGTAGTCAGGCGTGCAGACATTTAATGTTATCTGTTCTGATTCTCCTTTTTAGTAGATTTAGATAAAACCTCTTTTTTTAGTCTCGCATTTTGTTACAAATAGTACTATTAATATGAGACTTGTTACTTTTTTTTTTTTTTTTGGCATCTGTGAGAGTCTGGAGCAACTCGGTTAAAAAGAAAAAAAAAGCATAGTCATAATTAAAAGACGGCTGGGAACGCTTGTAAAATAGCTCAAAAGATGATCAGAGTGGGTTTTTAAACATATTTGACGATTTAGGATTTTATTTTATGATGAACGCATAAAGAAAGTCGATTTCTGGCTGATAAATATGGATGGATGGATGTAGGGATGCTTGGTTCTGCTTTTTTTACAGAGTGGTGGGTGATCCTGAGGCGCTGTGACCTTTAGTTGCTCGACAAGGTGTAATGCTGCCGACCCTGCAGCCTCGCAGTCCGTGCACTGCAAACTGAGCGGCTCTGTGTAGCTAAACTCGCGCATGTGCTGCACCGCCGCCTCATCTCCTCTGAACTCCGACTTCTTGCCACATTTAGCAGCTTAATGCATGCGGGGGGGGGGGGAGGGATCCTCATTCGGCGCCCTTTCTTCTCATCCATTTCTTTCTTGGACTCATTTAAATATGGTATGGAGTTAATGTCATGCTCGGTCACCATGGCTCCACACACGCAAGCGGAAATGACAAAAAATCTCATCCGACTTCTCGCATGAAGGAGCTTTTCAAGGTGTCAGCCTCCAGGAGTGGGTGGGGCCCGGGGTGGGGCCCGCCCAGAGTATCTCAAGTCTCTGGAGGCTGTGGGAGTGTCCTGGCTGATGAAACACTAGCCGCGTTTGCATGGGCAAAAGTAATCGGAAAGAAAATGCGTCATGTAAACGCGCCGTTCGGAATACGCCGCCCCGGTCAGACTCGTTCGGATCAAACTTTCTTTCCGATCGAGATAGGTGGGTTATACCGATCGTTTATCCGATCGGTGTACATGTAAACGGTTCATTCCGATCGTGTGTCACTTCTGCTCTGGTTTATGTCATTTATAGACGGTGTTTCGCTGAGAGAAAGCTTTGGATCTTAAACAGGACTGACCAGCTGCTCTGCAGACGCCCCGGACGCCCCGTGCAAAGCGCCGCTCCGCTCTCGCCCCTCTGGCTCTTCACCTCTCTTACACCCCTCATGAGGGGTATTCCGGGGGAGGAGCGCTTCTGTCCACTGGCACCCAAGCACAGAGCAGCCGGATTAATAACTTTGCATTTGGGGGTGGGGGGGGGTGCTTTGTTACGTGTGCGTTTTGTTGTGTTGTTATGTGTGGGAGAATTCAGACTGCGAGCCGACCCGCCGCTCTGGGTTAGCGGCTGCCGGTCTCAGCAGAACCGAGCAGAGCTTGGACCGCCAGCACACACAGCGGCTTTGGGGCGGAGTGTGAACTTTTCAGAGCAGAAATGTGGCTCAGTCCTTAGAAACTGTTCAAACAATCACGTGGATTTGTGTTTCCAGTCGTGTCCCGACAAAATAAAGGCTGATGTTATTCCCATATATTTACGTGCAGCCAGGATGCAGATTGCAGAATTTCCCGCATGGTCCTGGATTTTGTGTCCATCAAGGCTAATGTTGTTAGCCCGTGTTTATAGCCTGTCCTAACCCTTCCAGCTCCGTTCTTCAACATAAAAAGCACTGTCCACACGGATTAAATAAAACGATGAGCAAACAGGCGCTTCATAATATTCATAACATTAATAAAAACACGTTTGGGAGATCGTCTCGTATATTACGGAGCTGCTGCATAAATGTCTGTGGCAGCAAAGGTTTGTTTACAACGGGACGCATCTCCTCTACCGGGAATTTTTTTTTTACCACTACTGCGCATGCCCAAACGATTCATTCCGACCGAAGGTGAGACCCATGTGAACGTTTGCTCTAATCGGAAAAAGGTTTTCTGTGCCCGTGTGGACGGGTGAATTTTAACCCGACCATTGATCCGATCAAGATAATTTGCCCATGTAACCGCGGCTACTGAGTAGTTAGGAATATAAAAGATCATAAAATACTTTTTTCTTTGTGTTTATTTGATTCTATCAAAAACATTTTTATAAGAATGACGGTACCGCGATTTAGCTGCAGCTTCAGCTGTTATTGGAGAAGTCCCGCCCCTTTAACTGTCTCCACCAATCATTCTTGGAGGCTTAATCATACATCATCAATCTGACCAATCAGAAGTGGTTAAAGTCTTCACTTCTTTGTTCTGATTCTGCTCATAAAGTCTCTCAGTTCCAACAAAAATACCAGCTAAAGCTCGTCTTTAGCGTTATAGCTTTCCACAGAGTCCGGTATCAGACCGTGGAACAAGAGAACAAAACAATGAAGCTCTGAGATGCTAGTCTGTCTGCGTTCAGCGGCTTTTTGCACTACATCTCCCATGATGCATTGGGTTAAATTGACAGCATCTCAGCGCACAATGAATCTTCGTTGCTAAACGTCTTGAAACCACAACAAACACACAAACAGTTTTTAAATCTTCTAAATTATCTTTAGAAAAAACAGCTGCAACTTCCAGATTTTTCTGCCACAATCATCACAAAAATGCATGTGAGATCATGGAGGGGCTGTAGATCAATACAGACTATGAGTTTCTATGAGCTGGAGTCGAGGGAAGTCTGGGCATCTTTAGACTGCTGCCTCCGTGACCCCGTGACCCCGTGACCCCGTGAGCAGAAGAAGATAGATAGATAAGAATTGAGCAGGTAGTACATTTATGAGAAAGTCAAACATTTTCCAGGATAAAGTTGTACATTTACAAAAATAGAGTAGTCATAAATGTAAACTTTAGAATTTTCCAAATCTGCTCAACTATTTTGAAAATGCAAAACCCTTTTCACGAAATTACAACTTAACTTTAAAAAACAAGTATGATTATCTTTGTAAAATTACCACTTTTCTTAATGGCAGGAAACTTTATTTCTGTCAAATCTAGACTCGTTTATTTCATGACTTTATTCTCAGAATTCCGACTTAAACAACCATTTTCAGAAACGATTGACTTCCGTCTTCGCTCGGAAAACTTTTCTTCTTTATTCTTACAACGTGAATTTTTCATACATTTTTCAAACTTCTTCTTCTGACATTATTCGCATATTTATTTATTCATCCTCTCTTAACTGTGTGGCCCAAAAATAGTCCAAATCTGTTACAGAAAAAGGTTTTATTTTCCCTGGAAAAATATTTTCCCGCATCTCAAGAATAAATGTATTAGAGAATCGGTTGCTCAGAATGAATCCAATATTAAAATCACGGTTTGTTGCGCATTCAGTGCTTTTCTCTTCACATTTTATTTCTCACATGAGCTCATTTACATTCAAAGTGGGTTTTGTGGGAGTGAAGACATAAACTTTCTAATTTAATTAGGTGAATAACTGTAATCGCAGCTCAATATCTAGAACAAGTTAATGCTGAGGTTTGAGCTGCCAGCCGTCCAGAAGGGCAGAAATGATCTGCAGCTTCTCATAAAGTCAAGGATCATTTAGCTCTGATTGGAAATACAAAAACATTCATCAGAGTAATCCTCACTCCTGATAAATTACATCCCCTTAAACCTGCTAATTACATGATCCAGATCACTCAGGATTTAGAAGAGGCACACACAAAAAAAAGGAGAGAGAAGGAGTCCACTCTGGATTCTCGGATCATTTTGTGCAGCGGCTCAGCAGACAGGAGGGGTGTAGTGAAGGTGAAGCAGGAACACCTGGGACTCAGCGGAGCACCAGAGCAGCCGTGAAGACCAGCGGCAGCAGGAGGTCGCAGCCCGGACGGCTGGCAGCCGAGGTGAGGCTGGCGCCGTACTGCTGCAGGAGCTGCAGCGCCACGCCGTTGGTCCAACCGAAGCCCAGCTGCAGCAGCACAGGTCCGGTTCAGTCAGAAACAAGTCCTGATCCCACCAGACAGCAGGGCTTTTACAGCCGAAAGACGTACCTGCACTTCGTATTCTCCTCCGCCGCCGGGTTTGCCGTCTCCGTTCACGTCGTACTGTTATGCAGGAGGGGGGGGGAGGTAACCACAAGCCTGACACCACTGTGTTGCTGCTGCCCCTTCGAGAACACCCCCCCCCCACACACACACACCCCCCCACACACACACACACACACACACTCACCTTCTCAAACATGGCTTCATACTGCATGTAGGCGCGCCAGTTGGTCCGGATCCAGCGCTGCGCCAGGTCCAAAGCCAGCCGTTTGGCCTCGTCTGAAGGAAGCTGGGAGAGACCTGCAGAGGCACAGAACCCGCTCAGTACCAGCTTTAAGAAAAAGGTTCAAAATACAAGTTCATTACGGTGAAAAATACAGTGGCAGCAGAAAGTTTGGTACAAAAACGCTTTTTTTTTTTGCATTTCAAACTAGTCAAAAGCAAAACAAATGCTAGGTCGCTTTACAAATAATTACTTTAGATCAGGGGAGTCAAACTCATTTTCACTGAGGGCCACATCGTCATAGTGGCTGTCCTCAAAGGGCCAGATAGAACGTATGTGTAACTAAACATGTAACTAAATGTAATGAAAAATAAAGGTAACTAGTTAATGTTAAATAACTCATTATTTGTTTATTATAACTCTTTAAAATGACAATTACAGTTGCATACAAAAAACGTATGTTTGCTTGTTACTCTTACATAAATCTTTTTAAATTTCGAGTTAGGTTAGATACATTAAAGTCTTAATGTATAGTTGCCCAATCCGGTATTTCAGGTCCAATTCCCCCTAGATATGAATAAATACACACCAATTTGTATTTTTATTTCAAGAAATGAAAATCTTTTATGCTCTCGGGGGCCACATAAAATGACATGGAGGGCCACATTTGGCCCGCGGGCCTTGAGTTTGACACGTGCTTTAGATTGTAAAAAAATATTCTATGTTTTCATTAGCACAGGCTCCTACCACTAGGGGGCAGTGTGTCACAGCCATCCCACAGTTAAAATCAGAAAGCATGTCCTTTGTGTGATGTCATAAAGCATCCAAAGTGGCCACTTATCTGAAATTTGTTTCCAACAAACAAAACTGATATGAAAAACATTTCATATTCAATGTCATTTCTTTTGTGATATGTATGGCATCCTCTGGCATTCCCATTGTTATGGCAATTGTTCTCGTCATGCATTCTTGTTCTTGTGTTTTCAACAATAAAGCGTTAAAAAAAAAAAAAAAGATATGAAAGCATTTTTACACCGACTACTGAATGAACGTTGGTTCTACAGAGGACATTCTGGGCTGTTCAATGATACAAAATGTGAAGGGTGAAGCTCTAGGAATTGTTTTTGGTTTATTAAAAACATTTTAATTATGTTTTTAATAAACCAAACATAATTTAAATGTTTAAAATTAACTGGACAACATTTGTTCTTTCTCTGATTTTTCTTGCTTTCTCTTCTTATTAATGACACCGATTCTCCATGGAAACACATGATCATGTGATCAAAGCCGTCCGTTGCTTTTACTGCATAAAATAATCATACAGTGGAATAAATGTAAGTACAATCTCCAAGAATCTCCACTTTCTGGAGCCCAGAGTACTGTAAATAATTGAAAATAGGGTTCTGAGTTTTAGTGATGATGCAGCTTCAAGCCTTTTGGGGGGGGGGGGGGGGGGGGGGGGCTCTTCCCACCTTCTATGAGCATGTGCTGCAAAGGGGGCCACGCGTTGGGGTAGTCCCACTGCTGCCCGGACTCCCTCAGGGACGTGGGGACTCCGTTGGGGAACTTGAGAGCGCCACTTTCCTGCACAGAGAAACACACACAAAAAAAAAACTAAAGAGGAATGCTTTGTAGTGCACTTCTGCCACCTGCTGGAGGAAGCAGGCATTGCTCCTGCAGCTGACGAGGTGAAATCTGATGCATCAAAATACAAAGAGAAGCTTTTTAGAGGTATGACAAAAAAATATCCACCCAAAAACGAAGAACAATGACAATAAACTGAATTAAAATATCAGAAATGTGTGAAGTTTATAACATTATATTTTGAGGAACAGGATGTTTTAAGTTTAGGTAAAAGGAAAAAAAAAATGCAGGTGTTGAAATAATTCACAAGCATGATCTCAACGCTCTTATTTTGAAGGTTTTTTTGTGTGGCTGAGCTCCGACCTTCAGGTACTGCACCGCCCTCTCCCCCATCTCTGGCAGAGAGAAGCACTGAGCCCAAACAGGCGCCAGGTTGGAGGCGTAGAACTCCAAGTGCTTGGATTTGGACAGCAGGCTGTAATCAAACCAGGCTCCCCTCTCAGGGTCCCACAGCACCGCCTCCATCGCCTCCACCCTCCGGGCCGTGGCCTGCTGGTACGCAGCGGCCAGCTCGTCCTCACCTGTCAGAGAGCGACACGTCAAAGCGGCCGAGCGCGGCGGGCGAGGGCGGGGGGGGGTTGTTGGCCTCTCACCCAGCAGCCGGCAGAAGGAGGCCAGGGTCCGCTCGGTGCGGCACATCAGAGCGTTGAGGTCGACGGGCAGGATCTGGCTGGTGCGCGTGTCTTTGAGGGCGCCGCCGTTGTGGCCTTCGGCGTCGATGTACCAGCGGGAGGTGAAGTCCCAGCCGGACTCCGCACCTGCTTTCAGCTCCGCCCACAGCTGGTCTCGGAGCCCTGAAGCCAGAGGGGAGGTCAGGGCTGGAGCTTCACAGTGACCCCCCAGGAGCAAAAAACAAACATGAAGAAGCTTTTTCTCCCCTCAGTTTTTAATGGAGTTTTGGGACTATAGCAAATCTGCTAAAGAATAACAGACGTTGAATGTAGGACATTCACTCTCTCAGCTGGTCCTCAGGGTCTCCCCGGAGGAGATGGAGGTGGGGGAAGTTTAGATTGCTGCCCCCGCACCCCAGGCCCACATGAGCACCAGAAGATGGAGGGAGGTTTTGAGTGACCTTCCATAGACGTGGAATCAAACACCCCAAGGTTTTTGAGACTGAACCGAGAACCCCGAATGTCCCCAGATGTGTTTCTGTCTTCCAGAGGTTTAAAGTCGTCTTTTGATCTGTGTGGGTCTTGATGATTGATGAGCAGGAGTTCATTAGACATGCCCTTCTGAGTTGCGGCACAGAGTGAGTCCACCCCCACTACCCATCAGCCGTTCATTGCTACTTACACTCTGGGCATGTCTTGTGTCATTTCTGTCCCTCGTCCGTACCTTCGGAGAGTCCTTCTGCCAGCTCCAGGTCGTCTGTGTAGGACTCGGGTCTGCAGGCAGAGGCGTGCAGGTCAGTGTGGGCGGGGGGGGGGGGGGGGGGGGGGGGGGGGGGCAGCTTTGCGTCACACGTACCTGGGCAGCCCCGCCTCCACGTGGAACCGGTTCAGTCGGTGTTCTGCTCCGGCGACGTCCACAGCCACCGAGCGGTTCTGCATCCAGAACTCGTACTCGTCCTTCAGGACCGGCAAAGTGGCTCTAAAGACATTTGGAGGAGGGGGGGCAGAAACAGGTCAGAATCTGGTTGCTTTATTTTGAAGGGCCGGCTGCTGGGGCCCAAACCCCACCTCAGGAAGTCGGTGTCATTGGTGGCTCTGAAGTAGCTCTCCACCATCAGAGTGAGGAACGGGGGCTGGCTCCGCCTCTCGTAGTAAACCCGCCCCCCGTTTGGGATGAAGCCGTATCTGCAGGAGGCGAAGAAGAAAGCCATAAAAGCTCAAAGTAGAAACCAAATGACTGAGATACATTAAATGTTTGGATTGAATTCTCTTTTTGTGTCCCACATCTATTGATCCAGAAACACTTTAGGATCTGTTAGGAATGCAGGATATGAGGAAAACTCGCGATATAAGATATTAGTGATTAATATTGCGATGACGATATAACTTGTGATACATGAACAAACAGCCAAGAACATCATTTCCATTTCACTGTAGCTTACATTAAAAAAGAGTCAACATACCTTAAATCATACTCCAAATTAAACTAGTCTACCAGGGAGGCGAGCATCTAACATAAAAGGGCTTCATCCGATTGGTCAAATGCATAAATGGATTTATTTAATTATCTAAGTACCTTAAGCTATAATAAGATTGTTTGAGCACATCTAAAATAACCAGTTATTGCGATTGTTACCGTCTTTTGCCAAATGCATATTGCACAGTTCGATATCGCGATAATTTTGCGATTTAGTGTGCAGGCCTAATGATCTGCATCAAAACACAAATATTCATTAAATTTGTAAGAATAAAAATGTTTTTCTCCTAAAATTTTGGTTGTGGTCGGATCTGGAGCAGATATTAAGTAAACATGCCATGTTTGGTGATCGGAAGCCCTATTTTTTTCTAAACTCCCGACCAAATTTTATGACCAATGCACATAATTTTAAAAAAATGTCATAATGTCTTTTTTTTGTTGTTGATTGTTTTGGTTTTAAAAGGAGTAAAATATATTTCTGAATCATGCAGATGAGCTTAGTCAGAAGAGACCTTGTACTGTCAAAGCTACTGACTAAGGAAGGTATTTTATTTTGTAGTCTACCTACAAAGAAACACTTCCTGTTTTAGGGCTATGAAAGAATTTTTTTTCTTGCACTTTGTAGGCGGTCCCCGAGTTTGTCGGCTACATATAAAACCAACAGAGAAAAAAAAGCTCATGGTTTATTTTCTGCATCTCTTCAAAATAAAAGCGCTCACTTCCTCCTAATAGTGTCGAGTGTTGATACCCAAAGCAGGAATCTGTGTTTCCAGCTTTACCAAACTGCATATTCAGGAAGATCGAGAGTCTGCTTCACCGGTCAGGAAGCTTGGGGCCTCACCTGCTGACCAGGTGGAGAAAGTTCTGGATCATGCCGCGGGCCGTGCTCGTCATCCCGGACACCAACAGCCCGTTGATGACCCAGTAGGAGTCCCTGCGGAGAGCAGAGGTCAGAGGTCGGCGAGGCGGCTCCGGGCTGACCGCTCACTCACCAGTAGTAGAGTTCCCTGAAGCGGCCCCCCGGCACCACGACGGGATGGGGGGTGTGGATCAGCGAGTAGAGCTCTGGGTGATCTTTGACATCGCTGCGGATCTGAAAGAGTTCAGAGGATCCAAACTGGATGAAGTTCAGGTTAAAAAAAAAACTGGTGCAGTAAATGAAAAAGGTTCATTCGTGGCTCAGACGTTGGAGTTCCTCAGATTGTTTTAAAGACTCCAGAGATTCTCTTTCTGCTTGGTAACGTCACCATTACCGTTCAAATCTCTTGGAAAAGCAGCACATGTGCAGATCTGTCCAGGCTAACTTTAGTTAGAAGAAAAATAAAAAGACAGGCCCGTTCCAAGAACATGGGAATAACAAATGACAAACCTAATATTTAATGGATGCAATGGGATCCATGGTGAGAGTAATTATGATGGAATCATTTACATGTGGATACATTGATAAATTGTTGCAGTTGTTGCTGTTTTACAATTGTACAATTTTACAAAAACTAAATAGCGTTTCTACATTTGCAGTTGACCACATATTTTTTGTATACATTTCATTTTCAATATTGTGATTATTATTATTGTTATTATTATTTAATATTTTTTATTTATGTAATATGAATCTCATTTTCGATAATAATTTCAATAATAATTGTAATAATATTTTTTTATAATTTAATATGTTTAATAATTTAATATGAATGTCATTTTTTATGTCGTTTTTTTGTTGTTATATTATACAGATTATTTCTGAATGTCGTTTTTGCTGCCACAGATATATGAAATTTCCCCATTGTGGGATTAATAAAGTCATCATCTATCTTAAATATATACACACACACACGTATATTTCTATTTTTACAATCAATTCCAGACTAATTATCTTAAGTTTAACCTGAGAGCACCATCGCTGGGGGATTTTCACCAGAGCAAAACTATTTACATGAACTTCAATATGTGGGGTGTTGAGGAGTCCGTGTCTTCACCAGGGAAGTCCCACATGACCCATGGATGGGTGGACCAAAGACCAAATTTCTAAGATCATTTTATAGGAATTTTTGTTCTCAAATTCCTAATTTTCCGTCATTTTTTAACGAGTTTTTAGGAACTTTATAATTTTCTTTTTCATTTTGTTACACATACCACAGTTGAAGATAAAAGAAAACCACTCTTGTTGGGTATATCAGGTAAAAAAATTATCTGGCAAAAGTGATGGTGTAACTTTTTATAGGAACAGTGTTCTAGGGTTAATATATCTGTACATCTACATTTTTATTTATAGACATACATTTATATACGTGTATTTCTATGGCTTTAGTTTTGTTTCGATTTCTTCAAATAAACCAAGTCCGATCCAAAAACCTCACTTATCTGAAGGTTTAAGTCTGAGTTTGAAGGAAAAAAAAGGTGAAAAAGTTTACAAAAAATAAATAAATAAATAATTGTAGGGTTGTCTTTTGCTAAGACAACAAATCCGGTTAAGAATGAAAACGTTGTGGACATGTTCCTGCCTCACTGTCCCACACGTTTTGAGACTGCAACAAAATAATTCCCAATTGGAAAAAAAATATTTGAAATATTGTCTCTAATATTTAAGGTTAAACTTCCTTTGGACCCTATAGCAGGATTATTTGGAGTACTAACTCCTGGAATTTGTTTAAACAGCAAACAAAAACATGTGTTGAGTTATGTTGAACTTCATTGAAAAAGCAAATTTTTTTTTTTTATATATTGTGTTGTTTGCTGGGGAAAAAAAAAAAAAGAAAAAAAAAGTTGGGGACCAAAAATTAGAAAGAAATCAAGCCCTTACATTTTGGGTTCTTTAACAATTTAAAGGAAAAATACTGTCACCTTCCTGCCCAGAGAACTCCACAGGTTATGTATCTGCCCCGCCCACTCCCGCAGCTTATCGTCTGCGATTCCCGTCAGGAACTCTGGCCTGCAAAGGCAAAGTCCCCGTAATAAAGCCACTAAAGAGAGCGTGACGCTATGAGGGTCAGGACGGCCGGATCTCACTGCTCGTTCCAGTCTGGTGGAGCCCACGGCTCCAGCTCCGTCCCCGGTTCCTCGAAGTACTGATCCAGGAACTCCTGCAGCTTAGCGGGAGGAACCGTGGAGTTCAGGAACTCAGCAGAGAGGTTGTGGAAGGACGACAGAACAAGATCTGCAAGAAGGGACAGATTTGCAGCAGCAGCAGCAGCAGGAGAGGGTGGCGGGACCAAACATTTGAGTTGACCCTCACCAGGAGGAGAGTTCAGCTTCATGTCCACAAAGTGTTTATCATCTGTGAAGAATTTGGCTCTCTGCATCTGATCCAGGATGGCTCCACTACAGTAGATTTCACTGAAAATATCAAGAATGACCCCAAATTACCGTATTTTCCGGACTATAAGTCGCTGTATAAGTCGCACCAGCCCAAACATTCATTAGAAAGTAGGAAAAAAAACACAGATAAGTCGCACTGGACTATAACTCGCATTTTGACGGGAAAATTATTTGACAAAATCTGAGACCAAGAACTAATAACTTGCACAACCTCATATGACACAATCATAGCAGACTGTTTATCTCATAATTTCACAGTAATTCTTTCTCATATTTATTTATTCCTTTCATGAAGCATCATTGGCCAACTAATACTCTGTTTTCATCCTGTATTTGTAGAAACAGTTGTCATTTTTATTGCATTTCTGAATCTATGAAATCATTGGAAAGTAGAATATTATGTTGTTAGTAGAGGTAAGATCGGGCCTAAAAAATCCGGCCCGACCCGACACAGGCCCGCTGGCATTAAAGCCGAACTCGGACCGAACCCGACCAATTAAGTTGATTTGCAGGACCGAGCCCGAAGCAAACCCGAAATTTCAATGTATCCCATAGAATTTTTGGCAGAAAAAAATCGCCAGATTTCTTAAAGGTAAAATAATCTACATATTTTTATGATCATAAAGTTATTTTCTTTCTAACAGAGAGTGGTCGCTGCCGCCGCGCGCGTATAAGCTGCTGTTGTGGCATAGAGTTCCGCTGGAAGCTCTGAGCATAGGTTCATCTCTCCATGATAAATGCATTTGATCAATGAAATAACGCTGGAACACAGAATAAGAGGCCAGACAGAGAGAGTGACAGAGAGATCTTGATGATAAGCACTCGCTTCATTACGCGGAGAAATGCTGCAGCTGCAGCGGTGCGCGTTTGCCTTTTCAGTTTCCCTGTCTTAAGTTTCTCCTTGACTTCCTGCTGCTCCATATCAGAGATCCCTAAACAAAATAGATGCGGACTTGGGGAGGGAAGATTACATTCACGACACGCTGCGGGTGGCCGGCGCCCCCCTCGTTCTGCCAGTTGCTGGACCACAGTGTATGTCAATCAACGGTGGGCTGGTGACTGTTGGAGGGGGCGGGGTCTACCTGTGTGTGTGTGTGTGTGGGTGTGTGCGCTAGGGGAACGTTCTCCCTCTGAGTAAGAAGCTGGCTGTGCCTTTCGGTTCGTGCGGTAACCGTTCTGACATCCAGGATTAATAAAGAGCTGTTTGACAACCGCCGCCTAAGGAGCTTCTTTGCAGACATTACAATATATTTATTAAAAAAGTCAGCGAGAGAGAAGCCCGGCCCGAACCGACCCGAACGTAATGACTGTCATTTAGAACCCGACCCGACCCGAAATTCGGGTCGGGTCGGGTTCGGACTCGGCCTCGGGCTTAAGATCTTACCTCTAGTTGTTAGCCTTCAAGATCTTACTGTAAAAAAAAGTTTGCTGATTCTCTGAGTCACTTAAACTCTTAACACTTAACATACCTCACACATCAAACTGACCCAGGAACATCATCTCTGTTCCTCACAAATGAACAGAACAGGAGGGTTAACAATGGATTTATTTCAATTTATTTCTAATATAAGTCGCTGCAGAGTATAAGTTGCACCCCTTGCCAAACTATGAAAGAAAAGAGAGGCTTATAACTTATAGACCGGAAAATACGGGAACACACACACAAAAAAAAAAAAAGGTTTAGTAGATGAAGGGATTTAAAAACTACATTCAGACGTGCGTTTTGAAAGCAGTTGCCCTCACCTGTCACATGGTGGAGGAAGAGAAGCCTCCGTGAAGGCAGAGAGACTTAAAACCCAGCAGAGCAACCAGGTCCTCATGAGTTCGGTAAAGTTAGAAAGATATTCACAGATTCGGACTTCCGGCCTCAATAACTCTTCTGATAAACGTTCAATTGTGACAGCAAGTATCTCAATCCTTTTGTATTAACCCAGAGAGTGAACTACAAATGCATTTCAAAAGTAAAAAGATCGTTTTTTCACCTTTTGATCAAAATTGTTCTCTTCGAGCTGTGAATGCAGACATGCAGCGAGCCGGCTGCCAAGGGACCGTCAACAAAGTGCAACCTCTGTGAAACACCATTCTATAAAAATCAACACTCTTTTAAAAAGTGAATACATCTCTACATTTACATGAACTGGTAATGAAGATCTGTCAGCATATTCATGCTAAAATACATATTTTGTGTAAAAGTCCATCTATATCATATTTTATTGCACATATTTTTCACATTTTAATAGAGACACGAATCATAAGTAAAGTGATCAATAGCCTTTAAAAATACTGAAGCTACAGTCACCAAACCTTCTGTACAGACTAATCATGACCTTATTGTCCGACTACAACAAAGATTTGATCAGAAATCCGCTTTGTTTATGTTTTTCTATTTGTCATATAGAAATATGGATCATATTTGGTCAAAAATCCTCAATAGCTCTGAAGATACTGAAGCTACAGTCACCAAACCTTCTGTACAGACTAATCATGACCTTATTGTCCGACTACAACAAAGATTTGATCAGAAATCCGCTTTGTTTATGTTTTTCTATTTGTCATATAGAAATATGGATCATATTTGGTCAAAATCCTCAATAGCTCTGAAGATACTGAAGCTACAGTCACTAAACCTTCTGTACTGACTAATCATGACCTTATTGTCCGACTACAACAAAGATTTGATCAGAAATCGACTTTGTTTATGTTTTTCTATTTGTCATATAGAAATATGGATCATATTCGGTCAAAAATCCTCAATAGCTCTGAAGATACTGAAGCTACAGTCACTAAACCTGTCTGTACTGACTAATCATGACCTTATTGTCCGACTACAACAAAGATTTGATCAGAAATCCGCTTTGTTTATGTTTTTCTATTTGTCATATAGAAATATGGATCATATTTGGTCAAAAATCCTCAATAGCTCTGAAGATACTGAAGCTACAGTCACTAAACCTTCTGTACTGACTAATCATGACCTTATTGTCCGACTACAACAAAGATTTGGATCAGAAATCCGACTTTGTTTATGTTTTTCTATTTGTCATATAGAAATATGGATCATATTTGGTCAAAAATCCTCAATAGCTCTGAAGATACTGAAGCTACAGTCACTAAACTGTCTGTACTGACTAATCATGACCTTATTGTCCGACTACAACAAAGATTTGATCAGAAATCCGACTTTGTTTATGTTTTTCTATTTGTCATATAGAAATATGGATCATATTTGGTCAAAAATCCTCAATAGCTCTGAAGATACTGAAGCTACAGTCACTAAACCTGTCTGTACTGACTAATCATGACCTTATTGTCCGACTACAACAAAGATTTGATCAGAAATCCGCTTTGTTTATGTTTTTCTATTTGTCATATAGAAATATGGATCATATTTGGTCAAAAATCCTCAATAGCTCTGAAGATACTGAAGCTACAGTCACTAAACCTTCTGTACAGACTAATCATGACCTTATTGTCCGACTACAACAAAGATTTGATCAGAAATGAACTTTGTTTATGTTTTTCTATTTGTCATATAGAAATATGGATCATATTCGGTCAAAAATCCTCAATAGCTCTGAAGATACTGAAGCTACAGTCACCAAACCTTCTGTACTGACTAATCATGACCTTATTGTCCGACTACAACAAAGATTTGATCAGAAATGAACTTTGTTTATGTTTTTCTATTTGTCATATAGAAATATGGATCATATTTGGTCAAAAATCCTCAATAGCTCTGAAGATACTGAAGCTACAGTCACCAAACCTTCTGTACTGACTAATCATGACCTTATTGTCCGACTACAACAAAGATTTGATCAGAAATCGAACTTTGTTTATGTTTTTCTATTTGTCATATAGAAATATGGATCATATTTGGTCAAAAATCCTCAATAGCTCTGAAGATACTGAAGCTACAGTCACTAAACCTGTCTGTACTGACTAATCATGACCTTATTGTCCGACTACAACAAAGATTTGATCAGAAATGAACTTTGTTTATGTTTTTCTATTTGTCATATAGAAATATGGATCATATTTGGTCAAAAATCCTCAATAGCTCTGAAGATACTGAAGCTACAGTCACTAAACTGTCTGTACTGACTAATCATGACCTTATTGTCCGACTACAACAAAGATTTGATCAGAAATCCGCTTTGTTTATGTTTTTCTATTTGTCATATAGAAATATGGATCATATTTGGTCAAAAATCCTCAATAGCTCTGAAGATACTGAAGCTACAGTCACTAAACTGTCTGTACTGACTAATCATGACCTTATTGTCCGACTACAACAAAGATTTGATCAGAAATCAACTTTGTTTATGTTTTGATGTTTTCATATAGAAATATGGATCATATTTGGTCAAAAATCCTCAATAGCTCTGAAGATACTGAAGCTACAGTCACCAAACCTTCTGTACTGACTAATCATGACCTTATTGTCCGACTACAACAAAGATTTGATCAGAAATCCGCTTTGTTTATGTTTTTCTATTTGTCATATAGAAATATGGATCATATTTGGTCAAAAATCCTCAATAGCTCTGAAGATACTGAAGCTACAGTCACTAAACCTTCTGTACAGACTAATCATGACCTTATTGTCCGACTACAACAAAGATTTGATCAGAAATCCGCTTTGTTTATGTTTTTCTATTTGTTATATAGAAATATGGATCATATTTGGTCAAAAATCCTCAATAGCTCTGAAGATACTGAAGCTACAGTCACTAAACCTTCTGTACTGACTAATCATGACCTTATTGTCCGACTACAACAAAGATTTGATCAGAAATCCGCTTTGTTTATGTTTTTCTATTTGTCATATAGAAATATGGATCATATTCGGTCAAAAATCCTCAATAGCTCTGAAGATACTGAAGCTACAGTCACCAAACCTTCTGTACTGACTAATCATGACCTTATTGTCCGACTACAACAAAGATTTGGTCAGAAATGAACTTTGTTTATGTTTTTCTATTTGTCATATAGAAATATGGATCATATTTGGTCAAAAATCCTCAATAGCTCTGAAGATACTGAAGCTACAGTCACTAAACTGTCTGTACTGACTAATCATGACCTTATTGTCCGACTACAACAAAGATTTGGTCAGAAATCCGCTTTGTTTATGTTTTGATGTTTTCAAAAAATTACAGTGCACAGACATTGGAGGAAATGAGAGCCCATCAGCACTTCACCCCATACGTCATTTTACTTTTTCTCTCCATAAATTGAGGGCTTATAGAGTTTTTTATGTGTTAGAGTGCCTGATGTCAACCGATATCTTTGTCTTTGTTAGTATAGCCCATTAGAAATTATGAACCCATTGCGCCATTACTGTACTTTTGGATGGTTTTTGTAAAATAAATTTTAACATGTTTTAAAGTCAGCACCTCTCCTGTCTCTCATTGTCATAGAAACTAAAGTCTAAGAAAAAAAGTAGGCAACAGTAGAAAAACCTTGAGCACCACAAAATTCCCTCAATTGCAGGTTTTTATTTTAGGTTCCATAAATGAAGCTATGGTGTTTCCTCCTCTCCCCATGGCCACATTTTCCCTTTATAAGTTTATCCAAATATCTTCACCTATTAAGTTAAATTCCTGAAATGAAATAACTTTTAAATTATTCCTGATCTTCTACATAAAAAGAAGTAGCTTTAGCAACTTTGTCAGGTTTTTTATAATAAGGTTAACAGTTGTATAACAACAGCCAATATTCATACTGAGAAAGCAGGTGGAGACCATACACTTTTTCTTCCCGTCCAGACTTCACTTTGTAGCTAACAAGGGTATGCTTGTCCCGAGAAAAAAATTTACTGTGAGATATGAGGGACTTTGATCTAGATGGACTTATCCTCCACAATTACAAAGTCGTTACAGAGTGATTTCTTACTTTCAAATTTACTTTGATTTTCCTTGACACTAGTAGGCAACAGTTTTCAACACCTCTTCTGTCTGTGTGAAAAATTCTGTGTGGCTACTGATTGGCCATCAACAAGGCAAGTCTTCACAAGAAAAAAAAAAAAAAGATTGAAGTTCCTTACCCGTGTCTGATGTCCATTGAAACTTAAATGAATATGAAAAAAAAAAACATATAATGTGGCTACTTGAAATTAACAGCCAAAATCACATGCTGGTCCAGACTTCCAAGCACAGGAGGACCAACATATGTAGAAGAATGTAGTTAATAGTTTTCATAAAGAAACATAGGCTACATCTAACGGCTCAGACACAGGGGAAAGGCACAGTGTAGTTAGAAAATTACACCTGAAGTTAAATCTGCATTTTCTTTCTACCTTTAAAAAAACGTGTCAATCTTGTAGATACAAAAACATATTTTTGTACAGAGAAACGTGTGCATGCATCCAGCAAGTATACAAAAACAGAGATTAACATCACTTCTCTCAACAGAAGTAGAGGAAAATAAAACATGTTGTCTGAGATGCTGTCAATTGAACCAACTCTTTGATGAGGAACAACTGCTCTACTTACATGCCACAGTCTCTTCGATGTTTCTGTTTATGGGTTAAAAGAAACATACTTTCATTTTTTGGGGTTTATGGAAGGGCATTTATATACTTGAATGTTAATATCGCCTTTTTTGTCATTGATTTTTGAAAGTTCTTTTTTGAAATATCTATTTAACATTGGGGTTTTCTTTCAAACACATGACACCTGTTAAGAGCTGTCACCTGCTAGTATCAAGGACAATCAAAGTCTTCAAATGTTGATTGTCGAACGACTCTGTCGTTACAGAGTGATTTCTGTGTTTAGTTGAAAGCCCCTTACTTCTTACAGTTGTTTTTTTCCCGGGACAACCTGACCAATAGGTGAAATCCTAGAGAAGTTTAAAGTTTGTACACTGTAAGACCTTCCTTCAGATTCAAGTAGTGAGCTGCATCGGTAAGTCTTCTGCATTTATCCTCTTATATCCTCTCATACTATAGTTAAATTTGTAGACATGCCATCATTTTTATCAACAGATCTAGGGTAGAGTTATTTTGACAAATGTCATTTTGTTAGCATTTTTTTCCTATATTAACTTATTTTAAAGGGCATAATGTGTCATTACATAGAACCCTTTCTATAATATTAAAAATAGCTTTTTTAATTTATTCAACTGTTTTCAATGTTGAAATATTTACAAAAGCAAAAATTTATGGGCACCATTTCAACAATTTTAAGCATTACTTTTTTTGTTTCTTTTATTTTTACATTTTTCAAGTTCATTATACCAATTAAAACAGGGTTTTTTTTTCCAGAGATATGTTATCCTTTTATAACTAAAGAGAGTTGAAAAAAGAAGTCTTCCCATTTCTCAAAATTTTTTTTGTAGATTTTTGGTAATCCTGTTTTTGTTGTTATCATGACCTGTAAGACCTAAATTGTTGAAAAAAATTCTAAGGCTTGAAAGTGCTTTAACCCTTTATCGTTATTGTGGTCACTTTATGTATATTTTTTAGGTATTAACTTTTGAAATGTAAATGGGCTTTGCACATTTTTGTGTGTGAACTGCAAATTGTGTTTTAGGTTTAAACTACAGAGTCATGTTTTTTAGTGAAATCAGTTGATTGGATGTAGGCCTGCACAATAAATCATAAATGTA
Source organism: Oryzias curvinotus (assembly GCA_023969325.1). Lineage (NCBI taxonomy): Eukaryota > Metazoa > Chordata > Actinopteri > Beloniformes > Adrianichthyidae > Oryzias > Oryzias curvinotus. The sequence continues at coordinate 6,152,796 of CM043718.1, read as the reverse complement.
TTGTTAAAATAACAATAAATGGTAATTGTAGAGGGCTGCACGGTGGCATAGTAGTTAGTGCTCTCACAGCAATAAGGCCCCTGGTTCAAGTCCTGTCTGGGGGACTTGAAACTGAATCACCAATGTATCCCCACTTTCCCGCATGCATTGGTTTTGTCCAGGGACTCCGGCTTCCTCCCATCATCCGAAAAACATTGGTTACTCTAAATCGTCCCTTGGTTTGTGTGATTGTGGCCCTGCAACAGACTGGCGATCTGTCCTGGATGTTCTCTGCCTTTGCCCACAAATAGCCAGGAAAGGCTCTGGCTAATCTTGATCATAATTTACAGCGAAAGGGACAAAGCAGGTTTTGAAGATTACTGAATGAATGTCAGTCGTAAATGTGCTTGAAGTATTTTATGAATTAATTAAATCCCTTTATGCATTTGACCTATCAGATGGACCCCTTCATGTCGTTAGCCAATCGAATGGAACCCTTTCCTGTTAAATGCTCGCCTCCTGTGTAGACAATTACGTTTTTAGTTGTTTTGCTATTTGTTCATGTATCACAAGTTATTTTGTCATCGCAATATTGATTACTTATATCGCAAATTGCAAGTTTTCCACAGAACGTGCAGCCCTATTTGGGTGGTTTAGAGAATGGCACTTAGTGTTTTAGCAATTGGAAAAAGCTGTAACATTTTCAATGTACCTATCCTTTGTAAAAAAAAAAAAAAAAAAAAAAGTGAATTGCATATTAGGAGAAAAATGATGAACAATAATTTAAAATTTATTTTAAAGGATCACAAGAGCAAAATGGGAAAAATCAAGATGGGAAAAAAGAAAAGAAGACAAAACATGGTAGAGAGGGCAGGTGGCATGACAGCTTTACTAAATGCCTTCAAGAGTGCTAAAGATGCCATGACACAGGCCACATATTCTTCAGAAGTGTGGTCAGAACTTTCCATCTCACTTTTTGGGGAAGACAATAAGAAGAATCGACATTGGCTTTGGGTTTTGTGGACCAAAAATCGTTGTGGTTTAAAAAATGCAATTCAAGAAATGGGATCAAAGTGTTTTGGATCTGTCACTGAATTTTGGGAAGAAGATCTACATTTAAACTCTGTGGAAGAAATCTGTCAAAAATCTCATAGCAACTTAAATGTTTGCACATTATCATGTGAGGATGCACTGCAAACTGAACAATTCATAGAAAACAATAGAAAGAGGAAAAGGCAGGACTATCCAGAGCCAGCGTTTTCAGAGGACACAAATGGACACAACTCTTCAGATGCTGAAACGCTGATGTCAAACAGCCAAAAATCCGCAGAAAGTGCTAACTTCCAAGAATCCGAGAGGGAATCTTTAAAATATGAAAATCCAAAAGAACCCCAAAATGAAGAACTGCATGAAAAAAATTTGAGAAACTTACCTGCTGTGCGTAAACGCTTTGTTATCACTATCAAAGAAAAAGATTGGAAAAAAATTTCTCCAAGTGCTGGTGCTAACAAACTGAGACCACCCTGGACAAATATTTTTTACAAAAGCTTTCGAAAACAAAATCCATGCTGCACACTTGCCTTCAAGAGTCATCATATAAAACAAAAATCCAGTAGAAAAATAAACAGTCCTTACCTAAACATTACAGCTGTTTGCACATTCCCCTCATGCAGAGCGACATACAATTTCAACAGAAAGAAGGAACCTCAAGGAGGTACTTCAGTTAAAATATCAGTTATTCAAAATGGCCAAATTTCACACAAGACAACAGAAAGAAAATTCAGGCCAGCTACTAAATCCAAAAGAGGAAAAATCGCAAGAGCTCTTCACATTGGTGTGAGCAACTACTTTTACAAAAAAATGAACCAAACCCCTATGGCTGAACTCATTTCAGGTAATGTGACACGAAGTCTTAACAAAAATGTTCTAAAAGTTATTAGTTCTGAGTTTGCCAAAAAAGAACGAATGCATGAGGACATATTTTTAGAACTGTACCTCACTCAAAACATAATTAAAGAATGTGACACAAAGTACAAAAACTTCCCAGGATACATGCAACATTTTCAAATTGACCCATTTGGCATTCACATGTACACAGAGACAAGTTTGAACATTGTGGTACAACATTTGCGAAAAAAGACTCCTCTGGCGTTGTATCTTGACGCGACAGGCAATGTCACTTCCAAGGTTCCTGGTCAAAAAAAACGCATTCTCTACTACTCTTTAACTCTTCCTGGAGATGGTGCAGGTACACCCCCACTGCCAGTCTGTGAAATGCTCACAAACGACCATTCAATTCCATCTATAACTTGTTGGCTCATGCAGTTTTTGAAAAAACTATCACAGTATACAAAATTAACAATTCGGCAAATAGAAACAGATCACAGCTGGGCAATCATACAAAGCGTTCTGCTAACCTTTAACAGAGAAGACGCTGTGAGGTATCTTAACAGAACTTTTGAGATTTGCTTAGGGAAAAAAACTTGGCCCGAAATCAAACCATTAACAGTTGTCCACATTTGTTCGACACATGTGTTAAAGTCTGTGATGCAGTTGTTTGGAAGGCAAACGACAGACAAAGGCTTGAAAGAGTTTGCAACTTTTACATTTGCATGCTTGCAAAACTGCACATCACTTTCAGAAGGACTAAAGGTGTTCTATTCGATCTGCAAAGTCCTGAATGGACCACAGTACACATCTGTCGTGAAAAATCACCTGAAAACACTGCAGGACATCATACAGAGGAAACCTGAAACGGACATGGATGCTTTCTCTGACATTAAATGCTCTTCAAAAGAGGACGATGATGAGGACAAGCAAAATGTTAAAAACCTCATTCGTGGATCTCCTTTCACGACCTCATTCAAAACTGTCTTTGACAAAGCGCAAGCAGAACAAATTGAAGAGGATGTTGGACAGGAAGTACTCAAAAACCCTTACTTCTGTCCTGACATTGTGAATGCTCTGTTTAAGAACTACTTAGGGCTTTTCCCATTCTGGAGTGGTTTGATGCTGGGGAATTTACAGAGGTATGCTGCATCATTCCAAAGAAGAAGAGGACTTGAAACCAACAAGAACAAGAGACACAAATTGCCATGTTGAAAGATGGTTTGGCATTACTAAAAATGTGATTCTAATGAGAAAATTAAAACTCAGACCAGCCGCATTTATCCGAAAAATGCATGTGAACCTTCAAGGAAGGTACAAGGAACACATCATCAACAACAACTTCTCGGAAAAACTTCTAACTGCCAACCAAAATTCAAGAAAGATCATGCAGTCACAGGAAGGGTGGGCAAAAAGTGAAGATAGGCTAAGTGTAAAAAAAAAATCAAAGTACTTCAATCCCCCAAAGATAATGCCACAACCAAAAGAAAAAACAAAAAGGACAAAAGGACAACCCGATTTGGTTCAACCCAGCACACAACTAGATCCTGCCAGTACTCCTGTCCAAGAATTAAAAGAAAACCCTCAAGTGAGTAAATTATGATCAGAGAATGTTATGTAATGTTTTTTTTTTAAATAGAGATGTATTATTAATTGAAAAAACATTGTCTCATCATTATGTATCATGTGTTTTGGTCTTTCCAAAGAGTATCCCACAACCAAAAGTAACATGGAAAACACCAGCCCATGATGTGGGTCAAACCAGGGTACAACAACGGGATCATGCCAGCATCCATGAGGAAAAATCAACAGTAAATCCTGAGGTGAGTACATTAAAGTCTGAAAAGTGTAATGTAAATGTTATAAAACAACAGATTGAGATGTTTAATTACCTTAAAAGTAGCACTTCATCCCATCACTTTATTTTGCTGTCCCAAAGCATGAAAAGCATGACAAAGTTGCATTAGTCAAAGTTATTCAGTGTTTTAATAAAAGTAAATCCTAATTTTTAAAGCAAATATTTTTATTTTATTATTTGGATGTTTACATTTCACAGGTAGAACAACTTTGGGGATGTGAAGAAACAGAGGTTGTTGTTGCAGTCCTCAGAAACACAAAGCAAAAACAGAGTTTCACCTTGAGACACAGAGAATTTTTGAGTTTGAGATCCGAAGAACTTTTGATTGGAGAGGTGAGTGTTTTCAAAAATGACTTAGTTTACTACACTGAATTGCAGATGGCACATCATTTTGCATGACTTTAATTAATATCTTTAATAATTATTTAGTCTTGTTTCAGTATAATTAAATAATTCACTGAATGCTACTTCAGCCATGTTCTTTAATAGTGTCTGTCATGTTTTTCAATTGAAGGTCATAGAATGCTACATTGGGGCTACTCTAAACGAGCAAGATCTAAATGGAAAGATTTATCAAATGAATCACTACACCATGGGAGTGATTTTACATGGGACAAGAGAGGAGGTGGCCAGACAAGGGCTAAAAAATGTAACAAAAAATTGTTTTTGTCTACATGATTGTTGTGTTTTTTTACTTTTTTTATTTTATTTGGGATTGTAGGCTTGTCATTATCTATCTTATTGACATTTCACTCAACTATTTCAATTTGTCAGGTCACATTTGACAACTACAACGGAGTTGTTGGCTTTGTCAACATAGGAAATGCACACTGGAAGTTTGTGGTAGGAATGTTTCTTTAATATATTTATCATAAGTCAAAACATTTCACTGTTTACAATCTTTTAAAGAGGTAATTTTTCTGTGATTATGCACTTTTATTTTCACAGTTTCTCCATGCGCTGTCTCAAAAAATATTTGTGTTGGATTCCTTGCATGGCTCAAATGAGGAGGAGGACTCAAAGAAAGCTGCCAAAAGATTCATGTAAATTAAAGAAGAAATGTACATGTTTCATTTGTGGTCATATTTGTGTTGTGGAGTTATGTAAGATAATATGTTTTACAGAAATAATTTTTTTATTCCACAGTGAGTACTTCAAAATGAGGAGAAATCGCATGGGAAAGGATGACTGGGTCAATATGAAATGGCAGCCTGGAGTTGTAACTCACACCTACCAGCAGGACTCCACCAGTTGTGGGGTGTTTGTGATGCTGGTAAGACTTATGTCCTTGTAAGATAAGTCTTAAATATAGCAATAGTTAATATTTCGTGCTATTTTTCCTACAGATGGCAAAGATTTTCATCTCATCTTTCCCAGAAGTCCCACTGACATTGGACATTGAGTCTTCAAAGAAATCCATGAAAAGGTTTAGGAGAGACATTGCTGAGGACATCATGAAGGGATCAGGTGATACTGGAAACAACAACAAAAATACCGGTATATTGTAAATACTTTTTTTGTAATTTCAAATTAATGACATCCTCTCTGTCATTGTATTAAAAGTGTCACGGGATGAATACTGCTCTTTTTGTGGACTGAAAGACCTTCCAAAAAGGGATAAGAGATTAGTTTGGGTAAGTGCCTTGAATGTATTATTAATAATCTTAAAATATAAACATTGCAATCACAAAAAATGTGTTAATGACATCTTCAGACTTCTCTTAATTAGTCTGACAAAAACCTTTTACATTTTCATATAATGTAGTCCGAAAATGTAAAAGGTTTTTGTCAGACTAAGTAAGAGAAGTCCGAAAATGTGTATGTGTATATATATATATATATATATATATATATATATATATATATATATATATATATATATATTATTGGTAACTCTAAATTGTCCCTAGGTGTGAGTGTGAGAGTGAATGGATGTGTGATTGTGGACATTCTACCCTGCGACAGACTGGCGACCTGTCCAGGGCATCCCCTGCCTTCACCCACAAGTGGCCGGGATAGGCTCCAGCAGCCCCGTGACCCCAAAAGAGACAAAACAGAATAAAGAATGAATTTAAAAAACAAAAAAAATGAATGAATGAATAATGTAGTCCTTGTTACACATTTTAAAAGTAGCAAATAACTGTTTTAAGTCAGAAACTGTTCATACTTGCTCCAAAAAAAATTAAAATATAGTCTACAAAGTAATATATTATTACAGAGTAATATATTTTTTATAATTGCAGAACAACTGAGTTACTTTTGCCTGCCATTGATTGTATTTGATTTTTAACTTGCAGATCCAGTGTGGCGCTTGTGGAAGGTGGTACCACATCGACTGCCTATCTTGGGAAACATGTGACATCCCTGCCAAGACAGAATCCTGGTATTGTCCATTGTGTAAAAAGTAATAGCACCATTATCTCATATGGACATTCAGAAAAAAAAAAGTAGCCTTTTTTGAGCAATGTCATTTTGTTAATATTATTATTTTTGTACAACATATGTTCGTTTTAATTCACTGAAAATGTTTTGTTAAAGTCTGTTTGTTTGAATACTAGTATATCTAAGGACAGGTTTTCTAAATTTATTGGGTCTACATTGCATTAAAATATTTCATAATAAAACATTTATAACAGCCATTTAAAGTTATTTTCTTTCAACATTTTCTTTATTGGTATGGTATAAATGAATGTGGAAGAGTTGTCATTGTACAGAGTTTGTTTACTGCGGTTAAACTATAAGCAGAACTAATTAAATGTCATGGGCCAATGATGATCAATATTCGAATAATTGAGATAACATAAAAAAAAGAGAAACAAACAAACAGGTTGTGGTAGTAAGATGATATAGTAATAATGAGTAAAAGGTTGAAGACTGCATTAATTGTATTATATGAGCAAAAGAGTGTAATTGACAAATTATTTTTCATTCTTAAAAAAGAACAAATCGGATTTCTGACCAAATCTTTGTTGTAGTCGGACAATAAGGTCATGATTAGTCAGTACAGAAGGTTTAGTGACTGTAGCTTCAGTATCTTCAGAGCTATTGAGGATTTTTGACCAAATATGATCCATATTTCTATATGACAAATAGAAAAACATAAACAAAGCGGATTTCTGATCAAGTCTTTGTTGTAGTCGGACAATAAGGTCATGATTAGTCAGTACAGAAGGTTTGGTGACTGTAGCTTCAGTATCTTCAGAGCTATTGAGGATTTTTGACCAAATATGATCCATATTTCTATATGACAAATAGAAAAACATAAACAAAGCGGATTTCTGATCAAATCTTTGTTGTAGTCGGACAATAAGGTCATGATTAGTCAGTACAGAAGGTTTAGTGACTGTAGCTTCAGTATCTTCAGAGCTATTGAGGATTTTTGACCAAATATGATCCATATTTCTATATGACAAATAGAAAAACATAAACAAAGTTCGATTTCTGATCCAAATCTTTGTTGTAGTCGGACAATAAGGTCATGATTAGTCAGTACAGACAGTTTAGTGACTGTAGCTTCAGTATCTTCAGAGCTATTGAGGATTTTTGACCAAATATGATCCATATTTCTATATGACAAATAGAAAAACATAAACAAAGCGGATTTCTGATCAAATCTTTGTTGTAGTCGGACAATAAGGTCATGATTAGTCAGTACAGAAGGTTTGGTGACTGTAGCTTCAGTATCTTCAGAGCTATTGAGGATTTTTGACCGAATATGATCCATATTTCTATATGACAAATAGAAAAACATAAACAAAGTTCATTTCTGATCAAATCTTTGTTGTAGTCGGACAATAAGGTCATGATTAGTCAGTACAGAAGGTTTGGTGACTGTAGCTTCAGTATCTTCAGAGCTATTGAGGATTTTTGACCAAATATGATCCATATTTCTATATGACAAATAGAAAAACATAAACAAAGCGGATTTCTGATCAAATCTTTGTTGTAGTCGGACAATAAGGTCATGATTAGCCAGTACAGAAGGTTTGGTGACTGTAGCTTCAGTATTTTTAAAGGCTATTGATCACTTTACTTATGATTCGTGTCTCTATTAAAATGTGAAAAATATGTGCAATAAAATATGATATAGATGGACTTTTACACAAAATATGTATTTTAGCATGAATATGCTGACAGATCTTCATTACCAGTTCATGTAAATGTAGAGATGTATTCACTTTTTAAAAGAGTGTTGATTTTTATAGAATGGTGTTTCACAGAGGTTGCACTTTGTTGACGGTCCCTTGGCAGCCGGCTCGCTGCATGTCTGCATTCACAGCTCGAAGAGAACAATTTTGATCAAAAGGTGAAAAAACGATCTTTTTACTTTTGAAATGCATTTGTAGTTCACTCTCTGGGTTAATACAAAAGGATTGAGATACTTGCTGTCACAATTGAACGTTTATCAGAAGAGTTATTGAGGCCGGAAGTCCGAATCTGTGAATATCTTTCTAACTTTACCGAACTGTCCTCATGTCGAGTCCTGAAGATCCTGGCAGCCCAACGAGGTCTGAGCCGTCATTTATACGGAGCATCCACGCCCCGTGGAGATAAACATGAGAGAGCCGCCGTCGGCTTAAAGTGAACCCATTTTCCCCAACAGTTAAATGAGCAAGAAGCCCTTTATAAACATAAAAAAAAAAAAAAAAAAATCTCTACTTTATTTTGAAAAACAGAAAAAACAGGAAACCGGCAGTTTGACATCGACACCAGTAATCAACTAAAACTCGCCAAGATTCTTTAAAAAAAAAAAAAAAAAAAAAAAAAAAAAACATTTTTAATTTGCAGAAGTTTTAGATTTGATAAAAATGCACATTACTGTAAAAATGAAGCTCTTGGTTGCAGAACAAACCTCCATCAGGCTGTGGAGGAACAGCTGGAAGGTTCCAGAGTCTCACCTCCCTGCTGGAGAAAAGGTGGTTTCCTGCTTCCATAAATAACTACAAACCCCGATTAACCCATTCCAGACGAAAAGAGCTTCATCTTCCATTAGCATGATTCATCTGCCATCGTTCTGTACCAATCAGGATCAGGAGTCGCATTTTTTTAAGTTGCTTATGAGAAACGTCCTCTTTACATTTTATTTTACTTTTTGCCACATTTATTATTTTTATTCAAAATATTGTATTTTGGGATTCAAAAAATAAATAAATGAGTAGAGCCTTAAATCTGACTAGTCTTAAACTGTAAAATTTGATTTGAATTGATCTTCTGCCACCTAGTGGCCACCTGGTGAACAGACAAACCATCAGCAAACACGAAAAACAAGACAAGAAAAAAAAACTCCACACGTTAAATTTCAGTGAGCTTTATTATTTCTTTAGAACAAAACTCGATCCAATAATATCCAAGACATTGAACTTGTTTGTAAAATGTGCTCCACTGAAAACTGCCAATTGTACCAATTTTAAATTAAAATAAAATGATGAACTCAAGTTTTTAATTTACGTAAATTCGGAGATCTTTCCTTTTTTTTTTTGATTCTCCGCTCAAACACTTGATAACAGAAAACTTAAGGGCAAATCTTGAAATCTCGTTCGACCCGTTACCAAACCTGGGATTATCCGATCACCATTTAAAGTGCCTTTAGGCCCCTCCCACTTTACCCCCTTAAACTGTTGCAGGTTCCAAACCCCGGGCTGTGGGATTTGGAACCTGCAACAGGGCAGCAAACAGCCAAATTGTACCACCCGGTAAATTTATTCATTTTTTAAAAAAAGACCTTAAAGAATGAGACAATGACAAGGAATATGCAATTAGATCTGCGGCAAGATGCTCTCGTCTCAGTCTTTATGGCGAAGGAGGCAGCAACCCTGCAGAAAAAAAAAATAAATAAACAAAAAAAGAAGCCCCGCCCACTTTACTGCAGGTAAAAGTCACTGATGTTCAGGTTTCTGCAGGAGCGCTGCCAAAACAGACGGCTGCCGGACGTCTGTGAAGTTAGACCCCCTTCACTTCAGTTGTGCTTCAGTCAATTTTACTTTTGTCCATCAACCCCTCAACCCGCCAAAATAAAAGACCAAATCAGATGTAAGAAGTCACAACGGAGAAAAGGGACCTGAGCGTCGGTCGGTGAGAACGGGTTCCACTTCCATCTTTGGGCTAAATTCTCACCAATCGGAGCCGGAAAAGCATCTCGCCTGGAACAAAGGGGAGACCCGGTAGACGTGAAGGCCCCGCCCACACTCGACGAGGGTGGGGTTGAAGGGACCTTCAGGCCAACCAAGTCCTTTTTCAAAAACTTGCAAACCCAACCCCCCCCCACCCCCCACCCCCACCCTACCCCCCACAGCTTAAAGCAACTAAAGGGCAAACAAAGCAGCAGACCGAGGGTTCAGAGTCTGCTTTCTGAAAGCTCGACCCGACCCGGTATCAAAAAGGTTCTGCTCCACCACCCCAGGCGATGAGTCACAAAGAGGCCCAGTCAAAGACGCTGGCCAGGCCCCCCCCCCTCCCCGTCAAGTGCAACCCAACACGGGCCGGTTCTGCAGCAGCCAACCATCAATTTCTGCTACATTTATGGATCCTTTTTGATGCCAACAGTCAGTAAAAGGAGGGGGCGGGGCAAAAGCAGCGTCTGAGACGTCGGGAGTAGTAGCTGTGCTTACAGATGGCATAAATCTACAAACCCCCCCACCCCACCCCACAACAAAAACAACAACCAGCCGCCAATGAAGCTGCACTGCAGCAAGTACTTCTACACCTACGCCGAGGAATCGCTTCCACGCCGACAGCAAGGTTTTCAACAGAAAGCCGTCGCTCTGAGCTCGTCAACACTGGCAGCGGTGGTGGAGGGGGGCAAAAGAGGGGGCTTTAAACACTAAGTGCATCATGGGAGAATTGCACGCACCGTCCAATCAGAAGAGGCTTAAAGAACTGAGCTCTCTGGAAAACATTTCATGAGCCTCGCCGTGCAAATGCTGGACTTTTTTCTCTCTCTTTTTTTTAAAACTATAAATAAATTCACAGTCCGGAACGGCAGAGCCAACAGGGCGGCGCCGGCGGGTCGGGCCTCCAGTGCTAACAAGAGAGGAGAGGCGGCGGCTTCTCAGTCCGTCGGCCGGCCTTTGTACGCTCATTTAAAACAATATTAAAATGAAGGTATGTACACAAAGATAAGGGGGGAGGCTTTTCCGCCAGAAGTGGGGGGAAGAACAGGTTGATGGGGGGGGGGGGGGGGGGGGTGGGGGGGGGGCAAAGGGCTCTCTTCAGATAAACTCCACTGAATGTCTGGTGACTCGCTGCCGCTCTTTTTTTTTTAGTGTTCTGGTGCTGAAGACTGGGGAAAGGGGCGGGTCTCTGAGGCGCGCCGGCAAAGGATGCATCCTGGGGGGGAGGGGGGTGTCCAGATCCAGCATTTCTGTCCACAGGAAAAAAAAAAAAAAATCCAAATAGTCCTGGGATCAGCCAGACCACAACTCTGCTCAGCCAGTGAGAAGCAGCTTCCTCCTAAAAAAATCCCATGAGCAACCCCCCCCCCAAAGAAAAGAGAACGGAGAGAGATTTCACCATTTTGGTTCAAATCCTTGACAGGTGAGGGTGAGTGTGGTACGACGCCGGCTGATGAAGGGTTATTACTTCAGAACTAATGAACTGCTTGTTAAGGCACTTGATAGAAGTTTGTTCAAACTCCAGAGTGGAGAATGGAGGTCGACCCTCAGGTCTGGACCTCCATCTGAGCCCCCCAGCATTGTCCACCTGGTCCCGTGCCCCCTTCCCCCCCCAGCGCTCATGTCTTCAGTTGTGTGGTGCAGCGCACGGCCTTCAAAGTCAGACGAGTTCATCCAAAAAACGGAGCGGGGGGAGAAAAAGAGAAAAAAAAAAACAAGCGTCCAAACACTTCCGTTATGGCGGCGTCGAAAAGGAAGACAAAAAACTGTACAGAAGAAGGCAGGCGGGGGGAGGAATAAAAAAAAGAATAAAATAAAAAAATCCAAGATGGTGGAAGGAGGGACAGGAGGAGGGGGGGGGTGGATTTATCTGTAGAGAACAGAAACAAAGTTGGGATTCAGTTCTTTTCACTAAGACCGGGTCACACGGCCGCTCCGTTCATTTTGTGCATATTACACGGATGGAAATACGTCACATGAACATATGTGGTACAACGTGGGAAAAGGGGACATTTTTACAGATGTGTTACAAATGAACCACGTTACCACTGAAGGACAATTGAACCACGCAAAGAACGTGTCAATCAACGTAGACCATGGACCGTGCTTCTATGCAATTCCTTAGTGCTTCATGTGCGCTGTAGACGCAATATAAAAGTTATACATTGGAGGTACATGCGTGAGAAGTCTGTTGGACATATGTGGAACGGCCATGGAAAGCCACAAATTTGTAAACAAATCTTGGGGGGGGGGGGAAATCGTAGATTTACATAATTGCGTATAAACCATGTAAAATATGCATAAACTGCGTAATTCTCAGACCAAAAACCTGGAAATCCCAAAACCGAATCTGCGTGAAGACTTTTGGCCGGAACCCTCAGAGGACAATTACAACTGTCACTCATCACGACAGATATTTCATATGTGGACCGTGTGAAAAACGTGCGACACGGCCTTTAAGCTGCAGGGACGTTCAGAAGAAGCAGCTTCTACCAAACATCTCATCGGGTGGACAAACCAGAATCAAGTTTCACTCACTGGCTGGATCTGAGACTGGACCCAGTCACTGATGTCGTAGAAAATGGCTACTTCAGGCTGCAACCAAATGAAGTCAGTTCAGTCGCCACCAGCTCTGAACCAGACAATGTCGTTAAGTGTGGGGTTTGTTGTTCTATGGCAACCACTCACCAATCAGAGGTGAGCTTCTTTGGAAGACCACACCCCTACCACTTGAAACCGTGTGGCACGTCGTTTCTCAAACGCTTCCACAAAAGTTTTGAGGCATCTGATTGGCCAGTTAGTTATGAATAAATGAAGAACATCTTAAAGATGGAGCTAGAATAGTTTTTTTTTCTGACAAATGTAACAGATTTTCTCTTATGATTTTGGCTTCTTGGTACTTCCTGTTTGGAACGCCAAGGGGAGGAGTCGCACAGTCCAGCTCTCATTTACAGTCAGTGGTTCTACTCAATTGGTCATGTGACCTGCAGCTGACTACTGCGTGTCTGCTGCGGAGAACACTGAGGGGAAAAAAATGCCAACATGAAGGTTCTAGAAGTGTGTTGGAACTCAACAACTGCAGGTGAACATCTCCATTATGAGAACACAGGAAGTCAGGATCAAGCTTTCCACTGATGGTTCCACTGGACTTAATGACAGAAAAATGCTGAGCCAGATGGTTGATGGTTGGCCCCTGAAGCTCTTTAACCTGCAGGTTGTGCCATTAAAATCCACGCGTTCACACACAGAACGTATTACAGAATAAAACTGGCCCTAGAGGTTTTTTTGTTTGTTTAAACATCAAAAAAAAAAAAGGAGAAAAAACAATATTACAGTTTAAACCATTTCTGTAACTTTTTCTAATCCATTTTGGGCTGTTGGTAGAAAACAGAATCCTGTCAAACCAAAGGGTTCCTTAGCAACCGCACTTATCTGACGAGTCAGCATCTTTAGACAGGACCGTGAGGTGCCCTCTGGGTACTCACTGGCTCATGGCTTTACTTCTTCACCGCCCTCGCTGTGGTACTCTGCCACGTATAAGCTCTTGTCGATGATGCCAGGGATGGGCTTGATCTCTGTTCCCAGCTGCTCCTCGATGCCTTTCAGGTTGAAGCGATCGTCGTACGTGATCAGGTTGATGGCTAAACCCAGGTGTCCGAAGCGCCCTGGAAACAAGGGGGGGGGGGTGATACTTTTTAAAACATTTCTTTTAGCAAAGGTTTTTCATTTAACTATTATTGCAGGTTTTCTTACCTGATCTACCGATGCGATGAAGGTACGTTTCTCCCAGCTTGGGGAAATCAAAGTTGATCACAACATTCACAGCTTGAATGTCAATTCCTCTGGTAAAGAGGTCTGGGGGAGAATAAAAATTAAAATAAAAAACAGTTACTGATGCGTGTGCGCTAATGCAGAGTTGGAGATTGGTCAAAGTAAGATGAAAAGCGCGTAAATATGGACGTGGACGAATAGGTAAGGTCATTCGACAACTGGAGATGTTCCAATTATTTCCAAATAGTTGAAAACAAAGACAAAAATATTTCAGTTAAGTGCAAGTTATGTCCTGGATATAAACCGTTTTCCACTGCCCTAGTGTCAATGAGCAACCCATCTAGACACCATGTAGGCTACAATTTTTTGTGGTGAAATTAATGAGGTGGTGCTGACAAACCAGATTGACCTTAATGTGTTTATTCATCTGTTTAAGTTTGCTTTATTCCCTTGAGAATTTGTATGCAAGTGGAAAAAGGTAATGAGTAGTTGAGTACTTTTTAAATTGGGGAACAAGCAAAGTAATTTACCAATTCATTCAGTAAATAAAGTAGAGTAATCAATTATTCTTTGAAAGTAATTGACCCAACACCGGTTGAAGTTTTGGCTAAAATTGTCAGATCAATTTCATGTCAGTGACTCAGTTTAAAATCAGCTCATTGACTATGAATCATTTAAAAAAAATTATATTAAGGATTTAATTGTTAGAATGAATCGTTACTCTGATGCAGATAAATTCAATTAATAAATCTAAATCTTGAATAAAAACTTAGATCAGGCTTTGCGGAAAAATATTTAAGTTGATTATTGTACTAATTAACTTAATAAATTCAGGAAATGCACTTTTTTTTAAAAAAAACAATTTCAGCTTCATCTTTACTTGCAATCTTCCTCTTTAACAATCTTCTCTGCATTGTTCTTTTAATGGTTTAATACACATTTCACCTTCATTGGGTTTCATCTTGTTCAGAAAACTAAGCATCACTTGTTTTTCTTAGCTCATTGCAAACTAAACAACCTCCAACTTGCACCCAAACATGATGTCACTTGACTAAATGAATCGAGTGACCTCAGACAACAAATCAAGCGTACCCTGGTTGTGACATGCGCATGTCCAGTGTGTTTAAGGAAGTGAGAATTGCGGATAACGTGAGGGGAGGAAAGGACATACAATCACATTATGCAGTAAGATAATACAATCCAGAGATGTTGTCTGGTTCACAGTTTCAGGAGTTTTAAAGCAGAGAAGGCCAAACACACAGCCATGTGTGCCTCCGCCAGATCGCATCTGCTTTATGCAGCGTCGGCTCTGAACAGATTCAAACGTCCACATTCAGCGTCAAGTCACTGTTCAGATGGAGTAAGAGGTCTGGGGACACGATTTAAGTTATCGGTGCCACAGTTTTCTAGCAGCAGAGTGTTAAACAAATGAACAGCAAACTAACGTCCAAAAGAAAATAATAAAGGGCATCAATTAATCAGGAACTCCGCTTAAGTACAGTTAATGTGAAACCCAGCTGGAGTCCAAAAACTAAACGAATAAAATAATAATTGCTGTTTGCTCTCAGCCTAAATTTGTACAAAGGTCCCCTACATTTGTGTTTTCCTCTACAGACTACGGCAGGACAGCAGGTCAAACTAGACCAGAGATGGAAGCAGCTCCTGCAGCAGACTGAACGTCACCGTACTGACAGAACCACAGAAGGATCTCATGAACCCGGACATGGAGATGTGATTACTGATGTTCATGTAGAGACAAGGGACAAACCCAAACTCTCATCTACGTCTGCCACACTGTTAAATAAGAGACTGAAATAAAAGGTTAGCAACGGCAGGGCTCAACATAGCCATTTGTCCGCTGGCCCGGTCCAGCTCGCTCGAGCGGTACGGACCACAAGACTTTATTTTTCACTCGTCCGCTCGGGCCACTAAAATATCTGACGGTTAATATATTTTTCACCTTTTTCAATAAAGTACATTTTGCGATAACGTGTAGATTTACTTCGTCTTCATCGCTTTGAAAGTTTGACGTCCGCCATGATTGTTTTGGTCACGTGCGCACCACTGCGGTGCAACACGCACCACAACAGCGAACAGTGTTCAGAGACTGAAGCATGTCACAGATGTGGAAGACATGGCAGGAGTAGATAGGAATATGTTAGATGGAGTAATGGGTGAAATTAGTAGTATGGACAGCAATATATTTGAAGAGGAAACTGTATGCACTAAGCTTTAAGATGAATGTCAAAGAATCAAAGGCAACTCCAGATACCTGAATCTCAGACTCCAATGCAGTATAATGTCAAAGTACTTCATTTTGATTTTCTTTACAACACTGTAAGCAGTAAGTATTTCTAGTCAAAAGCTGAATGATCTCAGTAATTTAATTTAATTTTTCAATTATTTAATTTAATTAAGTAACTAAAGTAACTAAAAAGTAAATGTAACTTTGCAACAGTAACAAAGAGCAGAACATCAAGGCAGTCAGAGCAAAAAGTCAATAAAACTTCTTAACTATGTGAAATAGTGCAGTGTTTTTCAACCAGTGTGCCGCGGCACACTAGTGTGCCGTGGGAGATGGTCAAGTGTGCCGTGGGAAATTGCCCTCATTAACTGATGTAAAAACATTTACCATCTCCAGGATTTCAGCTCTTTGTTCATCCAAACAGGACTTGATAAAACACTGAGGAGTTAGGAATATAAAAGATCGTAAAATACTTTTTCTTTGCGTTTATTTTATTTTATTAAAGACATTTTGATAAGAATGACGTACCGCGATTCAGCTGCAGCTCCGGCTGTATTTTGTAAAAGTCTCGCCCCTTTAATTGTCTCCACCAATCATTCTTGAAAGCTGAATCACATGTCATCAGTTTGACCAATCAGAAGTGGTTAAAGTCTTCACTTCCTTGTCCCGATTTAGCTCAAAAAGTCTCTCAGTTCCAACAAAAATACCAGCTAAAGCTCGTCTTTAGCGGTGTAGCTTTCCACAGAATCCGGTATCAGACCGTGGAACAAGAGAACAAAACCATGAAGCTCAGAGACGCGATCTCCCCCGGCCGTGTAATGCACTACATCTCCCATGATGCATTGGGTTGTGACAGCGCACAAGGAGATCTGTTGTTAAACGTCTCGAAACCAACAAACACACATCAAACTGTTTTTAAATCTTCTAACTTAACTTTTATTGCATCTTTTTGAAAAAAAAAACAGCTACAGTTTCCAGATTTTTCTGCAACAATTATCTCAAAAATGCATGTGAGATTGTGGAGGGACTGTAGATCAATACAGACTATGAGTTTCTCTTTTTTTTTTTTTTTTTTTTTTTTTTTGGATGCTGGTGTGCCGCGGGATTTTTTTTAAGGTTAAAGTGTGCCGTGGCTCAGAAAAGGTTGAAAAACACTGAAATAGTGATTAGAAGCAGCATGAAAACTTCTTAACTAGTGTTACCTACTACACTGCACTGAAGCAGACTAGAGCAGATTTAAGTTTGATATGGTCCGTTTTCAGCAATTGAAAAGTGAATAAATAAGTGCTAGAAGTCACCAGAATGCACCATATTAAAATTTTCCAGGGGGGCATGCCCCCGGACCCCCCTAAAGTTGCAAGCAGCGGCGGCGGCTGGTCGCGCTGTGCCGGGCCAGTAACTTTCAAAAACTACTGGCCCTATGGGCCAATGCAAATTTCTGGGCCATGTCAAGCCCTGAATGGCTCCTCCCACAAGCAAATTCACGCATCTTTATGGAAACGCTGACCAGAGTCTTCGAGTGAATTCCGTTTAGGAGAAACATTTAAGAAATGAAGTCTGGTTTACTGTGAGTCAAGCAGGCAAATGTCAAGAATGAGGAGAATTCACGTCAACAGTTCAGGTATGCAACATACAACTGGATGTGTGAAACAAACATTTGGCATTTTCTAATTCCTGCTGAGTTTCTTTATCCTCAATTCAAAGTAAAGGCTAAAAAATAAACCCAAACCAGAATAAAGAAATTATGAGAAAAGCAACAATCATATCTGCATAGAACTCTGGGTAATAAGTAAATCTATGAAATCATCGTTTTAGTTTTTGGCATAAACAGCAGCCTGAGCTTCTTCATCCATTCATAAAAAACAAATCAGTTCAACTTCCAACAACTGCCCCACAGTCTATCAGTTTGACCTCTATGATAAAAGCACTTCTAAAGGTGATTTGACATCCAGGTCATTCAAAGACATCACTGCTCACTTCTGAAGACAAAAAAAACAAACACGACTCATAGCTCTGCCATCATCATCAGGACACCAGATGATCAAGTCACACAAAAATGTAAAACGTCTGTTTTCAGGAGTTGCAGCCTGGGCGAGCGAGGAGGCACAGCCTCACTCACCAGTGCAGACGAGGTTCCGGCACAGTCCGTTTCTGAAGTCGTGGAAAACCCGATTGCGGTGCTCCTGGAGAGAAGAACGTCCATTCAGATCCGGGAAGGTCAAGCAAAGTCCCTCCACTCAACATAAACTCACTGAATGCTTCAGCTAAACAATCACGTCCCTGCAGGACACAGCAAGCTGCACACTCAAGAACAAACCGATGTTCCTCTGAGCAACCTTTTCATTCACTGGGTTTCTCATACGAGGTTGCAGGTGCTGACCTGTCTCATCTTGGCGTGTATGTAGAAACAGGAGTAACCAAGTTGGGAGATCTTCTTGGCGAGGAGCTCGACTCTCTGAGAGGAGTTGCAGAAGATTATAGACTGGTTGATCTGGAGCTGGAAGGACAGAGGACACGTAAATCCCAGCAGAGGCTTTTGGAAAGTCTCAAAGGTCAAACCATGTCAGTTTGCTTCTTTAAAGTCCCACTCCCATCATCTTTTGAGCCATTCTCCAGGCGTTCCCATTGAGGATTTAAGCCACAAAAATGAAAAGTAGTTTTCTGCAGAGCAGCAGCGGTTCATTAAAAATTTGCCTCAGTAGTGGGCGGGACTGTTGGCGAAGCAACCCCACCCACCCTCGCCACTGTAGAGCAGGTAGTAGCCAGTCCAGCGCATTTCCTACGTAAAGCTCTTTTTCTGCTCCGATTCCAAACCATCGGAATAAATGGAATTTTAAGCTCAATTTTTTTTTCAATATACGTCCGGCAGAAAAAGCCACAAAACCATGTTACAAACGCCAAAAACTGAATTTTCAGTGGAGCCTGTCTTCATGTTAAGTTTAAACTTCAGGTGTGCAGCCGTCTTTCTCTGGTTATCCTCTATAAGATCTGACCAGACGAGCAGAACAGACACCACCTACCCTGGAGAACAGCGTGTTAAGGCAATGGACCTTTTGCCTTTCGGTTACGTAAGCATAATACTGAGTCACGCCCTTCAGTGTCAGCTCCTCCATCAGATTGATCTCATAGGGTTTCTGCAAATGTGAATTCTGGAAACGTGAAGCAGAGGTTACAGATCCATCTAACAGAAGTCGGGAAAGGAAAGTATTTCGCAACCAAAGAGTTCTGTGTCACTCAATGACTGTACCATAAACTTCTGCACGCTGAGAGGAAAGGTTGCTGAATACAGCAGGATTTGCCTCTGTTTGGGCAGGAAGCCCAGGATCTCCTCCATCATTACCACAAAGTCCTGAGACAGGAGTTTGTCTGCCTGCAAGGAGGGGGAAAAAATAAAAAAAAACAGTCAATGCGCTGTTTTATCAGAAGAAAAAAATAAAAAAACAAATACAACTCACTTCATCCAGAACAATCATCTGCACTTGATTGACTTTGGCCACGCCTTTTTTGATGAGATCTAAAATCCTGCCGGGGTAGCGATAACCACATGTACTGCAAAACAAGATAAACTTTAGTCACCGACTAAAATAGCCATGCTCTTATTTTAGTACAAGTGGAATGAGTGATTAGAAAGACTACTGTGTTCTAGCATCTAGACCAGTGTTTTTCAACCAGTGTGCCGCGGCACACTAGTGTGCCGTGGGAGATGGTCAAGTGTGCCGTGGGAAATTGCCCTCATTCACTGATCTAAAAACATTTCCCATCTCCAGGAAATCAGCTGTTTTTTCATCCAAACAAACCCTGATAAAACACTGAGTAGTTAAGAATATAAAAGATCATAAAATAATTCTTTGTGTTTATTTGATTCTATTAAAGACATTTTGATAAGAATGACGATACCGCGCTTTAGCTACAACTAAAGGTGTTTGCGGAAAAGTCCCTCCCCTCCCCTTTAAATGTCTCCTCCAATCATTCTTGAAGGCTTAATCACATGTCATCAGTCTGAAGTGGTTAAAGACTCAACTTCCTTGTTCTAATTTAGCTCAAAAAGACGCTCATTTCTAACAAAAATACCAGCTAAAGCTCGTCTTTAGCGGTGTAGCTTTCCACAGAATCCGGTATCAGACCGTGGAACAAGTGAACAAAACAATGAAGCTCAGAGACGCTAATCTTTCTGCCCTTTAGCGTCCTGTAGCTTCCGATTTTACACTACATCTCCCATGATGCATTGGCTTAAAGGAACAGCGTCTGAGTGTACAATGAGTTGTCCTTGTTATACGTCTTGAAACCACAAAGAACACGCATCAAACAGATTTTTAATTTTCTAACTTATCTTTTATTTTATCTTTTAGAAAAAAACTGCTGCAACTTCCATCTTTTTCTGCCACAATTATCACGAAAATGCACTTGAGATTGCGGGGGGGGGGGGGGGGGGGGGGGGGGGCTGTCGATCAATACAGACTGCGTTTTTGCTTTTTTTTTTGGATGCTGGTGTGCCGCGGGATTTTTGTCAAGGTTAAAGTGTGCCGTGGCTCAAAAAAGGTTGAAAAACACTGATCTAGACAATTCATGTTTTGTGTGTAAATATTTTGGTTCTCCAATAGAAAAATTAAATTAAATAAAATCTTGTATTATAGACTCATAGGTAAACAAAAATATTGAGCTGCGTCAGAGTTTAGATAAAAGTTTGTTTAGAGAATTTGAGGTTTAAACATCCTGATTTGAGTGAACATTAACCACGCAGGACTCCGTTTACCCGTCTCGTCGAGTCTCATGATGTCATCACGCAGGTTGGTTCCGCCTGTGGTTGCCATCACCTTCACTCCGCCCATGTGTTTGCTGACCTGGATGCATATTTGGCTCACCTGCAGCGCCAGCTCTCTGGTGGGCACGATTCCCAAAGCTGGAAAACCAGGTTAAGCTCATTTTCCTCAAAAAAGAAAATCCTTCCACACGATGGAAACGCGACGACAAACCACAGATTTGGGTCGACACAGGAAGCTGATGCTAAATGATGCTGTGAAGTTTCTCCCTCCATAGTTTCAAATGATACCGTCTGCAGATTAAGTGTTGTAGACTCAAAACTCTTAAAAGCGAAACAGTTTTGTTTCCCTCAATCAACTTAATTCGGTTTAAATTAAGTCAGTAATGATGCAGCTCTACAGGGGTTTTAAAGAAAGAAATCTGGCTTTTTTCCGCAGTGAAAGGTTTTCTGACAGCCTCTTACCTTGTATGCAGTCTCTCTTTAGATCAATGCGTTCAAGTAAGGGAATGAGGTAGGCTCCACTCTTCCCTGTGCCGTTTTTGGCCCTGGCCAAGATATCCCTCCCCGACAGTGCAATGGGAATGCTCTCCTCCTGCACACAAAGTGGTGAGCACTTATGAAGCCCCCCCCCATGCTCAGACCACACAGAGTTTGAACATTTAACATCCAGTAACTAAGCAGAAAGTAAATCGTTACTTCTGAAAAGTTTACTTATTTTCTCAGTCATGAATCCTAAAATTATTTAGCATCTTTTTCCTCATAAAAGCTTAAAAATCCTTTTGCGGTCATTTATAACAGAAGTCCCTCCATTCAGGTCACAGACCAGCATCAAACTGAGGGTCAAAGGGTACCGGGAACAGACGACCAGCATCACTCGCCTCTTTTTTTTTTAAGTTTCAGACCCATGTTTTTATTTTTGAAAAAACTACCAGTTTCTCTCCACCACATCCGTCTTTCACCCACGATTGTCAGGATGTTCATGTCACGAGTCTGAAGCAGTTTCTTCAACCAGCATTAATGCTTCACACCGAAGAAAAATATACATCTTTTGGGAAAGTTTCATTTCTCAGAAAAAGATCCAGAGAAGGCAAGAAACCAGAAAGCAACATTTAACAGGAACAAAGAAAACTGGAGTTTTAAATGAATATGAATTTACTGAAACAGGCTATTCTCACGCACGAAAAAGGCTTTGTGTGTGGAGATTAGCTCTTTAATGTAAAGAAATAAATATAAATAATCGCTAATAAAGCCACAGGAATTAGATTTACGCATCATGTTTAGTTTACCTGTTAAGACAGCCATTTCCTTTCATTTCATATTCATTAGGCAGCTTTGAAAAATTTGACACTAAAACAAACTGAGGCGGAAATAAAAATAAAATCTTAAATGAATTTTATCCTAAAATAAACCTTGAAATTGGGTTTTAGAGCAGTTTTCTAGAAAAACGAAACTTCAGATAAAGGGTACCACTATCACAAACCCTATTGCATAGGGCTGCACGATATGAGGAAAACTCACCACGTAAGATATTAGTGATCAATATTACGCTGACGATATACTTACAATAAACAAACAAGTGGCAAAAACTTTTCAATTTCACTGCAAAAGTTTCATTTAAATAAGTCAAAATACCTTAAATTATTCTCCAAATGTGACCGTCTAATTAGGAGGGCAACATCTAACAAAAGCTCCATCTGATTGGTCAAATGCATAAAGGTATTTATTCTATTCGTTAAATAGTTCAAGCTGCCTTAAGATTGTTTTAGCACACTTAAAATTACCATTTATTGCGATTTTCGTTGACTTTTTCAATATGGATATTGCACAGCTTGAAGTGTCAATAAATTTGCGATTAATTGTGCAGGATTACTATTGCTGAACCAGTGAAACCAGCACACGCCTTGAGAAAAGCAGCAACGCTACCAACAGTGCTGCCCCTGAGCACCGTCCCTTGCATGGCTAAAAATAGCTAAATTCCAAGTGCCAGGGCTCACTTTCTTTAGAGTCCAGGCCCAATGTGGCAGCCACTGTCAAGGTTACATTTAAAAGAAGGGATCCCACTGCAAGGTGACAAAACATTCTAAAGGCAGACGCATCAGTCAGACCCAAACGGATGACTGGATATACAACGGCTCACCAAAACGGAGCTTCTGCTGTTAGAAGGTTTACCTGAATTGGAGACGGCTTCTCCCAGCCCATTTCAAAGATTCCCATAAGCAGCTCCCTTTTTAGGCAGTAATCCTCAAACTCGTTGCCTTTAGTCGCGGTCACATCCTGCAATCACACACCAATATGCACTTTCAGACTTATTTATTAAAAAGCCAGGCTGCAATTAAGGAAACGAACATCGAAAAGCCAAAAGATTTTAAACAAACCGAAGTTTTTATTCTCGTGTCCTTTGGAGGCAACTTCAAACTTTTCTTCCAGTCATCTCCCGGCCTTAAAAAAATAAATAAAAAGACAATAAAAAAGAAATAAAACAGGATTTTGTCAGTCAAATACAAAAACACAACTTGTAGAAACATTCAGAGGCTTATTTTGAGAGAACTTACTTTACAACAGCGTTTGTTGTAGGCGATGGCTGGGAATTACCATTGATTGTGCCCTTCATCTGATTCAGCTGCTGCTGTCCTCCTCCTCCTCCTCCTCCTCCTCCTCCTCCCGGAGGTCCGGCGGGCTTCACCGAGCCTCTTAGCTGTCCGTTCTGCGTGGACATGCCCAGAATCACGGGGTTCTCGGTCCTGGTGGTGCTCATGTTCACTTGGCCAAAGAGTTCCGTTCCAATAAACGCTTTTTGTGAACAGTCTCCAGATGAAGCGAGCCCACTCCGGATGCAATAATAATAATAATCACCCTGGCTTTCTGTTTCTCTTTTTTTTTAAACGAATTAGGAACAAAACGAGAATGTCAATAGTTCTTTCTGCGATAATGTCGCTTGGACATTAGAAATTAAAAAAATAAAAATAAAAAAAAAGATACGTTCGCCCTTGTAAGTCTTTGCAACGATGAAACTAAATGTGCACAGGGTTCATTCGTAAATGTTTTCGAAAACAGCGCACCAGGAAGGCTCGGCGAGCTTTCAGGAGTTGGCCGAATGCTCAGTTAGTTAGCCATCTCGTTAGCCTAGCCCGTGTCCTTTCTCAAGTCTTTCCAACCCTGAAACGAAAGGTAAAAAAAAAAAAATTTAAACCAACAAATATCACGAAAACGAATCACTTACGTAATTGTGATGGTGTCACGTGACAAATCTCACGTTTAGCTCTGAAACAGAACGCAGCAAGACCCCAAGTTAGCATACAACTGGGCTAACGCTTGTGCTAGCGGGCTTCAACTCAACTGGCGTTAAAGAAAAATGCCTATATGACGATAGAGGGTAATGTTACTTTTGTAACGTAACTCCCCCATCTGGTAAAGAAACAAGGAGTTAATATAAGCGTTATGTATTTGTCCAAATCAACTATACAGAACATCACTTTTAAGGATAATGCTAATCATGCTAGCATAACAGGCAAAGCTAGTAATAACCGGCTTTAAAAATCAACAGCAACTTAAAAAATAAAACTACATAATATATGTTTTATATTATTATACATCTATTTAAAGCAAACTATTTAATAAAGAGAAAAATATGCGCTTAAATGTCCAAACGAACCAATTCGTTCGAGTGGTTTAAGCTAGCTAACGAGCTAATGAAACCGGCTGAAGAAGAAAAAAAACCTGACCTAACTCACAGCAAAAAAAAATTAATAAAATACTCTTAAAAGAAAAACCTTAAGGCCTTAAACGCGTTCTGTAAAAACACATTTACCTTAGATATCAGGGAGAGGAGGGGAAAATAAAGCGTTTCAGTTTGCAGTGTTTGTACGTCGACGTCAATATTGGCTGACTGCGAAGGAGCCCCACGGCCATTCAAGATGGCTTCCGAGCGTATTTGAGCCCGCCCCCCCCCCCCCCCCCTCCTTTGAATCAGCTGATTCCATTTCAAATCAACGACCCCCCCACCCCCACCCCCCGCTAACGGACGACTCTGCGCTGCAGGAGAAAGAAAGAAAATCAGAAGATTAAAGTTAACAAAACAATTAAAAAAACATCCATAAACTGGTCAGACTAATATTTAAGATTGTGGGTAATGTTACATTTACATCTAAATATTAAGCTGACATAAAAGATGCTTTTACTTTGAAAGATTGTACTGCAAAGTTCAATCTTATGACTGGAAGTACATTTCTTTACCAAATATGTTCAAGCTGTAATTACTGAATGTGTAAATGTTGACCTCATTGTATTAGATATTTGAGATAAAAAAAAAAAAAAAAAAACATTTTTATTTTGACAGCTCACCACCAAATCATCACTTTTAGAAAACCTCTTCCAAGCTCTCATCTTCTGGATTAAAAGCCAACCATTAACAGGTTACAGTATTTCAAATGACCACACGAGGTAGTTTTCTTAAGTGAGGAAATCCATCGACACTTTAAAAGTTAAACTCTGTTATGTTTATGGCTTTATTTTTATTCATAACAACTCTGGATGGGTATTTGTCTTTTTTTTTAAGACAGACTCCAACGAAAATCTTGTTTTCTCTATTTTCAACATGTTCTTGTGGAATTTTTCTAATGATTGAGGACTGATATAAAGTTCCATCTTTGTCTTGTCCAATCGCCATTATTGGGTTGAGGATAATAAACTCCAGTCTCTGCATACTCTGCATGCCTTAATATCCTCATTCAGTACCCATTGGTTGACGTAGAGGTTTGTTTTTCTCCACCCTGTGGAAAAGGTCAGGGTATGTGATGTCAGAGCCAACCTGGATGGTTAACAACAGAGCTGGAAAGCCGGCTTCAGTTCAGTCCAACAAAAACAATGGATGGCATCACCACACAACTAATACTTTATTTTTATAGTCATCAATTTAAACCATAATGATCACCTCTTTAGATGTTGCCTCAATAGCAGGAGTGTGCTCCACCCTGTACAGTCACTGCGCCTAACCCTGAGCAGGTAAAACAAGGAAATCTGTGTTTTTTTGGTGTTTTCCCCATCTAGCACTTGGGCAAATAACACGAGAAGTCGTCTTTTCGCTGCAGTGGTCTCAGGAGTCAGTTGGTCTAGACCAAGTCCGCTTAATTTGTTCCAGATCGAGTCCTGAGCCTTGCGTTTGGGTTGTATTTAGAGTGCTGTCAAGCAGCCTTTCCTGTTTCAAACAATACTTGTAAACAAAACCACATGACTAAAGATTGCTTTAGTCATTGGCCAGGAATTGCGAGGGTGGGGCAAAGATACTTGAGGCAGAAATGATGGAAGTCCTGTGCTTTGCAATCCTCATCGGGGATAGTTCTTTCAAACTTTATATTGCTGAGTACTTTTAAACGCATGTATCAACATCAGGTACAACACTCTTTACTTGCTACTTGTGTACCGTGAAGGTGTGCTGCAGTGCAGTTACTGAGTAGAAGATGGCTAAGAAGTTACTGATGAGTGTTTTTGACATATAGATTATCGGAAAAGCAGTGAGAAGCAATCTGTATCACGTTGAAAGTTGTTTTAATGAGCATGCATTCATCTGACCAAATTTCAACGAGTTGCTGTGTCTTATCGTTGTGGTGTTACAGCATTGGCCTTAGGAGAATTCTGTTGATGAACCAAAAGGTAGCTTTTAGGATGACATCACAGCAGCCACGTAACAAGACACAGAAAAGCATGTAAGACGAGTTTTTAGATGTGTAAAAAAACAAAACGTTCCAACAAGTAAGCGGTTAGATCCTATTTTCTTTCTGACATGACAATCGTGGCTTTATGTTTGTCCCTGGCTCATTAGTTGCTTCTTTCCTACTTTGTTTACATCATGTCACGACAAACTGCGGTGGCCGTTTTTGTTCAGTCTTTCCGCTCTGAACATGTTCAGACTGAGAAAAAACCAGAGCGAACCGGAGCTCAGTCCGATTGGAAATGAACCGAGACCTCCTTGAAAGATGGGTCAGAGAGCGGTTCCTGGTCCCGGATCAGGGTCCGTTTGGGTGTATTCAGACTGTAAATTTGTTCCGTATTATCGGGGGAAATGAACACTGGTACACTTTTAAAAAGAAAAACAGATGTGTCAAGTCTGAATACACCCTCAGATTGGACCATGGACCTGGTCTGTTCTGCAGCAAGTTCCGTGGGAGGTGGACAAGAAGATGAAGCAAATTCCTATCTTGGGACTCCAGAAGTAGTGTAGTTATGTCAATCCTTTCTGTTCATGCTTCAGATCGATGTGCGTATGCTTTTGGGGGTAATCCAAAATTAGCTGAAGGTATCAACAAAGGTGGGACGCCCAATCTCAAGACCCGCAACTCAAAAGCAGAAGCAGCTACAGTCCCTAAAGGGGCTCGTCTCCAGTTGTTTGTCTCACAAGTTTCACTTGTACAGTACCATTTTAACGTTTTTTTCTAAAATTTGACAAATGTGGAAAAAAAAACTAACTATATACATATATATGTCCCATCATGTGACCCCCCAAATACCATCTGCAGTAAAGTAAACAACATGTTAGCACCTGCTGACTTCAAATACTTGAGCAAACTTTGATCATCAAAGCACAGAAGGCTGCCTCCTCTTCCACGTTACTGGAACTTTACATTTCCGTCATTCGTTTCTGTGTTTTTGGAACAAATTCTCACGCTCCTCCATGGCTTCATGGCTCTTGTTTCTTTACTTTAAATCAGACTCCCATAGAACCGTCTCAACGTACTTTCACAAACAGGCAAAGTCAGAAACTTTGATTTGTGTGGAGCAATTGTCATTCAAGGCAAATCAAAGTGCCTTACTGACAAAACCACAAGCGAGATCACAGCATCATAAACCAGTAATGCAAACAAATGTCATCAAAATCCATTTAAAGCAGGAAATAAAAGTCTAGAAACTTTCTGATCTAAGTTTGTTACACGTGACACAAAACCCAAAAGAGTTTTCGAAATATTCCAACTATCCATTTAATATGTATTATTGTGTTTATTAAGTCAGATGTTCAAACAGGTACACACGTTTGGTCTAATTTCTCCTGTGGTCTACTTTCTCAACAATCAAGCATGTTCTCTTCCCCAACTGGAAGCCCACTTCTGCTCTTTATCTCCAACTTTAACCCCCATTTGGGGGGTTAATGTTAATGTATAACCCCCAACATTTGGGTCAAAAGTATTTGCACCAATGGGAGGAAGAGCTTGGGCGAATTTTGGATGATGATGTTTGGGACAGGGCCTTACAGAGAGTTAACCACAGTACCTCCTGTGCCAAGTTAAACATAATACAGTTTAAAATTATACATAGGGCTCACTTCTCTAAAGTAAGATTTGATTGATTTGATTTGATTTGATTTGATTTGATTTGATTTGATTTGATTTAAGTGTCATGCACTAATGGGCCCAGCCCACACGGGCTTATATGACACAGAAAGACATAATACATAGTACATAAAGATACATGGCCATCACAGAAATCCCTAATCAGAGTCTAACAGAATACAAAGTTCTTATTGTCCATGCCTTTGACACAAAATTTGCCAAACAAAAGATTTCATTTTCAAAAAGCCAACGTACAATTTTATCTTCAGATAACCAAAACAAATCAGGACATTTTATTTTCTATGACCTCATACATACAAAGTTTCTGTTTTTCATACAAAGGACAATAAAACAAAAAAATGAAATTCATCCTCCAACACTTGCAGCTCACAGACCTCGCAGTCTTTCCACCACAGGACCGCCTTTAAAGCGCCCTACTTCCACCTGTAGGGGGAGCACTCCTGCTCTAAGTTGAGCACATAAGGATCTTTGTCCTCTTTTTAAGTTATACATAACATATGGCTCAGCAGAAAATGTGTCCTTAATTTGCAAATAAGTTTGTAATTTTGGTTTTTGAGAGTAAGACTGTCAAGAATGTATCCTCATCTGAGTGCAAATTGTGATAGATGTCAAAATAATCCAGCTAATCTAACCCACATGTTCAGGTCATGCTCTGCTCTGGTGAATTATTGGTCTACAATTTTGAAAACGTTATCAGACGCACTCCATATCACTCTACAGCCTAGTGCAGAAGCAGCCATATTTGGAGTTTCACACCAAAATCCAGATCCATGAAGAAAAAGACACAGAGACATTCTTGCTTTTGCTACTCTAATAGCAAGGCGCCGTATATTATTGCACTGGAAATCTAAGGACCCCCCCAGGGTGTCCCAGTGGCTGACGGATCTTATGCAACTATTACAACTTGAAAAAAGAAAATATTCAGTTCAAGGATCGAGGGATACATTTTTCTCAATCTGGGGTCCGGTTTTAAATCACTTTGACAAACTCAGAATTCTACCTGAGGCCTCCTCACATTCTACCATCACATGTCAGTAGTTTGTAGTTTAAAATATTCCAACTATACTCAAATATTATTAGCATTGTTAGTATTATTTTTCCTTTTCTCATGTATAAATATCGCATCAGCTATATGTGTTATATTTCTCTATTTTATGTTGCCACTTGGCTGATGGATTTGGCCATCGAGTTGATCACATAGAGACATGCTTTTGTTATATTGGACAGAGGGGGGGTTTGAGGGTGTTCCTTTTTCTTTTTCTTTCATTTTAATTTTTCAGATTTACTCATTCATTTATTTCCACTTTTTTTTTTTTTTCGGGGGTGGGGAGACGGGAGAGTGGTGTTTGAAAAGACAAAAGAAAAGAAAAGAAAAGAAAAAAACTGGCCAAGTTGTATTACAAATATGAAACTATATCGTTGTTTCATTGTATTTCATGTATGTAACAATTCTCTTTTTGTTTGCAATAAAAACAAATTGCAAAAAAAAAAAAAAAGTATTTGCACCAAAGTGGTTTAATGTCTTCCCAACATCATCAGATCAGAAATGACTTCCTTTTCCTTCCAGTTCTGGAGCGGTCTAGCCAGTCTATGAACCTCAATTCAGAGAAAGGCTCTCCATCCATTTTCAGCCCACAGATGGTTTAAATGTTGGCCGATATTTTACCTGGACCGGTCCGAACGGGGCCGAAGTTTGCGTTTAATATTTTTAAGCTTCCCGTTTCTGAAAAACCTCCTTTTTATATTAAACTGGTTCTACAAGAAATTCAGTTTCTTGTAGTGAAAACGTTAGTCGATGGTTTTTGTTTTTTATTTACGTATGACGAAGATTCAATGAAACAAAGTTGAGGACTTGTAGAAGTTGTTTCTGATTTGTAAATAATTCAATAAAAGCAACATTGGAGGTTTTTTTTTACATAGAACACCATTAGAACACTGAGAACTCCATCCATCCAGCCTCAGATCGTCTTTCAGGGCATACAGATTTATCTGTTTTTACATAAATCCTGATTCCGTTTATTTTCAACACAGATGAATATTTTCTGTGCTAACATTTCCCATCAGAGGCCCACCTATATTTCTTCCATGCTGTAGGACAATTGAGAACTGTCCCTTTTACAAGTTTCCACAAATCAGCAACTTCATTTGATTGAATCTTCCTTCTCTTGCGTCTGGTCTGAACTTAGACTTTGTGATGAAGATGAAGACGTCAAAGTGGATGCTAACAACCTGATGCTATCTTTAACTGTGACCGACTTCAAGGTGTGATGGATAAATAAAGCAAAATAAAATGGCCCAACCGTAGTAAAACTGGTATTTCCTACATACAAAAATGAACATGAATCCACCCTGCAACTTTATAATCTGCGTATGTGAAACATTCAAAAGTCATTCGCCGCATTTTAGGCTGAGCAGCTTCTGGTGCACGAAAAACAAATGTCTGACGTACCGGAGTCTTCCTCGGTCTGTAAAAAGTAGCGTTGTTTTTAGTTAAAGTCGAAGACCCTTATTTAGTTTGTTAGTTTCCTCACTTTT
The DNA here is from genome assembly GCA_023969325.1 of Oryzias curvinotus. Lineage (NCBI taxonomy): Eukaryota > Metazoa > Chordata > Actinopteri > Beloniformes > Adrianichthyidae > Oryzias > Oryzias curvinotus. The sequence goes on along the minus strand of CM043718.1, from coordinate 6,122,309 downwards.
CTCCCCAAAGAAACTTTCCAAATACAATTTATTGTTTTTTTTTATTTTTATCTTTTGAGCGTTAAGCTACTACTTTGCGGTCCGAGCAGCTGCTTAAAGTCACAGGTGGATGTGGACAGAATCTGGTAGTTTTCCAAAATAAAACTTCCTTCAGTGTCAGAAAACAAACAAAACGCTTTAGATGTTAGCGTCTGTCTGGGCCCAGCACCAAGTGGCCCACAGACCGGTACCAGCCCTCCGCCCGGGGCTTGGGGACCAATGCCATAGAGAATTTGTGGGTTTTAAAGTTCGTGTTTTCCAGCAACAGCACCATCATCACAGGTCTTGAGGAGATCTGCATGGAAGAATGGACCAAAATAAAGCTACAGTGAATGCAAACCTGGTGAAGGCATACAAGAAACGTTTGACCAACCAGGGTTACGGTACACAATAAAGCATTGAGGTGAACTTTTTTTCTAATTGAACAAATACTTACTTTCTCTATAAAAAATAAACTCTTTCAAAGGCAAACAATCTGATTTCCTTGTTCTGGATTCTTTTTTTATTTTCTGTCTCTCAAAGCACCTTTGATGAAAGCTGCTGAAATTTGACACAAATTACACTCTGGGTTTTATATGATGTAATCATTAAGGGGAACAAAAGGTAATATATCAGAACAAGATGGAACCATCTTTAAGCAAAGTGTCAAATCATCTAAAACGGTAATCAATGTTCTCACATTTTGGCCCCAAATGTCCTTCAGTTTCCCTCAAAACGTCACAAGTTTCGGCAAAACCATTTGTCTGTGCTGGTCTCACAGCTGTCACACTTACTCCGATGAACAAAACAAGGAGAAACGTCCTAAATGAACTGCAATGCTGTCATATCATGTGATCTTATTGGTGGTGTGAGAGGAGCAAGTGTAAAAAGTGTCTGCTAAGAAAATCTGAAAGTTTTTGGGACGTAGCTACACAGAAGTTGGCACACATGCTGTCTGAGCACAGACATTAAAAAAGAAAAAAACTGTGGTTGCTATGGGCCCTCACCCTCTGGGGGCCCACTGTTTTCAACCACAATGTCACATGACTTTCATTTACATAAACTACAGAAATGAGACGACGCTGAACCCAACTAACTCCCTGAACCCACTGAGGCCTGCAGAGCGCCAAAAGGCTGTAAGGAGACATACGGGACGTACCAAATGCAATTTTAATTCCATCCCGCTTGCAGATTTCAACCTTTTATTTACTACTTCACCTAAATGTTGTTTTAGTTCCTATAATAATTTACATTTTATTAGAGGAAACAAAGCATGTCTTTAAGTGCTAAAAGTTTTCTGTTGATTCCATGGGAAGCCCACAGAGTATTTTGGGGGGAATCCTAAAAGACCCACTTCTAAGTGGTCTTTTAATCATGATTAGAAAACCTGTGTGGTTTCCCAAGACAAAGCCTGGTGTGAAAAAAAGAGCAGCAGACATCCCTCTCATGAAGAAAGAACGTCTGTGTTTGTCAAAAAAAAAAAACAAAGCTGATAAGAGAAAGCTGAAACAAAATAAGAAAAACCGAGCAGGCGGTGGAGGGATCCCTGCTTCCCCACTGCAACGAGGACGCGGGGGCCAGTTTATTCCCAGGGCATGAGCCCCTGGACCTGTCCAGGTGTACCCCGCTTTCGCCCAACAGTAGCCGGGACAGCACTGTGGCCCCGAAAGGGATATAGAGGGTTAAGAAAATAGATGGAAAATAACGAAATCAAGACAGCTAACCCGGAGCTAAAGTCCGCTAACTGGTGGCCGACCGTAGCGATAGTTCAAAAGAAATCAACTTTAAAAAAAGAAAGAAAGAAAGAAAGTTACGTATTTTGATTCCACTGACGTTTTTTTCTGGACTGTTTTTCTTTACACGATCAGCAGCTAACGCCAACAAAACGCGGGTGGAGATCTCTGTGTTATCATCTGTTTTATTTACATTTTCAACAGAGTTATGGCAACAATGGGATCCATGACCTTTTAATTAGTTCTATTTTATTTTAGTTAAATAAATAAATAAATAAAGTCAATCTCTGTTTTCAGACTCGATGCCTGTGGCCCCCCCTGATGTATTTTTGACAGTTTGTTAAGCGGGGACATTTCGTACAAAATGTGGTACTAAAATGAAATGTGGAATTCATTTTTTTTTTTTCTGTGGACTTGTGGACAAAGCACTGATTTGTGCAGAACTGTGTCTTTTGGTTGTTATTGACAGATTCCTCTGTAGAGAACGGCGCTCCCGCCTTTTTCCGCTTTGGACTGTGGCGGTTTAGCCACGACTCCGTGAAGATCAGGAGACGGCTCTCAGGAAAACACAGCTGATTTTTTTCGGAGTGCCGTTCCTCCATCTGTCTTGTTGAGGGCATTTCCATTTCCCATCGGGAGCGAAGGATCGGATGTTTTCAAACTCCTCCCTCCCTCAACTTTCCTTTAGCTTTAGCTCTCCGCCCGGATGCACTACTTTATCTCCTGAGGCATCAAATTGTGGAATCCTTCTCCAGTGTTTCTCCTCATGGTCAAGCACAGGTCCCCCTTTGAATGTACAAGTAAACTAATGTTGTTTTGCATTATTTCACGTGAAAAAGAGGGAGAATAGCAGACGTGCAGCCACTGATGCACAGGCCCACAGAGACTCGGTTGCACACTATTTCGAAGCTTTTTTTAAAATGACGGAATAAAGTAGCGTTATAGCTGCAAAAAAAAGCTGCAAAGTCTTTTTTAATGAAACTAAAAGCTTGTTGTACACGCAAACATGCCAAATAAAAGTATGTCTAAAATCTGCATCAAATCAGCAGATAAATGAGGGTACGCACGGTGGAGTGAGGAGAATGGTTTGGGCTTGTTTTGCATCGTAAAAGTTTTCTTTAGGCAAATGTGAGGCCCCTCTAGCCTCATACCGCTGCGTCGTACAAAACTAGACTTTTATGTGACGATGCTAAACAACAACAAAAATACACAACCTACGGGGGAAGACGACAAAGCAACTAAACGCAGTGTTACTGTTTTTAATGTACAGCTAAATCTGTTACTATTAGTTTCTAAATCTTGGCAGGGCCATTCGGTGGACATGCTCTGCTGCTCTTGCATGGCGTCTGCAGAGGTGCTTTGAAGGTCTCATGCAACCGATCCTCCAGGAGGAAACCAAGCAAATATAGAGAAGAGGCAAAGAGGAAGAGCAGATGTACTTCACAGCAGCAGTGCGAGACAAACATTCAAATGTGCTCCATCACCTAGCATGGATATCATGGTGACCTACACATTATCTGAGGTAAGACTCCATTAAAACTTCTCTTTTCTTAAAAAATAGAAAAATCTTTTTTGTTTTTCTTGAAGTCTGTATGGGTTCACGTGAACAAAAGCAACATTTTGGGGGGGCTTCATCCTGCTAAAAACTGCATTTCCTGATAAATGTGTCTGTCAGCAAAAACTGTATTTTTGCTACAGGTGGAGCTAAAGCCATTTTGATATTGATTTTAGGTTTAAAGGGTAAAACTTTCTTTTAATCATGCAAAAAGTCCAAATTTTGTCCCATAACATAAAGAAGAAACCAATGTTTCGGATTGTTTAGTTTATCAAAATTGTAAAAAAAAAAAAGAAAAAGACTTCGACTTTTAAAGTCTTTTTGAAAACGGTCAAATTAGTCATTTGAAGCAGCTTTACAGGTTACTCAGTATCTCAGTTACTGGTTTGGTAAACCAAAAAATTGTTCCAAATTAAAACAATTTTAAAACGTCAAATTACAAATTTTGTACCAGATTTGCCCCAAAAATAACCTCAAAGCCACGAACAGGAACTGAGAAGTATCTGTTGCGTTCAGCGTTTCGTGTTGGCTCTGACTAATAGAAACAACCCAAGCCATGATTGAGCTTCATCTTAAAGTGGCTTGAATTTCTTCCCATTCCACGCTGTCACTCCGTGGTAAATGCTGTATACTTATGATTTTAGCTCCAGGGTTTCCCTGTCAGAATGTCCTCTGGCTTGGACAATGCCGCAGTAATTTCCCTCACTGGGGCGGCTAGGGTCCAGCATTGTCCATTGGAATGGATTCCCAATATACTGTCTCCTCACAGCAGAGCCAAGACAGAAGTTTCTTTTAAAAACTTCTATTGACATTTTGGTGGGTCCCTTTTTATTTTTAAGTTTCTTTTTAACGGTAAAGTGCTTTTGAGTTGCTCAAAGCATGACTTTTTTTACATTTATTTTTTAAAATAAAGTTTTTTCAAAGGCCCAAAGCGCTCACAAAAGACTCGGAAAACACGCATTCAAGCGACGACTTTCAATGAAATGTATGTAAATGTGTTCATATGTGCATCTTAGGCTTCTGCGCTCAAACCTATTCTGTTGATGGGTCGCTATGAACGTTTTTTGGTTTCACACACCAATAGTAGCTGTGCTGACTTACACTGGCGCCAACCAGGAACCACCAGAAGTACAGCGTCTTGCCAAAGGACACATGGGCAGGCAACACGGGAACCAAACCTGCAGTCCTCTGATCAGAGGTCAACCGCTTTACCTTGGCGGCCCCCATAATATTCTTTTTTTCTCTGCTTTTCAGACGGCATACATGGGAGAGTACGACAACTTTACAGACCCATCCATGCCCTTCGAAGCCCTCTGCGACGATGAGGAGTTGGGCTTGCAGAGCTTTTACTCCATCGTCCAGCCTGTGCTCTACGGCTTCATCTTCCTCCTTGGTCTGGCGGGAAATGGCCTGATGACCACCGTCCTGTTGAAGCGTCGGCGCCGCCTGCGCATCACAGAGATCTACCTGCTGCATCTCGCCGTAACTGACCTCCTGCTCCTGCTCACGTTTCCCTTCGAGATGATTGGCGTCGCCGTCGGCTGGGTTTTCGGAGACTTCCTCTGCATGACGAAGGGCGTGCTGGAGAACCTCAACCTGCTGTGCGGAAGCTTCCTCCTCGCCTGCATCGGGTTTGATCGCTACCTCGCCATAGTTCACGCCATCCCCAGCATGCAAAGTCGGCGCCCAGGAAAAGTGCACCAAGTGTGCGCTGTGTTGTGGTTCATCTGCTTGCTCTTGGCGACCCCGAACGCCGTGTTTCTCTCTGTGGCGAAGCGCAGAAACTCCTCGCTCGATTGTCACTACTACCGATACGACATTCATGCGCACAACTGGGTCCTGGCCAACAGAGTCCTGCATCACATCAGCTTCTTCTTCTCTTTGGTGGTCATGAGCTACTGCTACACTGTTCTGGTGATCACTTTGTGGAAAAGCCCTAAACGTGAAGCCAAGAAGAGCGCCGTTCGGCTGGCTTTGCTCGTCACGCTCGTCTTTTGCGTCTGCTGGCTCCCGTATAACCTGGCCCTGCTCATAAAAACCATGGTAGACCTGGACGTCTTGACCTACGACTCCTGCAGATTCCTGACCCTGCTGAACCAGACCGCCGCCGTGACCAAGAGCCTGGGCCTGTCCCACTGCTGCCTCAACCCCTTCCTTTACGCCTTCGTCGGGGCGCAGTTTCGCAGCGAGCTGTTCCACTTACTTGGCAAGATGGGCTGCGGCAGAGGCTGCGTAAGAGGTCAGGGCCACAGCCGTCCATCCATCTCTGAAGGAACAACCACCAACAGCACCACCTTCATCTATTAAGCTCCTGTGCATTAAACCGTGCAGTGTCATGGTGTCCCATTTCAAAAATCCCCAATGGAGAACAAAGTAGTCACCTTAGACCGCAATAAAACCCCAACATGTGATCTACATGTTAAAAAACATAAGTCGTCCACGGTGTACGTCGCCTCCGACCTTCAAGAACGATCGAAAAACAAAAGCCTGGCTTTTCACACACTTATTCGGACAACGGTTAGAAGGACACGATAAGCAACAACCACGGCCTCAGACAAACGATGCTAGCGCTCAGACGGAAAGCCTCTGCGAAACTACGTCTAACAGGTCATGTGGTATAGCCAACGATTAGGACAGGACAATAAAATAACAACTGTTGCCATGGTAAATTCTGGAAAACGGTTTGGCATGTAGATTATTCTACCAAGTATTATGGTCTGTAAGGGCCCAAAATCTTCAATGGAGTAGCCATTTTTCAACATGATGCAACTGGAAAGCCATTAAAAGTGTAGACTATTTTCCTCATGGTGAGCCTACAGAGGGAACCAACCGCGGTCCCTTCATGTTTTTGGGCCTCGTGGGTCATTAGTGTTCACAGCTTTTGCTTTAAACCTGAAAATTGTGGCAGTTTTTAATTGTTGCTTGTACTATTGATTGAATAAAGATTTCCTATCTTCCTCTTTCATAGGTTTGTCTCCATTTCTTTGTGAAAAAAACCCAGACGACAACCCGACTCGGAGGTCGCTGCTCTATTGGTAGACTTCTATTAAAACACAGTTTTACAGAACAACTGCAAACAATCACAAATCGCATCTTATTTACAGCAGATACACATTTGATTTGATATCTCTGCACAACAGTTTGGTATTTGGTGAAAATAGATCAATGATATTAAAGCAAATAGAAATTGTAGGCACTCCTCTGTTCCCGCGCACAAATACATTTAGTTGTTGCTTTTTTTTTTTGTTTTTTTGTTTGAAGAAATGTACACATCTTACAGCATTTTATAAAATGGCTTAAATTTTGGTTCATTCAACATGGTTCTTAAATATCTTCTTTTTTTTTTTTTAATGGCTGTAATTTATAAACGTGATAAACACTGATTTGTTTTGAACCAAAAAGAGAGTAACGATGGAAAAGACGTGGACACGATGGGAACAACGAGAGGTTTTTTTCTGGATCAGAACGGCATGTTGGCCATCCCTCCAGAGCCGTAGCCCACAGGACTATCCAGAGACATTCCCCGCTGTCTGAGAGACTGTGGGAGCATCATGCCGGCCTGGGGGTGGGGCGCGGCCATCACAGGCCCCTGGTGTCCGAAGGGCTCCCCCGGCATTGGCATTGCTCGCTGTTTTGCTTGCATCATCATAAGGTTTTGTTGTGTCATCATGTTATGGGGGCTGGGGGGCATCATGCCAGCGTACTGACTGGGAGGGTGGGGCAGAAGGCTGTTGGGCATCATGGCTTGGTGTTGCTGCATTTGCGACTGAGGCATCATGCCGGTCCTTCCCATCATATGTCCAGGCGTGCACATGGGGCCCATCCCCCTGGAGACCCCTGGAGAGATGCCCATGTTTTGGCGTACTCCCCCGGGCGAGGGGTGGGGTGGCAGCTGCTGCTCAGCCATGTTCTGCAGGCTTGCCAGGTGGGGGTTGGATGAAGGGCTGCTGCCGTGGTGAAGGCCAGACGAAGGCATCTGCTTGAGAAGCTGTTGGGGAACGTGTTGCTGGGGCGGGGCCCCCTGATGTGGTTCATTCTTGGGGAAGTACTGAAGGGTGCTGCTGGGTTTATCGGCAGGAATGATCCGGGACAAATCAAACTCGGGGATCCCCGTGTGGGTGGGCCGAATGACCTCGCTCAGGTCAGGACCGTCACTCATGGGAAGAGAGGCGAAGGAGTCCGAGCGGTGAAAGGGGCGCTGAGGTGGGGGGCCTTTGCTCAGCAGCTGTAGGTGCTGATGAGCCTGAGTGTCTTCGTTGGACTGAGAGAACCCTTGCGACATTCCTCGTATCGGTGAGTGCATGGAGCTGTGCGGTGGCGGCGGCTGCATGCGGGGAAAACCTGCCATCTGGGTCTGAGACAATGAGGACGAGTTGTTTGGCCCCATTTCAGCATGACCCCCACTCCTCATGATTACAGTGTTCATGGCCGGCATGGCCATTTGGTTTTGGGGGGAAAGCACAGCTCCTGAGCCATCGTGGGAGAGCTGGCCTTGGTTGATCAAGCCCATGGGGCTCTGAGGGTTACTGTGAGGTCCGAGTCCCTGTGACATGCGAGCGTTCCCCATGTTTCCTGCACGGAAAGAAGAAAACATTCAGTGCAAACATGAAAAGAAACTCGACAGAATAATCCATCTCATCTGTTCGAGGGGGCGTGTCCTCGTTTTCTTACCTCCAATGCTGACGCCAGAGAGGAGGGGCCGATCTGGGAGCATCTCATCATCAGAGGTGGCAATGGTTTTAATTGCATCGTGGTAGAGGGGAGTAGAACTGGGAACTGCGTACTTGGACATCTGAGAGATGATCAGGGACAAAGGATTCTGGGCCGCTGTGGCATCAGGGGAGGACGTAAACGGTATGTTGGGGTTCATGGAGCCTGGTTGGCTAACAGGGGTGGAATTTGAACTGCGCGGGGGAAGTGGTTGACCTGCAAAGAAGACGGCGACATGTGGTAAAGCTTCAACAACAGCAGGAGACAATCTTGGTCGGAAACATCTACAATGGGACCCACCTGCTTCCGTTGAAGTGCTCCCTCCGTTGCCCAGTGCCTTCCCACCTGTCGGGCCTCCAGGACTTGGAAGAGTTGTTTTGGGAGAAGCCCACCCTGGAGAAGCCAGAGCCATGGCTGGAGATTTGAGTCGTCCAGGTGAGGCTGAGGGAGAGTGCAAACCAAGGCTGGAAGACCCCAATATTTGAGGAGATTTCATTGAGGAAGAGCAGGGGGTCCCGGCGCCTGATGCAGAGGGAGGGGCGTGGCGATGGCCGGCAGAAGTGATGGGTGACTTCAGTGCTGGAGCGGAAGGGGAGGGCAGAAGAGGCGATGGCTCTTGGTTGAAAGATGGAGACTTGAGTGGATGAGGAGGCCCAGAGGGAGAGGTCAGGGGGTTTAGATCCGCCTGTACGTCCGAGGTGTGCCTCGAGCTGAGGTCTGCGCCTCTAAGTCCCCCGGTCAGCGGCATGTGGCTCAACCGCGATGTGCCTCCCATTTGATTTGGATCTAGGTTGTCTGGTCCAAACATGTCAGGGCCCGGTTGCTGGAGATACCGTCGGTCCACCTGTTCTCCAGGGAAGGGAGCTTGATTAGGAAACTGGAAGGACCCAGGGACCATTCCCTTGTCTGCCACTCTTCCATTTTGTGAGGCGTTGATTCGTGAAATCTCTCCGCCGCCAAACATTTCGCTCAAAAATCCTCCGCCTGGATGACTTCCTCTTAGCCTCTGCGAAAGCATCATCTGCTGCTGCTGAATATTCATTTGAGGATTCATGCTCATTGAGATGTTACACCCTAGTGGAGAATTCACCAAGTCCCTCATCTGAGGACCACCCCCAGAAGAATCTATCACCTCCCTTGGACCGGGAAAGTCCATAGGATCCCCTCGATTGGTCAGTGGACACCGACCCATTCCTAAATTAGGAAAGTCTGGGCCAGCGAGGTTTTCCAACATTCTGGGTCCCAGGTTTCCTTGCTGCTGGTGTTTAGCTAGTCTTTCAAGTTCATACCTGGGGAGACCCTGCATGTGCCGCTTCTCCATGATGCGAAACATTTCCTCCCGGGTCAGCAGTTCTGGATCGCTCTGCAAATGTTGTGGTGGCCCACCCGGGTAACCACCGTGGAAGTTCCCACCACCAATGTTGTTGGGCATATCGTCCAGCCAAATCATCCCCTGCCGAGCGGACCTTTGAGGGCCAAGACCCTCCATGGGTAAAACCGCAGCTGGACTACCAGGAAAGCTCCCTCCCCCTCTCTGCATCTGTCCAGGAAACCGTGGGCCACGGGGTCCTTCTTGGTGAATGTCCAACATTCTGCCGTTTCCACCTGCCATCACACTGGCAGGACCCCATTGCTGATCTCCGGGCTTGCTGTGATAGGGAGGAGGGGGCCCTCTCATCATCACCAGCTCCCCGTGCACGCCCACCTCACTCATTCTAAAGTGCTGCGGATGTGGCCCAGAATGGATTTCCTGTTGCCGTCTTTTTTCCTGGTAGTATTCCTCTTGAAGTTTCCTCCAGGCCATTTGTTCTCGTGTGAGCCCCTCTGGTCCGGGCAAGGGGCTCATGTCATCTCCAGGTGAAGACATCTGGTGTTGGGGGTCCATTTGAGGGCTGTCAAGGGCAGGACCACCGAGAGACTGGGTTTGAGAAATGATGGACTGAAGAGGTTCCTCGTATTTTTTCAGGCCTTCGGCTGAAACCAGAGCTGAAGACATGCTAGTGCAATTATTGTTCGTACCGTTACCAGAGTCCTCAACGGCGGTCCGATCAGAACCACCATTATTATTCAGGTTGCAAGAGTTACTAGGAGTATTATGGTTGGGGCCTCCTGCATCTCCAGGACCTCCGGCCGTCCCACTGCGGAGAAACAGCCGCTCAATGTCCCTCAGAGTCTGCAAAGATCGCTCCCTGTGCTCCAGCTGCTCCTTGGAAAGACCACCTCCGCTCATGTGGACTGCATCCCCCTGTAGGTGTGCAGACAGGATGGAAGGACTTCCAGATGGGATGCTTCCTGAGCCATCTCGATTTCCAGGCTCAGGGCCTTCAGGTGTGACTGCATTCCCCCCGTCGGACCTGTGGGAAGCTATGCTGCTGTGCGGGGCGGTGCCCGGCCTGCCTTCAGTATCAGAGTGTCCTGCCGACAGGGGCGTCCCGGCGGAAGGAGCTCCGACTCCAGCAGAAGCTGGACGTGGAGTTCCACTTTGGGATTTTGGGGTTCCGGTGCGCGGAGAAGTGCTAGTGTTCATCTTTTCCAACAGGCTAGAAGGCTTTCCTGGAGTTTGGCCCTGCAGCAGAAAAAAAAACATTTGAATAGTTTAGATCCCAGCTCAGAGGACGTACGTGGATCTAGTCGTCTGCATGTGGATGCTTCAGAATGGAGTGAGCGAGCAGCTTGTGGCCAGCCCAGCGCAGTTTCTACATCACCAAAAAACACTTTTTCCATCTGGTCCAGATTCCCAACCATTTGAACACTGATATTCTCAGAAATGCAATTTTCTTAATATGCCCGCCATCTTTAGAAAAATGCCACAAAAACATGGTAAAAACACCAAGAACACCATTTTCATCAAAGTGGGTCTAAATAACGTTTTTGAAATGTCGCATATTGTGGTAAAAATTATGCTTTTTTTAATCCAAGTAGAAACTCAGGTAAATGTGAGGGAAAATGCTTGAATTAATCAACAAGAGGTGGTCACAACATCTTCAATGTAAACGTCTGACCTGCTCCAGCTTAGAGTGTGGGGAGCTTTGCTGGTGAAAGTGAAGGATGGACTCAGCCTGTCCCTTCATCACTGCCTCTGCAGCGCTGTGAAAAAAAGGTTTGGATAAACAAAAGGAAAAAAAAAAAAAAATCTTTGCCAAAACAAACGCTCATGCTCACACAGTTCTCACCTGTTGGCCAGGCTGGTGGAGAACACGTAGAGCATTTGCTGTGAAGGCTGGGGAGGCTCCGCCTTCAACCCTGAGCCCGCCCCACACCCCATCAGCGGACCGGTGGGTTCGGATCCGTTTCCGGCAGGGAGGCGCTCCGACAGACCCTGGATGGAAGCCGCGAGTCCTCGTTCACCTGCAGACGGAAAGAGGTGCAAACATTGCAGCACCTCAACACTAGATGGAGCTAAAGCACCAAACAGCAGAAATGGGGTGAGCTTCTTTTATTAAGGATCTGCGACTGCATTTAGAAAGACTGAGACAAAAAGAAGGGGGGGTGGGGGGGGTCACTGTTGCCACGGCATTTATTCTGTTGTCAGTGAGGTTCAGGATGGAGTGAGACTCACGCTGGGCTGCGGCGTGCGGCTTTTCCTCGTCGTCCGTCTCCGGTCCAGAGCACCATTCATCGCCGCTGTACGGCTGTTTCTTTGCCAGAACGCAGCGGCGTTTGCTGCGCTGAACCCCCTCTGGAAAACACAGAAGTGCTGAGAAAGGAGCGCCACTTACACGCCACGGCATGAGGACATCTCCGAGATAAGAAAAATGACACTGATCACAAGGAAGAAACAAAGAAGCAGAGGTTTAAGAAGCTTTCTTCCTCCCTTTTCTGTCTGTTTTTAGTCAAAAATGGAGGTTTATTGGTTTTGGACAGAACTGTCGGTCTTCAGATCGGTGTCAGATGTGTCACCAGAACTGTGTGTAGCACCAAAACAACTAACGGGTGTGAGTTTTCCAAACACTGAAAAGAAAAAGCTGCTTTTAGAGGCTGGCTACGGTGATCTAAGCATCTCACCAGCCCGCCACCTCAAGCCCTCACAAGGGAGGCATTCAGGACTCCTCCAGCAGGGCGGGGACCGCAGAGCCGAGGGATTGTATGTCCGATCCGGACCGGGAATCCCCCGACTTTGATTACACTCCACAAACCCCTTCTGAATTTGATGCGCGTAAAAGAATTTGGAAGGAAGGAGCGCCGGTCCGGAGCCGCGTTGGTGCTGCCTTCCAACAGATGAGCTTACATAACTGCAGACCGGTCGGTGACTGTGCACTCGGGAGAGGAAGTTGCTATGACAATGCAGACAAAATGTCAGCAGGAGGCGGACAGCCACCTTGTCACAAAGAGACGGCATAAAAGAGGCAACCTTTTGTTTTCGGTGGCCGCGTTCAAACGCCGCTTTAGCCCGAGTTCTGAAAGGGATCTGAAGAGAAATCCACTTCGACTTCAGTAGTGGACGAACGCAGCGTGACGCAGGAGAGACGCCAACCCGCCATTACGATCGTTTTCATTCATTAATGTGAAGGTTTTAGCTTTAAAGTGTTACGACACATACTTAACAAGGTCTTTTAAATGAAAATGTCCTTTTACTAGCTGCAGATCACCCCAATGCCCTGGTTTGTGGTGCTGAAATAAGTTGATAATAATAAAAAGCAAATAATTTAACTAAAAACCACTACCTTAAAATATCGGCGAACAAGATCAACAAATGTTTTTCTTCTATACGTTTGTGGGAATGTGTTGAGCCAGCAGAATCACATGTAAACATGGAATGTGACGGGTGTACTGAGGTCTTTGGATGAACTACAAATGGAGGACGTGGCGGAGGATCTTTCTTAACGGGGTGAAGAGGAAACAGCAGAGGCGGAGCTTCCAACCTCATTTGAGATCATTACAGGTCATGTAAACAATGAAAGTTCTATTTAGGATAAAAGAATGATCGTATAAACGTGGCTTGTAGCTCTTTTGACACTAGAGCCTTCGCAGCTTTTGACCGTAACTTGGAGAGAGAAGTAGTCCTTCCTTGGACTAATGCGGGACAGCGAGACAAACTGTTGCAGAGACATGGAAGTACTGCTGACGCTGCTTCTGCAATATAGAAGGTAGAAGGAAGAGAAAGACGCAATGATCTCATGAACCCAGACACGGAAACGTGATGACCGGGATTTTGTAGAGCTCCTTGAAAGAAATAAAACCAGATCTCTCATCGTCATCCGTGTCTTCGGTATATTGTAAATATCATGCACAGTCAACGCTTCCATGCTGCGATAAGGCTAAAAACTTGGCAGTAGCTCCTCCCACACGGAGCGACGGCAGACAGACAGACATACGTATATGTATGTATATGTATGTATATGTGTGTATATGTGTGTATAAGTGTGTATAAGTGTGTATATGTCTGTATATGTGTGTATATGTATGTATATGTATGTATATGTGTGTGTATGTGTGTATGTATGTATATGTGTGTGTATGAGGGTGTTATTTTTCTCTATAATGAGAAACAAAAAGTATACGACTTAGACTCCAGAAAATAAGGTTAGTATAAATTTAGTTGTGTTTCTGTAACATATATAAAGATAAAGTAGACTTGAGAATAAAGCTCCACTGTTGCAGGTTTTTTTCATGTATGCGCACAAGGAATATTTTATATTATTTTGAGCTTGTTTCTGATTTTTTTTTCTGGGGGATTAGTACATTTGTATTTTAAGATTTTTTTTATTTTTATTGTGTGTATAGTTTCTGATTCATTGTGAAGTTTTTGTCTAATATAATGAAAAATATTGATAAGAAAAACAAGATGGGCTTGTACCAATCGCAACAAAGAACTGCTTTAAAGGTAAGTTATTAGAACTTTGTGTAAAGTAGTGCAAAAATGTTAAATACTTCTACGGGTTACATTTTTACATTTATTCCAACGCAAAAAAAAGAGCCAGACGAGCTTTTTGTTTCGAGGTTTTGGGCTCTTCTGGGCCTTCAGTCGGTCCGCTGGGCGTGACCGGCGCTGAAACCACTGTCGGTGGCGTCTGGTGGAAACCAGCGAGCGCTCACGTCCGCCTAAAGGTTGGAGTCGTGAACAGGAAGCCCGGAGGAGTTTCACAGAGCAGCAGCCTAACCCTGAGCTCCTGAATAATCAACAGCAAACAAATGCAAATCAGACACCTCCAGCAGAACCACAGATATTTACCTACACCCTGGCAGTGCTCACGCCACGATGACGAATCATAGTTTCAGTCTCAACCTCACTGCCGGCATGAGCCATCAAAGCCAGGGGGGGAAATCCTAAAGCCTCAGCGAAAGGTCAGGACATTTGAGGGAGGGAACACTTCGCCTGTCCTCTCACTTCTCGTAATGACTTCCTGCTGTGGAGGAGGCCCGTGCACGTAATCTGGTGATTCGGGTAAAGATCTGCCTGATAGAAGTTCAGGGAAGCGATGTGGGGGCAGATGCTGACACTTTTCTGTGTTTGCACGTGTCTTACCTCCTTTGGCGTCTGCCTCCAGGGCGGGAGCGGCGGCGCTCCTCGATTCGCCGCAGTCAATGGAGACGCTCCGCTTGGATTTCAGCTTCAGCATCCCTGCAACGCCGCCGCCGCCGCCCACCGATTGGCCACTGGCCTTCAGCCCGGAGCTGTTGTGGGACATCTGGGTGGCCTTGGCTCCTCCCTTTGAGCCCAGGTGTGCGTTGGCGGCGCCCCCCTGCAGCTGAGGCTGCTGGGTGGCGCCGGGCATCTGGGCCCGGCTGTCGCTGCCGACCTGCTTGCCATGACTGGCCAGCGTGTTGTCCGTGTGCATTTGAATGGAGGCGGGTTTCTGTGTGGAGAAGTGCAGCCCGGGGGTGGAGCTCACATCGCTGACAAGCCTGATGGAGAACAAAATCCACATTATTCTTACTTTTTTTTCTTCATATAATTATATTTATTCATTTTTCTTGTTTTTCTTTGTTTAATGTAGATTTTTTCTTTTTTTACAATTTAAATTATTTCAAATTTTCGAATAAAAATTAAAAATTCTGACCACCTCCATTCATCCTCACCTCTTCTCAGCTAGACGACCAGCTGACCTTCAGCCACGCTGCTGCACTGCGGACCCCCACACCTGAGGACAAGAGGGCAACTATGAGTGGGGGGGGGGAGGGCAACTGCTCCCATCAGCTGTGGAGGGAAATTCAGGGAGGAGGGAAGCTGGCGAGGCCGAAGAGCCCGTCACCTGGCCCTTTAAGAGATCGAAACGGAGCACACCCCCCCCCGGTAAACACCAAACACTTTGCAAACCACAAAAACTCCAGCAGACGTTTGTCAGAAGTGAAACGCCGGCACTCCCTCGCAGTCTGTCGAACAAAAAAAAAAAAATGCTACTTTTTACTTCCGATGATGGATTTCACTTTATTCATAAACAATATTTTAGAACTTTGATCTATTTTTATCCGACCCCAGAGGTGCCCCCCCCACCCCTGGCTCTTAGTTTCTAACTTTCCTGAAACGACAAACGTTACTGCAGAATTTCACGAAGAAGAGAAAAAAAAGACAGAAAGAAAATTAAAAAATCATGGGAGCTTCTTGCATTCTTGGATTTATGGACCTTGGACCTTGGATTCTTGGACCCCCCCCCCCAAAAAAAAAGGGCACACACAAGTCTCAACAAGACCCCCCTTTCACGTGTTTCTGCTGAAAAATAGCTGGTCAGAGCAGAAAGCCCCGCCCACTCCGGAAAGTGGTTTACCTGGGCAGGTAAACAGACGTGGAATCAGTCATTAACCGGCGCACACAGAGGCGACTTGTTCGGCGCCGGAGGACTTGGTCACTCATTAACTCACAGGCTGCTCCTGTTGACCAAGTGTGACTCACTTGACTTTGTGTAACAAACTGTGAGGGGGGCAGACGAATCATATGGTGAGACGCTGACCTTCGAGGGGGCGATTACCGACAGATAGGCTTATCTCCAGCCAATGCCAGCTTCACGGCCATTTCTGCCGCAGACGAGCCTGCAGAGAATTCAGTTTGGAAAAGAAAACAGGATTTCTTCCTCAGCTCCAGTTGATACATTTCTAGGAAGGTTTTCAGAATTCCCTGATGGTCCTTTCAGCAAGACGGGTTGTTCACAGGAAGAAAGCAGCTCCTTTTGTTTACTGTACATATTTCAGCTTTTCTTTGTAGTTGTTGGAAACCTTAGATTGATCGTAGGAATTTTGTGTGTCTAAGACAGGCAAACTGTGGCCCGGGGGCCGGACCTGGCCCGCCCACCCATTTGACCCGGCCCCCTGGAAGATACCAGAGAGCCTGGCCAGGCAATCGAGACTCATGGAAGCATGGAAAACTGGGGGGAAGTGGATCTGCCCAACAGAATACCTGGAACGGTTTCCACTTGTCGATAAAGTTTATATGAATTCAAATATCAGCAAAGCTAAAAATGATTCTACTAAACATTGATTCAGAATGCAGGGATGTAACCCAGGAAGTTGATCTACTAGAACAAACGGTGGTTCTCTGAGGCTAGCCTCTTGGAAACCTCCAAAGCTGGATTATAAGGAAAGAACACAAAACCTTCTAGAGACGGCTAGTAAAGTTTTTTTTTTTTTATTGATTTCACTGCCTCCGATCAGAGAATGGAAACGTCATGTGGCCCTCAGTGGAAAAAGTTTGAGGACCCCATGAAGAGCACAGAAATGTAGCGTTAGCTTAAAGTCCCACTGCGATCAACTTTTGATTTAGTTTTAAAGCACTAGTGTTTTTTTTAAGTATTAAATCTGTGTTTTTTTGCCAGAATTCATCATTTTCTAGGACATAGCTTCTCCAGAGCAACAGGAGATCATTAGAAATTTGCCTCCGAGTTATGGGCCGTTAGCACAGAGCAACCCCGCCCCTCACCCCCTCACTGTAGCCCAAAGCCCTCCGTTTCCACCCTCTTCTGCTAGCTTACAGCCCCTCACAACCTCAACCTAACATTACCGGTGCAAAAAAGAAGGTGAGTAATATAGGAGCTATACAGCCGTACAATCCTAATCCAGATTCCAGCTCAGACGAGGAAATGAAGACGTACAGGTGGACGTATCCGAACGGAGTGGAGCAGGGAGCGTGTGGCCCCGCCCAGAGTATTTTCTACATCACAAATATAAACTTTTTCAAAGCAACATTTTTTTCTCCTTTTCTTGATTCACGACGATTTAAATAAAGAAATTCAAATAAACTTGCAACTTCAAAAACTGCGTTTTTGCACCAAAGCTAACTAACTTTTAAGTTAAGTTTTATTTATTATTGTAAGAAAACTAAGCAAAATTCCAGATCATCTTTTTTTCCCCCCTCCAGCCGTCCAATTCAACTGAGATAAAAATCAAAAGGACAAGACGGCCATGGCAGCAGATGAACCCCTTCCCAGAGGTCATTTATGCTCATCCGTCAGAAAACTCAACATAGAAAGAATGAACAATGAGTAACTTTGCGTTTAAACGCCAACTCCACAAACATGCTGATGGTTCAGCGCATATGTTAACAAAGAAACACCCAAATAAAAAAAGCTCCTATGCGATCCTGCTATGAGGTCAGTTCCTGCCAACATCATGCTGGTGTGAAGCTTTGACTTCCTATTGAATGTGGGTTCAAACCGAAAGTAGCAGGAGTCAAGTTAGTTCAGCAGAGTAACTGATTTGGTTACACAAGCAAGTTGGTTCCCATTCACTCCCATGTAAAACAGGTCAACTTCATTGACTTAAAGTCCAGTTTACTAAATCAACGTCACATCTACAGTTAGACATCCACGACGACTGTGCTGAAGGCAAATATTTATGAGCCTCATTTATTTTAAACAAATATAACAATTTGGAGATGGAATGGTACAGAAAGGGGCGTGGCATTTTGACAAACTGCATGTTTTTGACTACCGCTAGGTTGTTTTTTGTCATGTAAACCAATTAAAAAAGAGAACAGGCTCAGGCAAACCAATATAGCCTTTATTTTTGTTTCAGTTCCTCAAAAGACCGCTGGAGGGTGGCTTCAGATAAATGGTGGCAGCTTCATGTTGGCACCAATGCTAAAACGTCAGACAGACCGAAAGTAGTTTATCACGTTCTTTTACAATCATGACAACTAGCAGGCCACAGCTGGGTTCAGCCCTTTAACACCGGCGCTTTAGCTCCAGTGGGGAGCTACCGTAACTCTTCAAACGGTCATGCAATTGAGCCAATTCCAGCTGATCCTGACGTGGAGTTGAGTTGATTGCGTCAACGGTCAGAGTTACAGTAGGTCAGAGAGCGCGAGTTATTGAGATGATGCAGGCAACATCTCCGGTGTTAAAGGGTTAAACATTGACTGTATCTGAGGACTTACTTCGACCAAATGAAGTAGACTCAGTTGCCATTTTTTCGTGGTGCAAACGCCACAATGTTGGAGCCAGACATCATCAGTAAGCAGTGATAGGTCCGCGTCGGTCAGAGTCATCGCTTCTTTAACCGTAAGCTTGTTGGAAGTCCACATCTCTTCCGCTCCGTAGTATGTCAAAAATCTCAAACGTTGGACGTGGGGGCCAGTGGGTACCACCCATTTTTATTAAAGCCTCTGATTGGCCAGTTTATAACTTGAATAAGTTGCCATAAAGAAAAAAAAACATCATGAAAGAATTAGGATTAGCAAGAAAATGTTTTAAAAAAGGAAGCAGATCAAGAATGGTTCTTCTGACCAATAGAATGACTGAGTAACAGCTGTTTATTTCTCTATAGAAGTCTATGGGATCTTACTTCTTGGAGCCAGCAGGTACTTCCTGTTTGGAAGGCGAGGGAGGTGGGGTCACTCAGTCCAGCTCTCATATACAGCCAATAGGTTTAACAACTGTTTTGATGTTATTAGAGTTTACATGGGTTCCCAATTGTGTGTGTGTGTGGGGGTGGGGGGTATCTTTTAATAGGTAGAAAAAAAAAAGCTTAAATATTCAACACAGGTGTGTGCCACCCATTCTGCCAGCAGCTCTAATTTCCACCGATAAAAACCCATCAGCTGATCAGCCACACCTGGAGTACCAACATTAAACTTAATTGGTGCCATCTGCTTTCATCACGTCCTGACCTCAACTCACCAGTGGATTTAACGGGCAGGCTCCAGAAATAATTGGTGCTTAATTGTGGTGACATTTCAGTGATGCATTAAATCCAATCAGCTCGGCTGATGTGCAATTAATTTACAATAACATCAGGGTTGTAAAACCAAAGTTAATATCCCTTCAGGAAGACATTCATTTTTCCACCCATCTGATCTGGCCTTCGTCTGCCAACGTGGGTTTGAACTCATTCATTCCTGCTTTTCTCGTTGTTCCAGGCGGCATCGCAGACTGATGCCATTTTCTGCGGTTTGACAACTGTCTGAGACACAAGCATACTCCAGTGAGGACTCCTGTTTTTATATGGGAGAGTTTTGCCCACAGAAAAACCTTAAGACTAGATATGAACTAAGCAGATGCAAAGAAAAACTTCTGACTCTGGTTAATCTGGATTATGGGGGTGCAATAAAAGTATTTGTCCGTCACAGATTCTTAAATAAATCATTTTGGTCTGTAATGCTCATAGAAACATAGAAAAAGAAATCACCGTTTGATTTTTAAAGAACTTATTTCTATAAAAGGTGCAGAAAATAAGTATTTACAGGCACGTTCCTTCTTATTTAAGAAGCTCTTCTATTCCCCACTGGTCACTTGTATTAATGACACCTATTTGAACTGGTCACCTGTATAAAAGACACCTGTAGCCAGACTGCAACCTCTACAGCAAGACCAAAGAGCTGTCAAAGGACACCAGAGACAAGATTGTAGACCTGAACCCGACTGGAATGAACCGATCTACAATAAGCAGCATCTTAATGCCAAGACATCAAGTGTTGGAGAAATCATTAGAAAAATGAAAGAAAAGCAAGATCCCTGTGAACTATCCTGGTGGATCAAACAGCTCAGAACTACACTGGGGAACTGGTCAATAACCTGAAGAGAGCTGGGACCGCAGTAACAAAGGTTACTATAGTAACACCATGTCATCATGCGGTCAAATCCTGCAGTTCTCAAAAGTTCCCCTCTTAAACCAGAACACATTAAGACCCGTCTGAAGTTCTGCAGAGGACATCTGGATGATCCAGGAGGATTGGGAGAAGATCATTTGGTCAGAAGAGACCAAAATGGAACTCTTTGGTATGAACGCCACTTTGGAGGTGTTAGACTGCAGACATCATACAAACTGTGAAGCACAGGGGTGGAAACATCATGGTACTTTTCTGCAAAGCAGACAGCAGAACTAATCCGTACGAGGGGAAGCATGAATGGATCAGTGTATGGTGAGATTTGGGGCAAAAACAATGTTCTATCAGTGACAGCACTGAGGATGAAACTCGCCTGGGGCTTCCAGTGTGACATTGATCCCAAACACATCACCCAGTCAGCGAAGGAGTGGCTACATAAAAAAACATTTCAAGGTTCTAGAGTGGTCTCGCCAGCTTCTGGACCTAAATAATCTGTGGAGCGAGCTGAGAGTCGTGTTGCCTGGCAACAGCCCCCAAAAAAAAAAAATCACAGCTCTAGAGAAGATCTGCGTGGAAGAATGGACCAAAATAGCAGCTAAACCTGCTGAAAACCTACAAGACACATCTGAAAACCACAATTACATTACAACATATTATGGTGAAGTTTTGTTATCAACCAAATCCTTATTTTCTGTACTGTTATACTTACACATTATAATAAAAACATTAAAAAAAAGTTGAATTAAAGTGAAGAACAACTGAAGTGTTTAAGTGATGACCATTACTGACTAAACTAATCTAAACTGGCACAACGTAGAAGCTGAAAATGTTAAAAAAAAAAAAAAAAAAACAATACCTAATCATAGATGTTGCATCAAAACTTGGTCAGAAAAGACAAAGAGAATGTTTGATTCATTTCTTGAAGTCTTGGATTCGTTTTGGTTGTTCTTGCTTAGATGTGAACCAACTGCAGCAGTCCTGCATTTCCAGGCTCTTCACACCAAAAAGAAAGAAAAGATTCCTGTAGTTTCTAGACGACAGATTTTCCATCAATAATTCAGAAAACAGTCTGCTGGGCTAACAAAGCTGGCAACGTTCCCAGATCCATTTATATTTAGCAACAAAACATAGCAATTGAAGAAGAAAAAAAATCTAGTTTTTCAATTAAATATCCATTTGATAATCCAATCATTTTTATAGTAACAAGAAAGAAGTGTTATTCAAACGGAAGGAAGACGTTTTCTCATGAGAACGCGTCCGATTCTTTTGCTAGGTGTAAACTGAGAAGCTGGACCTTCCACATCCAAGAGTTTGTTGATCAGATTAAAAAGTGAAGAATTGAGAAGCCAAATCAAATTTTTCTACTTTTTGATAATAAAAAAAAAATGTTGCTTTTAGGCCAAAATTATCAAGGAAAACCAGTTGTTCAATCGACTGATTTCTCCACCTCAGCTGCTGACCAGATGAGTTCCACCAAAGACGCAGCACCCTAGTGGCTTAGTGGTAAAGTGTCTGCCCTGAGACTGTTGTGGGTTCAAATCCACAACAAAAGACTCCCTGTTGACACCCTGAGTGGGGTCAGATTAGGGTTTAACAACCAAAGTTTACAGGAAATTAAAAGAAAAATTGCCAGAAAAAGTTCCGCCTCCTAGCAGGAAATGACAACCAGTCCTAATTGACGAGAAAAGAGTCTTCTGGAAATCCACTTTTTAGAATCAAACCACTGGAAATTTGAAAAGGACTTTTAGTTTCTCTGAATTTCAGCCCCTAAGAATGTGTGAAAAGTAGTTTTAGCATCAGATGAGCAACGTGGCTTTTTTTTTTTTTACCTAAATACAATTCATGGAGTATATCCAGAGAGTATTTAAACCAGTTTACAATGCACCTTTGCATTACACTTTTTGTAATGTGCAAAGAATCTTTGCAAAAAAAATAAAAAACAAAAAAAAAGAACTTCAAAAACCATAATCACTGGATAGAGTCAGTGAAGTTACTCCATCTGATCACTAAAATAATAAAAGATACAAAGAATAAAAAAAACGCCCCAGAGCTCTCACAAAAGAAATAAATCAACGATGATTAAAAAAAATAGCTTCAAACCGGACCATTAATATGTTCTTTTTTGGTGTAAAGTTGTTAAAACTCTGGATTTTACAGAAAATGAACTCCGCCTCTAGTGGTCATAAGTGGAACTGCAACATTTAGTCATTCCTAATTCCAAGAAAATGGGCTTGGTATAAACACAGATAAAGAGTGAAGAAAGTAGAAAAAACATCGGAATTTTGTGAGAAAATCCATCAAAGCTTTTATTTTGACGCAGGTTTGAAACCAGCTAAACTCAGCAAATAATCACTTTGTGACTTTTCTGATTTTAATCTCAATCTTAATCTTTAATTTCACCCAAAAGGGCCCGTTTCAGGTACCGTCCCTTTAATTCTTTGTGTTTGCAGGTTACATACTTCTTTGCTTTATTTTTAGCAACCTCTTTCAGTTTCCTGTTACATATCTTTGAACTAGTTTTTTTTTTTCACACCCTCGAACAAACACAAGCACTTTCCACTTTAAATCAACAGAAAATATGAAAGAATTTCTGAGGGACTGGTGTATCTTTAGAGAGAACCCAAACTGTTTTGGTAGTTAGGATTCCTGCTCACTGAACAGCAAAGATCGAACTGGGCCGGTCTGACTAGAAGCTCTGCATTTACCCAGAAGGATTTTTTTTTTAACAT
The DNA here is from genome assembly GCA_023969325.1 of Oryzias curvinotus. Taxonomy (NCBI): domain Eukaryota; kingdom Metazoa; phylum Chordata; class Actinopteri; order Beloniformes; family Adrianichthyidae; genus Oryzias; species Oryzias curvinotus. The sequence goes on along the minus strand of CM043718.1, from coordinate 6,099,590 downwards.
TTTCTAAGTATGACTGAAGCATCTGAAGTGTCACTTTAGAAAAGCATCTGCATCCACAACCAGAAGCAAACACTGTCAAAGCTGGGACTTGATGAAGATAAAAGACTCGGAGCGTCCGTCTGAGAGCATGCTACCAAATGAAACGCACATTTTTCAACAGGAAAATTGGATTAAGAGCATTTAAAATGAGTCCGACTTTGCATTTGTTGTTGGTTTTTTTGTTTTGTTTTTGCAACAGAGAAAGTTCAATTCACCAGCACCGAGCCAAAAGACGAAAAGAGAGGACTCACAAGACTCCAAATACCAAGAATATTCTGAGTTTTGCTTCTAAATTAGAATTATTTTCAGTTGGATGACTTCAAACCCTTTGAAATGAACACCAAGGTGATGGCTCTATAGAAACCTGAATCTGGATTATTATCAGTGGCTTTCAGTTCTAGAGAAAAACACAGCGGCTCCAAAACTTTGACTTCCGATGGTCATCGTGGAGGATCCCGAGTTACGGGTCGGTTTCTCCCTCAGACTCCACATAAATGTGAGGATTACGCTGAAACCCAACCATAGCTATGGTGGAGGCGGAAAACCAAGAGGAGGTGCGACCGCTCAGTGAAAACCAGCCGCTCCTCTTCATGTGTTCCATGTTTTTATTTTTATTTGCACCTACGTGCGTCGCTCCCCTCATCATTCCGCACCAGCAGTCGGAGATGCTCCCCTGTCCTTTGGTTGAAAGTCTTTAACACCGAAACTCTCCAACCATTTATCCAATTAACATCATTCCTGGGAATTCCGAAGTGAAGAGAAACAGCAAAAGCGTCAACTGTTTAAGCAAAGAACGGGATTCCCACCAGTTCTGATGTGGAGAGAAACGGTGGAGGAGCTTCAAGCGTTTGCAATCGTAGCAGAATTCCAATGGATCCTGAAAGTTTCTGAAGCTTCAACCGTTTTCTCAATGGATGTAGTTTTAACAAATTTGGGAAAAAGAAGCCGCTTCTTCCCCTTTCAGAATCCGTTTGGGTGGCATTGATTGGGCAAATGGTTGAGGAGTTCGAGGGGCGCGTGTTGCGTAGCTATCGCCGCCGACAGTTTCGGCGTTTGCCGGTTAAACCTGTGAAGGGGATGCTGGTTTGAATCTGTGCGTCTCTGCAGACACGTTTGCTCCGTCGGTTTATTATTCCAGCTAAAAAGAAAACGATGGCAACTCCATCGCTGCATCAACCAAACCCAAGAAAAACTCACTATTCCTTTATTTTATGTTATATCTTAGTTTCTTTAGACTTAAAGTAACATTTTCAACATAAATTAGATCAGCGTTTTTCAACCAGTGCGCCGTGGGAAATTGCCCTCATTAACTGATGTAACAACATTTCCCATCTCCAGGATTCCAGCTCTGTGTTCATCCTTACAGGCCCTGATAAAACACTGAGAAATTAGGAATGTGAAAGATCGTAAAATACTTTTTTCTTTATGTTTATTTGATTCTATCAAAGACATTTTGTTAAGAATGACGGTACCGCGATTTAGCTGCAACTAAAGCTGTTTGCGGCAAAGTCCCGCCCCTTTATCTGTCTCCACTAATCATTCTTGGATTCTTAATCACATGTCATCAGTCTGACCAATCAGAAGTGGTTAAAGTCTTCACTTCTTTGTTCTTAATTCTGGTGATAAAGTCGCTCAGTTCTAACAAAAACACCAGCTAAAGCTCGTCTTTAGCGGTGTAGCTTTCCACAGAATCAGTATCAGACCGTAGAACAAGAGAACAAAACAATGAAGCTCAGAGACGCTAGTCTTTTTGCATTTGACAAATAATTGAACTACATCTCCCATGATGCATCGTGTTTAGAGTTGCAGCGTGAGCATCTCGGCGCGCAACGAGTCTCTCTTAACGTCTTGAAACTACAACGAACACAAATCAAACAGTTTTCAAATCTTCTAACTTAACTTTTATTACATCTTTTAGAAAAAAACAGCTGCAGCTTCCAGATTTTTCTACCACAATTATCACAAAATTGCATGTGAGATTGTGGAGGGACTGTAGATCAATACAGACTAAGAGTTTCTCCCTTTTTTTTTTTTTTTTTTTTTGAATGCTGGTGTACTGCGGGATTTTTGTCAAGGTTAAAGTGTGCCGTGGCTCAAAAAAGGTTGAAAAACACTGAATTAGATCCAACTATTAACCAACTGGGTCTGTATCTTAGGCTGCGGTCGGATCCCTTTTTGCAATTAATTTCTTTATAAATTAAGTTTTAAGACGCTGCTAACTGCTGAGTACTGCAGTGGGGGACCTATAGCACCATCATATAAACATAAACAGAAAATGCTGCGGTTGAAGATGTATTTTTTTGTTCAACTGGTTTCTAAAAGGGATGAATTAAATGTTTGTTGACTTGGGAATAAATTCAATTTAGGAACTGAATTATGCTTTAAACCAATCAGTGGGGAGGAATCACATGGTCTTCTTTGCGAGGGCTGCCGGGTCTTTTAAGGTTGTGATTATTGGATTTAACGCATGCATTCCTGCAGCCACACAAACAGCTCAAAGCTGCAAATTGATGGTTGACAGAAACCCCCCAAAAAAAATAAATTAATGGGAGGTTGGACTGCAAGAGTGTGGTATCGGAGCGCAAGGGGCGCGTGCAACAACTCGAGCTCTGATTTAGTTCCAGTGGGTCACAGAGCTGTTATTTATAGAGTCCGGAGAGTCACAGCAAAAAGGGAAAACGAGTCCGAGGAGCAGACGATGGATCGTAAAAGCGCTCAGACGTCCTGACGCAGGAACAGAGCTCGCTAACAAAACGGCGTTTGCACTTGGCGCCAGTCAGAACGCGGCCCGAGATAAGAGAAATGAGTTGAATGCGCCTTGTCCCTTTGTGCCCCCACTCAGGACAAGGCCACGGCTAACACAACATGTGTGACTGCTAACAAAATAAACCCCTCGCTGAAATCTGGGTCAGAATACAGGAGGCGGCAGCTTTTCAAGTTTAAACCGCAGAAACGAAGGACGGAGGAGACGAAACTCAAGACGGGAGGAACGGACACATCCTTCCTGAAACAAACACCGTCAGGAAGATTTCGATCCCCGGATTTCTCTGCACAAACTTTCCCCTCAGCGGGCTGAAGACGCCCAGACGTCCCAAAGCGGCCCGCTCTTCATCCAACAGCGTCAAAGAAGAAACCTTCGTTTTTGGGAGACAACTGCAAGCGCTTTTGTTCAACCTTCAGACAGAAAAACATGGAAAGGAACTACAAACTTGCATCAACTTTTACCCCAAATTAGGGCTGAATTCCATTAAAAAAAGAAAACATTCAATAAAATAAATTCTCCTCCTTCATAGTATCTTTTAGTAAAAAAATAAATAAAACTTTAACCTGGTCTTTAATGAAAAGTTGAGTTGATTTTATTTGATAAAGTGTTTTTCATAGCGGAGATGAACTGATAATAAATTGCGTTGCGTGCCGATAAATAGAATAGTGATCCAACCCATCCTTCCAAACCCGCTGCGCCTCTTTTAGGTTTAAAGGGGGATTGAACCTGAGATTTTTGCCGTCCATTTTCTCAACTCGCTGTATCCCTTTTAGGGTCACGGGGTTGCTGGAGCCTATCCCAGCGGAGGCCAGGGTAAACCCTGAACAGGTCGCCAGTCGGTTGCTACACACTCACAATTAGAGGCGCCACCTAACCTATGGAGCAGGAGGACGCCAGGAGAAAACCCCCTGCATGCAGATGCTTCACCGAAAAGTCCAAGTGGTGAAGGGCTGACCACTCCACCAACGTGCAACCTGGGGTCCAAGTTAAAATGTATAAAATCTTTATTTCGCCAAGAAAAGTTGCATTTTTCCAGATGCAGCTTTTTGCCATTTTGTTCCCTCTGTGTGATAAAATGACTAAATATTTGAACGTCGCCGTGCTGGAGTCAGAGATCCTGGTCCTAATCCGTCCAAGTCACTGTTTCTATGGCAACCACTCTCACCATTGAGAAGTGTTTTTGTTGGAAGTCCACGCCCCTACCATTTGAAAGCGGGCCACACAAAACTCTAACGTCTAGAAAAATACTTTTGAGGCCTCCGATTGGTCAGTTTAGAAGTAACTCTGAGTTCTCATATCCAGCCAATGTCTTTATGAATGAAGTTCCAGCTTTTGAACAAACACCAGCTAAAACGGCAGCTTTAATGACACTTTGGAACTGAAGGAAGAGTTTAATACGTGTACCAGTCACATCAGAACGTGAGATTTAGACGATCTGATGACTCCAGGAGATACTAGATATTAATGGCTTTATAATGTCGGAGCGATAACGCCGTTGAGGAATATTGATTGGTCTATTAATAGGACTGCATCCAGGGTTGATCCAATCAATGCTCGGTATCAGATTCCTGCAGAGGTCACCGACCGATCGGATGCTGGCCTGAGTGCACAGCGCCAACCTTCACAGAAGGAGCGGCTCACACCTCCGCCCGCGGTTCCGTCTCCTCGGTCAGAGGCTCTGACAGGTGGAACCGTCAGTCCCCATCGACCATCAAATCACCTTCTGATGGAAAGGCCTCCACAGATCTTTGGAGAAAAGCATTAAAGATCTGGGATCCTGTGGTGCATTGTGGGGCAGGTGACAGCAGGAGAGTAAAGATGGGCTGTTGCTATGATGAGGGAGAGTACACAAACAAAAGTATCTCCAAGTACAGGTTCTTAACCAAAGAAGTCATAAATCTCGAACTCATACGAGACTCAACAAGTGCTGAAAACAGCAGTCCAACTGAAGTTTGGAACATGATTCATCTCAGACCGATGCTAACAAAGAGGAAGACTTCACAGAACTCAAGACGAAAAAATCCTGTTTGGTTTGTCTCAACTCAAGGAGAGGCGAGCGCTGGGTTGATGTTCCCTGCAGGGTCAAGGGTCGTCTGCTTTCCAGCTCTTTCTGAGAAGAAGGCCACCAGCAGCGGGGAGCGCGGCTGAACTGCGGCGTCGCCGTGGAAAGAAGGCAGGCGTGGAAGGCGCAGGGGGGGACGAAGAAGAGCTACGGGCTGAAGGCCTTCTGTGTCTAGAGAAGCCTGGACTCTGCATTCGCCCAGCAGTTGCCAAGAAACCTTAGTGCCAGCTGTAATTCAGAGCGGCTGAGTTCAATTTGAAGAGTTTTCACCGACAGACGGACCGACAGGGCAGAAGGTCCAATCTTTCGGGATTGTTTTCAGTTCTTTGGAGTTCAATTTAAGCTTTATAGCTTTCCAGTGGATTTTCAGTTTTCAGTCAAAAGACATTTGGTGCGATTTGGATTCATACCTCAATTAGATCTCTGATTGGTCACTAAAGTCTTCTACAGACTCCAGGGGTTGGAAATGAACAAGAGCTGGACTTTATTTCCCTTTTTTCTGAAATACAAAAAAAAAAAAAAAATTCCCACCTGATTTATGTGACCTTCCACACGGGAGTTTGGATGCGCTTTTACTCCAGAGTTTAGGTGACCTTTCAACCTGGCTCAACTGAAGTGTACTATCCACGTAAAATCTTCATCAAAAATCTAGATTTCTACCATTTTTTTTAAAAGGCCCCCCACCCCAAAAAGAAAGAAAAAAAAAATCAACTATTTGTGCGTTTAAATGTGTTATGTTAATTCTTCATGAAAAACAATCTTAAAGCGGTATTTGGATCCATCCAGCCCCTCCTAGCCCACGAAAAAAGCGAGTCCTCACATTGTGATGTCACAAAGTGAGGGACAGCCCCCTCCAGGAAGAGTTTGTACTGCCAGCTCCGCCCCCCGGCAAACACACACACCCACTTTCTCTGCGAAGCTAGCGGTGTCGGCTAAACGCTTTCCAGTTATTTGCCCAATTTTTCCATCTTTGTAAAAGTTTGGATGTTTGTTTTCGTGGGTGAAACAGGGGCTTGGGTGTAGGTTGATGTCACGAAATGGCCGGCCCCCACAAGGAGAGAAAGGCGGAGCCTCAGAGATGAAGTCGTCTTCACTTCACTTTAGTGTACCAAAGATATATGATCATAATTATGGATATAGTTTACTCTGAAAGGCTTAAAAGCAGGAAATTAGCCCTTTATACAATATTTTGAATGATAGTTTTATGACAAAAATGTATTTAAAAAAGAAAAACAGTTTCTTGTTTGTGTTTCTCATTAACATTCAAACAACTACTAAGGAATACATTTGTTATACAACCATCTGATTGTGTTTTTAGACAAGCTTCCCTCTCAGCTGTGTCTATTGCTGCACAGGTGATCAGGTGACAAAGCCAGCGCCGTCTACCCAATGACAGTGAAGAGAAAGATTACATCACTGCTAAAGAGCACCAACCAGACGGAGACCACACCCGGGGTTTAGGTCGCACCGCCAAGGTTCTGTTGAGAGCTGCAAAAAAAGTTTTTTTGTTTTTTTTAATCCCACAAAATGGAAATGTTTAAGATTCTCCACGTGAAGGTTTTCCATAGATCTGAATTGTCTGAATGGGAACCAAAAACAAACGTGCATCCCTGATCTTTTTCCTAAAAACGAGCTTCAATGGTTGATTCGCTGCTTCCATGACGGACTTCAAATGACCGCGTTCTCACCGGTCCGCCTGAACGCCCCCGGTATGACTCAACGTATCCACGCCACTTTCCGCTTACGCAGAGCAAAACGAGGAGAAGGGCGCAGAAACCCACCGGCGCCGAGGTCACCGTGTTCAAGGGGACGTCAGGAGAAGGGCCGCTTTCATTCAGGGCCGCCTCGGAGCGTTCCGTCGTTAGGAAACGCTCTCAGTGTCACATTATTCTTTCATGGCTCACCTTTGCCGTGCTCCCTGTAACTCACCCCAAGGCTCTCAGATCACCTGAGCAGATTAGAAACACTTCGGACGCGGCGCGCCAAATCTGTGGGAGCTTGGAGAGGACGGGAAGGAGCCACCACAGAGAAGAGAAGAAGTCTCCAAAACACTACGGATTCTGGAAAATCCCAACGTTTGGAGATTTTGCTGCCTTGTAACAAAGTAAAACTTTCCTTTTTCTCCTCTTACAAACAAACGCCTTTATTGTGAAATGAAGTTCCTGCCCTGAAACATCATCTTGGAGGGAAATAATTAACCAGAAATGGGACTTGAACGAGACCGCTTAGTCTTCTCGTAACTTTTTCCAACGAGGACAGCTAGCGGTGATCATTTTCTATGCACATCTATCTTTGCGAAAGTTCAGATGTTTGAGGGCGAAACGTAGACACGCTGCCCAGGATGATGTCATGAAATGGACGACGCCCACACGGAGCGAAAGGCGGGGCCTCAGAGATCAAGTCGAATTACTTCTGGGTTGGAAAAAGAGCTGCAAAAATAACTCCTATTTCATCAAACAAAATCCATTTGTTAGTGTGCCAAAGTCATCTATGATCATGTTTAAGGATATAGATTATTCCAAGACGCTTAAAAGCATTATATAGGCTCTTCAATTTGAAATTATGGATTATTTTTTAAATGTTTTTAAGATCCAAAGATACTTTTAATGGAAATTAGGTAAAAAAAAAAAAAAAAAAAAAGATAATACAATGCAATACATAATTCTTTTCTCAATTAAAACGGTAAAAAGGGTTTCTGTAAATAATTTTTTTTTAATCACAATGGTAAGAAAAATATTTTGTAAAAATATAATTAATATGTCAGTTTTTTCTATTTCTGGATATTTTTTATACTTTCTCTTAATTTTCAACTATTCTAATGTAATTTTTCATCCTTTTACATTAGTCATTTTTGTTTGTTGCCTGCAATATTATTAAATAATTTTAGCATTATTACTAGGCTTCTGTGCTCACTTTTTCTTTAGCTTTTATATTCTTTTTACTCTTAAATTCCTGTCTTTTGAAGCGTTTTATTGCTTTAATGATTCATTTTGTTTCTTCTTTCGTTTCTTTCAGTCGCCTGCATTTTTTTTTAACAATTTAGAGGCCTTTAGGTCCTGTTACCTATAGAGTAATGATATAATGATAGCATAGTAATGCAAAAGAAAACAAAAACAGGATTTTAATGATAATGATTAATTCTCCTAAACAAAATTTTCTGGATGGATTTTTTTAAAGTTATAGAATTTTGTCGCTTTTTGCTTTCCATACTTCCCCAGCCACTCTTTAGTTAAGAGGACATGTGCAGACAAAGCACATTCAAATGAGCAGGCAAAACCAAAACAGGCTTCAATAAATGCTTCTGTGACGTCACATGAAGCGTAAACGTGAGAACAAAACCTCATTTCCTGAAAAGGAGGATGCTCGGAGCCCAGAGACGCTTCACCTCCAGTGGAAAAGAGCTGCAGAAGACAATTCGGATCGAGTTGCAAACTCTGTTAGGATGCTATGTTTAGTCCACCAGGATATCTAGATGCGCGCAGTGTGTGTCGCGCGCGCGCAGGCACGCGGCAGCAGGAGAGCAAACTTGGAGGTGTTTGAGACCTGTCCAGGCACAGCACATTCAACAGGCTGGTCAGGCGGGGTCACCACGGGGGGGCCCAGAACTTTACAAGACTAGGACAGCACGCACGCGCACACACATACATTTAAAATTTATATATTATATATATATATATCCAGAGTAAAAGGAGTGCGTCTAAACCGTTACTCATAAAATAATAAAATACATGTAAATAAATCTTTCCAGGATTTAGTGAGTGCAGGGGGGTGGGGGGTCAGTTTTAATGATGGAGGTGCGATTTTAAGGCTCCGCGTGCCTGCAGTGACAAACATCCCCGTTCAGCACAAAGACATTCTAATGCTGCCACTTTAGCTAGCTTAAGAGCTATTGTATTATTATTTTTAATTCATATTTGTTTTAACACGCACGGATGCGGGAGCCCCGCGGTCCTGTTGGGGGCCGTCAGCGCTCCTGCCCCCGCCGTGAACCCCTGCTGGGGCTGTCGGCGCCGGGCTGCCAGCCCGGCTCCGCGAGCTAATTTAGCATGCTAATCCGCCGCTAAGCTACGCGCTCGTGCCGGGATTTGAACTTTGTTATCGTCGCGCTACTTGTGTAAAAAAAAAAAAAGCGCAGAAAGTTAGGCGGCTCCGCTCGCACCGAAGGACGGCCGCGAAACGTGGCGGCGTCGGCGGTGACAGTGTCGGGAAATGTGGTGTACTTTACCCCATGTGGAGATCAGAAGAGGCCGATGTCAGGACTGACAGCAGCCAGCCGACATTCCCCGGAGTGGCCGCAGCCGCCGCGGTCTCACTGCGCCAAAAGGGTCCCGATCGCGTCGTTGATAGGGGGACGTCTTGGTCGGACCGGGGCTCAGGCGCCGAGGAGCGACATCGGCGTGTCTAGGTGGAAGTTTCGGTTGAAATCAGAGGACGCGTCACCTCGCAGCGGTTCATGACTCCCACGGCTTAGGCTGCGTTTCTGTGCGCGTCCATATCTGACAATAATCAGTGTGGCCACACGGGCATCCGTATGTCACCGCACGGATGCGTCTGTTTGACACGCTTCTGCGCCATCAATATTCAAATGATTCACACGTGACAGTGCAATTAACCACGGGCACCTAAACGCACCACACCTTAGACGGAAGCCAGCCGGCCTGTTTGACCTACATTTCATCGGACTCGGCAGTGAAAGACTGAAGCCGTAGCGGCAGATCAGACACTTCATGCTCGGCGCTTCCAGTCGCTGCTCCGCCAGTCCTGCTCCCCTCAGGCGGATGCGCCCTCTAGCGGCCCGGGCAGCAAGAGCGGCTGGAAACCCATCATCAACCTAAAGAAAACAAAAGCATGAGGCGTCAATAGTTTGATCCCCACCAACAAAGGACAGAGAGTTTACATAAAAACAACATCAAATCAGTGTTTTTGGTCAACTTTTGTTTTGTCAAAATTAAAATTATCAAAAAAATAAAAGCAAATGTTTTTGTCTAAAAAATGTAAAAAGCTTAAAAAACAAGAAAAAAAAATTCGCTTTAAAATAAAACTCCCAACTATAAGGAAGTTGAAGGGCACCCAGACAAAAAAAAGGAAAAAAGGCAAGATTTAAAGTCGTAAAAAGAAAAAAAAATTACATTTAGGACACTAAAGCCAGTATATTAAAAAAAAAAACCACACATTTTGTTTGTAAACAAACCTTTTTTTAAACAGAAAGAAAAAAAGTAACATTACAAGATTTAAAGTCATAAAAAAAAAAAAACTTTTTTGGTAAAAAAACAAAAGTTGTCTGTAAACAAACTTTTTGTTTGTAAACTGCAAGAAATGTATTATTTAATATTTATGTAAAGCAATCAAAACAAAAAAAGTACAAGAGACAAATGAGATATTAATCTTTACATTTATACATACCTATATATACATATATACACATATACATATATATACCTACATATATACATATATATCAAACTTAAGATGCCATTATTTATACTGGAAAATAAAAAAGTAAAAGACATACAAATCCATGTATTTACTTTCACATGTCAGCAATGCCATTACAATTAGTCTTAATCGTAAGTCTTACAAACATAATACATGACTCGTTGAATCCATGAAATGTGAAGTTTGTCCAAAAAAAACAAAACATTTATATTCAAATAAAAGATCATTTGACATTTCTGATGCAACGTTCATCCCTTTAGCAAACCTAGCTACCACACATTTTCGGATGAGTTTGGGTTGAACTGATGGGTATCACTCAGACCTCTCCAGCCTGTTAATCGTCACATTTTCGTGGACCTTCCTAAGGCAAACCCAGTCATCCATTGATGCTTTACATTAATATGTTACAAAAGTAATTCGGGGTTTTTTTTGTTGCTAAAAGTCAGACAAAAACACAATCTAGTTTCTGTTTGTTCCTTTTTTAATTCACATTTTAATGATAGTAATAAACTATCTAAACAAAAAAACATTGATGAAGCATGGTGGTAGGAGGCTGATGGTATGGGGTTGCGGCAGGGAACATTGCTTTGATCTAAATATAATTTTTTTAAATAAATCAAGACAAATTGTCAAAAATTAGTCAGAAATTTGCTTTAAAAAAACACACTATTCTGACAAATGTCATATATCATACTTGTGATTTTAAAAGAATTATTTAATATTTTGGGGAATTTTTGCCCAAACTGTAGTGTGTAAATGTTTTACTATACAGAATTTTAAGAAAAAAAAAAGACAAAATCAACTCAAATACGCCGTCGATTCGGTCTTTTCCTGCTTGAAAACAACCTGCCAGAGAAGCGTGAACACAAACAGTCGCAGGTGGAGCGCGCCGCCTTTGTGTTTAGTGATGAAAATGCCAGAAGATGCTCTGAATTCCGCCCACCCTCGAGACGCGGATCACGCCGTTATGTACCGGGCAGAGAAATGAGCTCAATTATGGGAAGAAATGAAAGAGAGAGGAGGAGGATTTTTGGACGGCGAAGATGAAAAAAAAAAAAAAAAAGAAGAAATGAAACACTGACAGAAGGTCAAGAGAACACAAGAAAAGGCGCAGTGGGAAATGAGAGGAGAGGACTGAGGCACAGAGAGGATGAGAAAGTGAAACTATGTTGTCATGGAAACTGGCAGTTCTGAAGAGCAAAACAAGAATGTAAATTGGTTTACCCTCAGGAAATGTGATGGCTCTACAGAGAGAAATGAGCGGAGAGGTGTGTTTTCTGTAACATACAACGCAACGCAAACACAGCCCTGCAAAAGAAAACAGAGGGCAGGAATGTGGGGCAAATCCTTGAAGAGAGACTCCGGACGGGAGGGCCCGTCCGCATCTCTCCAGACTGCGGTTACCAACAAACGACTCATTAAAAATGCATTAGCTCAGGAGGGCAGTCCGAGTCGGCAAATTGCAATTAAAGTGTGTCTTAACTGCTGCAGCGTGCCAGGAAGACGGTTTTTAACGGGGCTGTTCGGCCTCCAGGAGGTGACGGGACTCTGGAGCAAAGAAAGATATTCAGGCTTTGGCGGCATTCCCGTCTCACTCATTTTAATAAGCGAGACTCGGCCGGCGAAGATATGAATGTTGCCATGAAACTAATGGTTTCCGTGGTGACAAGCTGGAGCCCTGTCATTGTCTGTGGCAGTGTGGGAAGTCAAGTCCGCCCTTCGCCTAAAAATCTCTGCCTTCAAAGTGGACAAAGAGAACATGTGAGAGCGGCGCGTGCCCATTTCACACCTGTCACATGTTTGTGCAAACAGATTTTCATGCCAAATGTCGGCCTTAATGACAATTTGGTCCGTCGGCAAGACAAATTGTGGACCAAAAGATAAATAAAAAAAACTCAAGTCAAAGGATGTGAATTCTAGAATCAGAACGTTTTGTCATTAGGAAATGTTTGCATCACCTTGGACCATCTGTCCCCTACCCCATCCCTGGTAGGGGGTACTGGGCCCTTGGCAACAGCAGCCGTGTCCCCTGAGTGCTGGCCACCTGGGGCCGGCAGCCCTCTCCTCACCCAGGGAGAAGGATCCCTGAGCTTTCTGCCAAGGCCAGAAGCTTGGGATCACATCACACCTGAGTTGGGGGTGTCTGTGTCCCTGTGGGGTGGGTCCTGGTCCTTGCCCCTGAGCGCTGGGCCTCGCCAAATTTCCAACTGTGGCCGAGCCTGGTCGGGCCATGTCTACATCATCCCTGATGGGCCCCCTTTTGTCCTGGGTGCCCTCCTCCTGGGCAGGGACGGCTGGCCCCTGCCTTGCTCCTTCCTGGACCAATCGTGGGCCAGGTGGGTGGCTGCCTGGAGTGCGGAGCGGGTCTCCCTTGGGGGGTCCTGGCTTGTACCTGGGGTTGGGGCAGGGGGGATGCCCAGAACTCCTGGGTGGTGATGAGGCGCTCGTCTGGGCCTGTGGGCACCCCTCTCGGGTGGGGCCCTGCGTTGAGCTCTCCCGGCACGGCGGGGGGGCTGCTCTCCGGGTCGGGCCGGGGCTGCGCTCTCTGTCCCCCCCCATGCCTCCCTACTCTCTGGCTCTGGGGGCCCCATGGTGGTCCTGCTGGCCCTGGCCTGGTTGGCGGGCGTGGCCATCCCGGGGGCGGTTGTTCTCTGCCTGCTGCTGTGTGGGGTTGGGGAGTTCTGGCTGCCGCTGCTGCTGCGGCGGGGGTCTTGGTGTGGGGATGGCTGGTCACTCTCCCTCCCTCTTTTCAAGTTCCAGCATCCATTTTAGAAGAACATAAACACTCACCTGAGCACAGGTGTTAGCTCACCTTTGCACTAATATTTAGCTTGATTGAATGAATGAAATATTTCACACCAGTTGGTTTAAAGGTATAAGTATGCGTGTGTGAACAGTATCTGTAGTGTGTTCATGTTGACATGTGGACATTTCTGCAGTTAACAGGTGTGTTGATAACATTTGAGTGTGTGTAGACAGGCCCCGCCCCTTTGAGATTTGTATTACATCTGAACCTGACCGAAATGATGAACATCCAATAAACTTGTTGCTTTATGCTGTATTCATGGTTTTATCCCCCCCCCCCCTCCTATGATCACCCTCCTATCCCCCCCTCTCTCTAACATCCCTCTCTCTTCTTCCCTCCTTTCCTTTTCCGTCCGGTCCAACACCAAAGATTTTAAAATATGATTAAAATGAATAAAGTTTGGCCTCGATCACAAAAGGGGTTTATTCAGAAATACCTCTGGTTTGTCTGAAGATTAATAACCCCTGTTGTTAAAATAAAATATGTCCAACACAAGAGGCCCTCAGCTCTCCTCTGTCTGCCCAGCTGTTGGACAGGACAAGTTAATAAAAAAAAAAGTTTGCATTTGGCTTAGAAAGGTTAAACAAGCAAACAAAAATGTTATTCACATCTCGTAAAGTCAGAAAAATATTTGAAACATATGTGAAACATCCTGCTGCCGTGTAAATAAGTCCTATAAAAAACCTTGATGTGAATCATATTTTAGAGAGTGACGGTCCACAGATGGAGAAACCTGTTGGAGAACATTCCCAATCTCACCGACAGACGGAAATTCACAACAAGAACCCTTCCAGGAAGCAGAATGTTTGGAGAAAAAAAAAAAAAAAAAAGGCAGGTTAACCAAAATTTAAAGATCCTGTTATGCAAAGTGTTTGCCCTGACTTAAAAAACAAACAAACACCAAAGGTTGTCTCCGTACAAATATAAAAAGATGTATTTACACATGAATAAACTACCAAGAACTAAAAGGTGAAGCAAAAAGACTTCAGGGTGAATAAAGGCCAGAAATAACAAACAAAACCCCACCTGACAGAAATCTGAAGTCTTTCTAAAAGAAAAGGGATAACAAAGACGATCACTAACCTCCCCGGACTAACAAACAGAAGAAAACAAGTACTAAAGAAAATGGCAGTTCACCCCTACAGCTTCACTTAAACAAAAATACAGAGTGGGCCTAAACATAAAGAATCACAAAGAGCAACACAAACTAGAACAGGTGGAGAAGAGCGCCACGCTGCAGCAAAGCTCCCTTCTCCCAGGCTGGGGGTCTCCTCCGATGGGAGCCACGCCTTCATGCAGCACACCTGTAAATAATCAGACAAACAGACATACAAAGATCCACAAAAACAACGAGGTCCCACTCTGATATAGAAATAGAATGCACAGAATAAACAGAACCGGCCACAGCCGTGAAAGACCCACTCTGATAAAAATGGTATTTTTGGTGTTTTTAACGCGTTTTTCTGGCCTTTTTTATCTGATGATGGAGGACACGTAGGAAGAAAATGAGGAGTGTTGGAGTATTTCCTAATTCAAATTGTCGTGAATAAGTAGCAGACGGAAAAATGACGTTTGGAAACCATCGTATTTGTGACGTAGAAAATACAGTGGGCGGGGCCCACACTGCTCTCAGTAACGAGTGATGGACAAGTTAAAAACCACACAGTCGTCGTTAAGACCAGCTGTAACACTTTTACAGCAGATAAAGAGATGATCGGAGTGAATCTTTACGGTCAGAACTTACGATTAACTTACGATTAAACACAACGGCAGCAAAGAGTTTGAGTAGAAAAGTACCAAAACTCGTCTCACATTTGATCAACTGAATTTTTCCTCCAACCTTTATTTAAATATTTAGTGAGAGAACAAAAAGGGACTTTATGAGAGACGCCTCTCCTTAATCAAGTCACCGTTTTTACAGAACAAAAAAAAACAAAAAAAACACGGAGGCGGTTCACACACCAGCCTGGCAGAGGGCTATCGGCTGCTAGACAGACCAAAAGGAGGAAATAAAAAGATGGTTCCATAAACATCAGAGAGAAAAGAAGTCAAGCACGGCGGGGGGAGTGTCATGTTTCAGGATGTTCTCTAATAAATGGTGGAACCAGAAATTCTGAATTACACATGAAAAAATCCTCAAACAGGTCGTTGATGCCAAGCTCAAGAGTTTATCAGAGAAATCCAACAAGATCTTTAAGAAAGTCTGTTGAAAGCACTAAACCCATTCATTCATTTTGCTCACAGCGGAGACAAGATGTCAGGTTTTATGAGCCAAAAATGTTTTGACCTAAACTCTGCAAGATTTGGATAACCTACATGTAATTATGGCCGCAGTGGTTGGCGCTCTTGCCTCACAGCAAGAAGGCCCCCGTCCAATTCCTGGCTGGGAAACCTGAAACAAAAACACCGATGGGGGGCCTTTCTGGGTGGAGTTTGCATGTTCTCCCCGTGCATGCAGGGGTTTTTTCGGAGGACTTCGGCTTCCTCCCACCGTCCAAAAACATGCTTCATAGGTTAACTGGTCCCTCTAAATTGTGTGTGAATGTGAGTGCGCACGGGTGTGTGATTGTGGTCCTGCCATCGCCCACGTTTGGCCGGGATAGGCTCCAGCAGCCCTGTGACCCCGAAAGGGACAAAACAGAAGAAGATGAAAAAGAAAAAAAAATCTATAAATTCTATTTTATGTTTAATTATTTTTAGGATCGAAATCTTCTAAGTGTGACAGGCGAAAAAAAGGAAACATCAAAGCGTTACTTCATTTTAAATGTGTTTTGTGTACAGATGTATATCAGAACAAAAGGCAGAAACAAATTATTATTTTTTTTACGAATCCAAATGTTCAAAACAGATGCAGCAGCACATTTCCACTAGAGGTCAGTGTTGCGTTGCTTTGAGACAAGAGACAAAAGTTTCTTTTTCAGCCTTTGTGTTTCAGCACAGATTTCAATCCCACAGAAGTCAGATTAGGGTCAGGATGGCGTCGCCTTCCAGCAGTCGGATCCCCTTCAACTAAACTGTTTGGAAAAGAACAGAGGAATTTTTAGCTCAATGAGGAACCTCAGCACAACTCAGAGTCATGTCACCTACAGAAATGTTCTGATGACTCTGTGGTTGTGGGGTGTATAAGTGGTGGATGGGAGGAGGAGTACAGGAGGCTGGTGGACGGATTTGTGGAGTGGGCTGGAGAGAATCACCTGCTGCTCAATATGGACAAGACCAGGGGGATGGTGATGGACTTCAGAAGGAAAGGGACTGTCTACAACCTCTCTGCATCCTGGGCAAGGATGTGAAAGTGGTGGAGGAACATAAATACCTGGGAGTGACTATTGACAGCAGACTGAGCTGGAGGAGCCACAGTTCTGCTGTGTACAAGAAGGCCTGCAGCAGACTCTACTTCCTAAGGAAGCTGAGGTCCTTCAACCTGTGCAGCAGGATGCTGGAGATCTTCTACCAGTCTGTGGTGGCCAGCACCTTGTTCTCCTCTGTGGTCTGCTGGGGAAGCAGCATTGCAGTCAGTGACGCCTACAGACTGAAGAAGCTGATCAGCAAGGCGGGTTCTGTCATTGGCTGCAAACAGGAAACATTTGAAGCAGTGATGGAGAGGAGGTCACTGAACAGACTCCTTTCAGTCATGGACAACCCAGACCATCCTCTCCACTCTGTTCTGGACAAACAGCGCAGCTCCTTCTCCTTCTTTGTTCTTGTTTTTTTTTTTATACCATTTTAAGTCTTTTTTTCCCTCTGCTGTAAGTTGCTATGGTGACAAACAAATTTCCCATGTGTGGGATCAATAAAGTATTTCTGATTCTGATTCTGAGGAGAACGCACAGGGTCAAATTTGGCAGCTGTTTTATTTTTTATTTTCTTTCCATTTTATTTCTATATTCCTTTTTATTTTTAGTTTTTTTTAAAAGAACTTTAGAAAAGAATTTGTGGGTTTTCCAGGGTTAAGAACACTTTCATGAGCGTCTCCTTCACTCCACCATCTCTAAAACTCCCATGATTCAATGTTAATAGATCTTAACTGAGAGGAACAGGAGATATCAGGTTTCCCATTTGTACCTATTGACACGTGGTTCCGTGATGAACACTATCTTTAAGTTAGGCTACAGGAAACCTTCATCAAGGCAAGGCAAGGTAAATGTATAGAAAAATGTCATAAACTACAAAATGCCTTTTGTCTGTCAGAGAAAAAAGGAAGCAAACCTTTCAGAAACAGACGGACGGACAGCAGGTGGCGGCCAAGTTCCTCTGTGGAGCTTCAGTGACTTCAATTTTCTCCAATAAGGCACATAAAACCATTTTACACATAAATTATGCCATTATGTACTGATACATACATGACACATTTGACCAAATAAGAGGATCAAAAGAGAAAAAGAGCAAACCTTTTTTTAAAGCAATGCACATGAAAGCTGCTTTGATTCCCAAAAAAACGTCAGTCGATATTTTAATAAATAAAAATATGACTTTGAACGACCTATATCCTGGCTTTCTTAAGCATCTCAGAGTAAAATATATCCATGTTTGTGATAACATATTACTGTTTGTACACTTTCAATCGAATATTAGCTTTTTTTGCTCATTTTACTATCCGGAAGCATGGCCGGCCCTCCCTATACGCGAATTACGCAGCCGCGTAGGGCCCCCGTCACCACCAGGGCCCCGAAGTGGCGAAAAAATGAAAATAAAAAAAGATCCAAATCTGGCAACCCATTTCATAGAACTTCCGTACCAACGTGCGCTTTAAAAAGACTGTTGCCTGCACTTTAATGATCCCCCCCTTGAACACACCTGAACCAATCTGGCAACCCAAATAATGACGTTACGCCACTCTTAGCAAAGATTGGTCAACATCCTTGCATCTGAGCCTGTCACAGTGTGCATTTACGAGCGCATTGTGTTTCAATAAAGTTGGGAAAAAGAAAAAAAACGAGCACAGTTAGTCACGCTGATCAAAGCGACAACAAGAGAACTTCATGCCAAAGAGACTTTATCCATCAGGAGCTGAGAAAAGCAGAAGAACTGAAACATCAATCACAAGGTCAGTTTGGAGGATGTTGGGCCGTATTTTTACATTAATCCTGCCTTTCTGTGCAGCTGCGTGATTTACGTAAATACTAATCGATCCGAGGTGAAGATTGCACAGAAACTTTATCATAAACGACCCTGTTTGTCGTCATTTCCAATGGAAAACTCGAAAATAATTCTGATATCCAAGTTTCCAAGAAGATGAGGACAGACATGAGCTTCTAAAACGGTGGAGAACAGAGAAAAGTAAATAATGATAACGGTATAATGGCTGATATGTTTTTACTCACGTTATCATATTGTTTCATTGTTTTGCTAACACATATTTAGTGCATTCTGCATTTTCTGGTCAGTATAAAAACTGCAGTTTATCTGTTATAGACAGTCAGGTATTCTAACTTTTTCAACAATGAATGTGTCTTAAAATCTAGCATTGGCATGAAATATGGAGAATCAAAACTGCCAAATACAAATAGGAAAATAATGTTCTCATGAATGAAAAACAAAATAAATGTACTAATTTTAAAATTATGAACATACAAAATAATAGATGAAGAAGTGCATAAATGCTTATATTTCCATTTATACTCAAATCATTGTTCACATTTATTATTTATAAATGGGTACATTGATTTCTTATTTGTATTTGGCAGTTTTGGTTCTACATAATGAGGATGTTTTGCACAATTTATTCTGCTCTCAAAAATTATCAAAAAGTACTGGAACATCTCAAGATGTTCCTGACATCACTGAAGATGTCATCTAAGGTCATTTTAATAGCATGTAAAGTCATTTAAAAACAGTGTCTGCATAAACCCTTTTTTCATAAACAGCAGCTGAAGAGTATGGAGCCCCAAACTGTTCATAATTAAATTAATGAATATGACCTCATGCAAATATACAATCAAACAATAAATCTCTTATAAATATATAAAAAGATCTTGAAATTGTGAAAAACCTGCACACAGATTTTAAATGAGCCAGTTAACTATTATTAGTATTCTGCTATAGATATTTTATTAGCTTTATCATTAATTATTGTATAATAATAATTCTTGTTTTTTAGCTGCAGAAGAAACTGTTGTTACCACATCTACTGTTGGAAGGGAAAACATTTGACTGTTTTAGTTTTTACTGTTTGCTTTTATTGAAGTTATGTGTCTCATGTTCCAGAGGCTCCAAGAGAGGCGTGAATGGAGGAGGAGCTACTGGATCCAAAATTCCACCTACTTCAAATCCAATACAGCTGAAGTCCAGCTGAATGGCCAACCACACTCTCTGATCCAGTAAGAATGGATTTGGTGCAAAGACGTCCTTTTCATACTGAGAAAGACTCTGACTTTCCAAAATCCCCCTCATTGAGCTGTTGTGTTCTTTATTTTGGATTGTTTTATCGTTATTTGACTTTCTATGAAGTTGCTGTTTTTAATAAGTTGGAGTTTTGTGAATGTCATTTGACATTCCTAATGTGCCTAATGTTTCATTAAAAAATATATGGCTATATCTATATACATTTGTCATTCAAATTTTTTTCTTTGCATTTAAAAATTGTTTGGCACCACTAATTGTGGATCCAACATGCAGGCAATAAATATACTGTATTCAATTCTTCGGCAGCAACAATAATTCACAAATGTATTCATAGAGAGATCTCATTTATATTACAACAACAGTTGCGTTTTTTTTTAAGCTGCTGATCAGTTAGAGGGCCCACAAATTAAATTTCGCTTAGGGCCCCCAGAAGACCAGGGCCGGCCCTGTCCGGAAGTAAGACAACTCAATCTCTGAGGCTCCGCCTTTCGCCCCGTGTGGGCGCCACCCACACGCCTCGACAGCGTGCCTGCGTGTCGCTCACGAAAACAAACAACATCCGAACTTTTGGAAAGACTTTGTGCATATTGAGGATGTGAAATCAAAGCGTTTTAGCTCCACAGAGAAAGTGTGTGTGTGTGTGTGTGTGTGTGTGAGCCTGGGGGCGGAGCTGCCAGTGCAGACTCTTACTGGAAGGGGCGGTTCCTCACTTTGTGATGTCACAATGTGAGAACCCAGTCGTTTTCGTGGGTTGGGAGGGGCTGGTGCTCAGGGAGTAGGTTTAACGAGGAATATTTGGAGAAGTGGAAAAAAAGCCTCTTTGGGGGTCTTTTTTAAGAGGAATGAACATTATAATACAAATAAAATCTAAAATAGAAAGTTGATTTAGAAGGATATGCCCTTTAAAGAGCTATTGTGATATTGTTCCTAGTGGTCTTTTAAAAATAATGGTGTCGTTTGTTTTATGCCAAAATTTAAAAAATCTGTATCGTTTTCTGCAGAGCGGAAGTAGTTCATCTTAAATTTGCCACTAAGTTGTGGGCGGAACTGCAGGCTTAGAGCAACCCCGCCCCCTCTTCCCTTCCCCACTACTAAGTTACAGTCCCTCAAACTCCCAACACTTTTGAGTCAGATGTCAGCTCAGAGGAGGAAAATGACCAGGGAGTGTTTTCTTATCTTTTCATCTACTCCTGATTCACAACAGTTTGAATAGAAAAATACCCAGAAATGCATTTTCAGAAAAAATGCTACAAGAACATGTCAAAAACACCACTTTTACTGGAAAGTTTGTTACTTTTTTTAGCATTTACAGTTTCTTTTTTTAAGCTTTTGTTGAAAAACCCGCCTCATGGCCTCTGGACGGTGACGTTTCACATCCTCATCAGCTGCAACCGTTTGGCTGAGAGTTTTTCCGAGGCCACATGAGGTGAGGTCCTGCAGCTTGGGGCCTGCAGCCTGACCCTGAAAGGCATCGTGGGGCTGGAGGCGTGACCTTGGGCGGCGCTGTGGACGTGCGGCTCCACTTGCTCGCAGGAACTCACAGAGGAGACTTCCTTTGAAACGACGAGAGCTCAAAGCGATCTGGATTTTATTAGAATCCCCCCCCATTCCCCCCCTCCTGGTCTGTTTTTACTTATTCATATTCCTTTCTATTCATCGCCTCTGTCTCAAGTATCCCAAAATGCATTGCCCCAAGACTGCAGGGCAGATGTGTTTTACTGCACTGTTTCAAAATGAAAGCAGAAAATAGGAAGAAAAAAAAAAAGGTGAATCCTAAAAAGTGAACATTGCCTTTTTTTTTTTTTTAAACTTGTCCTGTCCAACAGCTGGGCAGACAGATGAGAGCTGAGGGCCTCTTGTGTTGGACATATTTTATTTAAAAACAGGGGTTATGAATCTTCTGACAAACCAGAGGTATGTCTGAATAAACCCCTTTTGTAATCGAGGCCAAACTTTATTAAATTCCATCATATTTTAAAATCTTTTGTGTTGGACCGGACGGAAAAGGAAAGAAGGGAGGAAAAGAGAGGGATGTTAGAGAGGGGGGGTAGAAGGGTGATCATAGGAGGGGGGGGTAAGACCATAAAGCGGCATAAAGCAACAAGTTACGGGATGTTTATCATTTCGGTAAGGTTCAGATGTAATACAAATCTCAAAGGGGCGGGGCCTGTCCACACACACACTCAGATATTATAAACACACCTGTTAACTGCAAAAATGTCCACATGTCAACATGAACACACTACAGATACTGTTCACACACACATACTTATGCCTTCAAACCAACAAGTGTGAAATATTTCATTCATTTCAGCAGGCAGAGAACGCCCCCCCCCGGCGATCACATCCGCCACCCAGGCCAGGGCCAGCAGGACCGCCGCGAGGCCCCCAGAGCCAGAGAGCAGGGAGGCATGGGGGGGACAGAGAGCGGAGCCCCGGCCCAACCAGGAGAGCAGCCCCCCCCACTTCGCCAGGAGGGCCCAACGCAGGGCCCCACCCAAGAAGAGTGCCCACAGCCCCGGACGAGCACCTCATCACCACCCAGGAGTTCTGGGCATCCCCCCTGCCCCAACCCCAGGTACAAGCCAGGACCCCCCAAGGGAGACCCGCCCCACGCTCCAGGCAGCCACCCAACCGGCCCACGGTTGTCCCAGGAAGGAGCAGGGAAGGGACCCCCTCCTGGGCGGTGCCCCCCCGAACATTGACTTTATGGTCTAACGTTTAAAGGTTTTGATGGGAAAAAGACGAGTTTGTTGCTCTGATGAAATCTCGGCTGGCTGAGAGCGGCCTCATCTGGAAACGCAATCAGTTGCCTGTTAAACGCCACGGTGCAAGCGGGACGGGGCTGTGGCAGCATGCAGCCTCAGCCAATCCACGCAGACACTGGGGAGCGTGTGCACAAGCTGCAGGTCACGCAGCGCTTTAAGCGTGTGTGCGTGCAGGCCACGCCCCCACGCCAGACCCCATCATGGTACAGAATCTCTGCTTCTTCCTCCTCCTCTGAATCCCATCTATGTAATTGATCCCAGACTGGACATTGGAGTTGCCAGCAGCGATTCATAACATTTTTATCTTCTCAACAAGCCCCACTGCTTCCAGATGGAAAAACTCTTTTCATTTTTATTCTTTTTTTCTAAACAAAACAGGGATGTTTGAATGTCTTTACCATGCTACAGAAAGACTTCCATTGAATTCTCTGCTGTAATCCTTGTGCTATCCTATGACCTCACCCTTATTGACGTGTTCTCCCTACCATGACAAAGGTGGATAAAGGTGGAGAGGATTTCATGTAATCCATGGACACCAGTGGAGATCACAAATCATTAAAGAAAAAAGGTTCAGTGTATTGTGGGTCTAGATGACCCAACTCCCAATGTTAAAGTGCCTAGGATAGCACAAGGGTTACAGCAGAGAATTCTATGGAAGTCTTTCTGTAGCATTATTAAAAATAATAGTCATTACCAAAAAATGCTTTTTCATTTTCAAAATCGCCCTGCCTCCCACCTGGAAATGCTGACTGGAATTGAATTAAGCTACACTTTTTGCGGGATGGATGTTGATAACGAAAATGCAATCCCCTCTTTGCATTTTTGCTTTAATTACGCCACAGAGAGTGCAATGTTATAGTAGAAAATGAAAAAGCATTTTGAAGGAGTGATTTTTAATTTTGTCTTTGAGTCAATTGATGCAGTTACATTGTGAAAATATAAAAAAGCATTTCTCTTAATCCATTTTAATTGTAAAATTAAATATTCATGATTGAATTTTGCTACACATTTACTAGAGACTTTTTTGAAAATGAAATGTCAAATACCATTTTAATTAAGTGACAGAATGAGCGGTGTTGAAGAAGAAAAAGAAAAAGCGGTTTGGCAAATTGCTTTTCTTCTTAATTTTGAGTCAACAAATGCAGATCATTTTGAAAATTAAAAAGCATTTCTGGTATTGACTTTTATTTTTAATTATGCTACAGAAATGCTTCCATAGAATGCAACATGTGCCAGACTTCGCCGGTCATCTCTTCTTTGGTGGTTCCAGAATGTATAAATGTTTGCTCAACCTATACCTCACGTTCTGAGTTCAATTTCGTTTTTTACCATGATGCCTTAGATGCATAAACCCCATATTTGTGTCCAAATTCCTTCCCTACTCACTATATAGTGGGTTCGCCATTTCGTAGTGCTGTCCGAAATCGAGTGCCTAAGAAATTTCCC
Source organism: Oryzias curvinotus (assembly GCA_023969325.1). NCBI lineage: Eukaryota > Metazoa > Chordata > Actinopteri > Beloniformes > Adrianichthyidae > Oryzias > Oryzias curvinotus. The sequence goes on along the minus strand of CM043718.1, from coordinate 6,075,927 downwards.
AGAAGTCTCTGCGAAAAGCCAGTGTGCATCAATGCTCGCTAGATGGGCAAATATAGACCACAATGCATTGTGTCTGAACGATTTTATCCTCAGTAGACAGTGGACTCATAAATAGTTGTCACAAAACGGTCATATTAATTAGATTTTAACTCCGTGAAATTGATGACATCATTATACCGTTCAAAAAAAAAAGTAGTGACCATGGTGTCCGAATTGCTTTTAAAATCCAGGGCCCTACATAGTATGTGAATAAACACAACCATGTCTGACAACAGAAGAACCTAAGAACTCACTGTATAATTTTAAATTGTTGTCCTTAAAGACCATGATGATGTCAATGATCCGTGATGTCATACAGCTGGGAGCCATTCTTTTTTCTTTTTACAGGATGTGTTGTCAGTGGGAATTCACAAATTGAGGGCATTTGACTTGGACAAGATGCCCTCGTGCTACTGCACCCACTTTTGCAGCCAAATTAATTGTTGATGATGTCTGAGTTTATGTCTTGGTTTAGTTGATTTGACAGGGACCGTGTACAAGAGCATTAATCAAGAAAAGTACGCTTTATATCAGACATTAGCTGACCCATTTCCATCTGCAGTCCCCCAAGACACACACATACAATAGTTAATCATTAGCATAGAAACATACAACAATAGTTATTGATGTGTCCGTTAAGTGATAATGTCTAGTACACTGGGAGGAAACTGCCATTAAATGAAACAAAAGAAGAAGAAAACATTTGTACATGTGTGGTACGGATCAGGTAGATCTAGCCACGGGGTCATTCTTTGCACAGTCATGGGTTCGCCACTTTTTAGTTGTTGTTGTCAACATTAAAATAAACTTTTCAATCATTGTAAACATTTGTAACCCTTGTGCTATCCTAGGTACTTTGGTACATTGGAAGTGGGGTCATCTAGACCCCACTAGACAGTGCGCGGAACCTTTTTTCTTCAATGATTTGTGATCTTCACTGGTGTCCATGGAATACATGAAATCTTCTCCACCTTTATCCACCTTTGTCATGGTAGGGAGAACACGTCAATGGAAGGGTGGGGTCATATGGACCCCATTGGATAGCACAAGAGATAAAGGTACCAATGACTGTTTACATCTAAAGAGATATTCTAACCACTAAGTGGTGTAAAATGCTTTTAGCAGAAGAAGTCACGTTTTGCACACATGGACTACCAATTGCGTAGTCACTACGGATAGGGTAGTGCCAGTGACGTTAGCAAGCTAACAGTAGCTATGTTTTCACTACACATATGCACAAAACTTTATCAAAATTCTAGATATGTCGAAAAAACACTATTTCGCAATTGCACCACTTCCATTAAATCATAGCTGTGCGGATAAACACAGACCAATTCACGTGATAAGTCTTTTAAAAAACAAATCTTGAATCATACATTCAAAGGAGACGTCGGTGTCTTATGGAGTGTCGAGCTCCTTACACGTGGGAGCGGCAACGGAGGAGGGGATTTTGGGAAAAGGTTGTTGGTGATTTTACAGAGGAGTTGTGGATCCGACATTACCGCATGACACGCTCAACATTTGATGAGCTGTGTGATGCAGTGGAAGCTCTTGTGGCGCCTGCTGTGTGGCGGCCAAGGCCGCCAGTTTCTACCAAGAAGCCCTTTGCCATCCGGTAGTTGGTCACATGACTCGAAAAAAGTGTTTCCATTGCAGTTTTGCCAAATATGTCAATTTTGATACGCCTCGAAAGCCACCTTCTCCAAGCGCAAAAACCTTTTCCTATAAATGCGATATTTTTTCAAAATTGTCGCATTTCCATTGGGCAAATTTATTATTGCAAATCCAATTGGTGCAATTTAAAAAACGCAGCTACCGACCAATCTAAGCTGGGTGGTTTTTTGAGAGTTGGTATAGCAGATTAATATTTAACAATAATTATGATATTTATTTGTACAGACAAAAACAAAAAAATCTCATTATTTTAGAAGATTTATTTGAACATTTGTCCTTTAAATACAAAGCAGCGTGAGCAGAAACCGGACAAATCCACCAGACCTTTCTAGCAGCTGCCAGCCTTAAGTCAACATCCATCGAGCGCGTTCGGACCCCCGTCAGACACATCAGCGGTGTGCTCGTTATAAACTGCACTCAGGGTGTATTTTTCCTAGAAGCTGCAGACGTTAAACTATGTTTGACAACTCCATTACAGCAGTGGAAACAAAACAGTCGTTTCTCCGTCATGGAGGGATGCTCTGAAGCTAATCTTTGTCTAATGGAAGCTTGTCAACATTCGATTTGTCGACATCCCACAGCGCTGGCCTCCCCTCCCAAGATAATTAGCTGTTGTACATCTGCTGATAAATTGCATAATGACGCAAAGTGGTCCTCAAACGCTGCACGAAAACAGTTTTGAACAAGAAAATGAGGCTCGCGCTGACAGCAAAATGCATGTGACTGCAGAGAAGGGAGAAAAGACATCACTATGAGGCCAAAGCCGCTGTTTCACCTCACAGTGAAGGCTGCAGATGACCGTTAATCATGTTTGAAAGTCTCATGGCTTCAGGCTTGAAATGCCCCTCTTTACTGCTAAAACGTTTGCTTTGGTTTGATCTGAACTTTCTCTACTCTCATGCCCACCAACCACAGGACTGATCATTTTATCTGCATTCTATGATGTTTTCAAAGGAGTTGTAAACATGTTTGACTTTGGCGCTTTTCTTCTCTGCTCTGCGTTGTGTTGAGAAACCTCAGGAAGCCACGAGACACCGGAGGAATATGGCGTCAACACGTGCCACGCTTGGACAATGCCCAAAACAAAAAAAATACAAATCTCCACCACGCTCACCTCCATCTCCACCATTAAGAAAACAGCAAAAAGGGAAGGGGGGGAGGGGCATACACTTATGCCCAGGACCCTAATTGCATGCAACACAATTGCCGGATATATAAATGATAATAATACAATTTTGAGTAATTATACCATACATTGTGAACCCATTACACTAAGAAGTAAGAAGAAGTACGCTAGACTGTGATATTACTGCTAAACCGGCAGTCCCCAACCTTTTTAGCACCATGGAACGGTACGAAGTCATACGAAGTTTTCACGGACCGGTCTTGTAGGTGGAGAACGCTACACAAAAGGAGGAATAGATACGTGAGAGGACGTGCCCCGTGCTTTTATTTTGACACACACAACATTGAACATCGCACAGGTGTCATCATCCTCCCCCCTTCCCACACTCATGGTGCAAAAAAAAAAAAAAGTACTGTCTATTAAATGTAGCTTTCTTTTTTTTTTCGGAAGTGGAAGGCTCGTCTTCTGTCTCCTGGGCTGGACCTTTTCCACTTGGCAAAGAAACTTTCCAAGGACGGAAATAATGTAAGTTATTTATTCTTTCTGTGCGGCCCGGTACCAAATGACCCACGGAGTGGTACCAGTTCACGCCCCAGAGGTTGGGTACCGCTGTGCTAAACCACCGGCTTTCCCTGAAGTATTGATAGTCCTAGTATCTGTCACAGTAAGGTGTCTGTGACGCGCTGCTTTCACGTGCCCTTCAGCACATACGTTAAAGCTAGGAACTGCTCGACCTTCCCTGCATGGGTTTTGCACCAGCACTAAGGGAGGCTCAGAAGAGAGTTTTACACTGCTGCTCTGGGTTGTCAGGTTGCACGACTAAGGCTAGCAGAAATGTTCCTAGAAAGAAGAGCGGCTCCGTCCAGAGTAGGATGGACGCCATCTCTCCGCATGAGACCGCCGTTTTCTGGGCACCATCTAGCTAACCAGCGGTTAAATGATGAAAAGCGGCTGAACATTTCATCACTGACTAAGTTCAACAAGGGTCCAGGGAAGACTGGTTGGTTCTAAAAAGTGCAGTGTGAAAGCAACGTAAGTAAATGAAGGTGTGACACCAACACTAAGTTAGTTTATCAAATGAAGGACCCTGGGAGTATTTCAGGAAGGCAGCTCAGCAGTGCGTTTACCTGTTTACTCCTCCCTGTGGGCGGTTCAGCCCAATTTTTGTTCCACGTCCTACTTAAGAACCAGGTGGGCGTGCCACGCCCTCTTCGTCCATTTCTGCGAACGCTGCATTTGTCGCCCCACCCTCCTCCCCGGCTTCCACCTGTGAGCTCCATTAGGGGTAGTTTAATACCCCAAGTTTTTCTATGGAGATCTTTTTTTATTGTATCTGAACGGAGCCTTATGCCAAACTAAGAGAAAATATAGAAAATAAATCGTTCTCTGCTGCATGAGTTGTCTGACTGGAAATCAAATCATTATTTAAAAATCCGCTTTAGCTTCTTCATTCAGTATTCCACCTTTCATCCTCAATTTTAGATCCGCATTCATGCTGACAAACGCGAAAACAGGAAGTAGAATGAACGTTGGTAACGTTTAACGTTAGCTTGGCACCTTTATTCTGAAAGGACACGATGCTTGGATCCTGAAGTCCCACACAAGACCGAGTCCTTCCTTTCCCTGACGGTGTTTCTTCAGAGGAAGTGTGTCTAAAGCAAAAGTGTTGCACATACGAAGCAAACTAAAGTGGCCGTGACAGACCAGCTGTTCTGGATGGAAGGGGGGGGGGGGGTCCAGGAGCTACTGTTCAGAAAACAGCTGAGTGTCCCTTGGGGAGGGGAGGCCAGATGAAGTGATCCTCTGGAGTTTGTGTCATCTCTGCTGCGGGAGCTCAGACGGACAGCGGTCAGAGTCCATAAAAACGCACGCTCCATTAGGCCCCGAAGCCTTTCCACATGTTGTTTGCAGAGGACCTCTGGTGGGGCTTCAACCCCTCCGTCTGCTCCTGTTGGAGTCCAAGAGCGTAAACATCTTAAGACTCGCCTCAAGAGAACGACTTGATCCGAGTAAACTGTTTACACGACCTGCCGCTTATGGGAACAAATGAGTTGAAGTCTGGAGAAAACACCAAACCTCCGACAATCTTCCTCGGTTTATTTTCTAAAAGCAGAAGCTTTTTCTGCTTTGATTTATTTCTGAGCCTCTTACGGTATTTTTAGCCCCTGTCCTCAATGGTGGTGGTGGTAGTGTGTGTGGGGGGGGGGCTCTTCCTGCCCCTCTTGTCCCAAGTCCAGTCAGCTGTGGCTCTGCTGAAGGTTTGGGATGGAGGCCGGCTGGCATGGCGAGGGGCGGTCGCAGGGTGCCGGACTCGGGGGGGCATCATGAACATCGCCTGGCAGATAAACGATGAAAATATATGAACGGTTGGCAAACAGAGTGATCCAACAGCCCCGCTCCACCTCCTCGATGTGTGGTCCAACTGTCAAGAGAGGAAAAAGCAGGGAGGAGGAGGAGGAGGAAGAGGAGGAGGAGGAGGCGCAGCTGCACTCGGCGTGCGACTCAGGTCTGAGGACGGCGGCGCTCACAAACAACAATAAATTCTCGCCCTCACGGGAAAACAAAAAGTCTGAGAGAAAGAGTGAGTGGAAACGCAGGATTGTTTCATCTCCTGCAGGGGCTGTGAGGAAGACATGGTGGTCCTCAGGAGGAAGAAGAGCTCGGCCTTCGGCAGCAGTCATGACTTATCTAATCACAGGGCTCGCTCCGGGAGCCCACCTGTTTCAGCAGCCCCTCATAAAGCCCGGGCGGGTGGGCGGTGGCACATGGGAGAGTGGCGATAATGGCTGCTGCAGATCTGCTCTCTCATCTGCTGCCAAGGAGGGTAAAAAAAAAAAAAAAAAAAAAAAAAAAAAAAGCTAAACCGGCCGGACCCGACCGGATCTGAAAGCTTTCGGGGGCTGCAAAGGTCCAGATAAGCAGGAACGTTTCCTTTGTTGCCGATTCTTTTTTTTTTTTTCCCCCATTCAACCATTCAAACATTTTGGTTTTCAAACAACTCACACTTTCCACTTGGCTGCTCTCTCCGTTTTTTTTTCCTGGTTTGCAGGCAGGCAGCCAGCAGATGTGGCGGGGCTGCAGCTCTTAAAATGGATGTGCTTCACTGCAGAGGAATTTCACTCCGGCTCCATGCAGCCATCAAGGACGGAGCAAACGTCTTCTCAGCCTGAAGCAGCTGCAGAGCCGGCTCTGGAGTTTGGCACAAACTCTTTCACATATGCAAATAGTTCAGCTTATTTAAATCTGTCCACTCGACTGTTTTTCACTACAACAAATGGATATTTTCAATTGTACGGTGTCTAAAACATTCCCTTTTATAGAGCCAAAAATAATAATAGAAAATATATAAATCATACATACCAGCTGATTCTGCCTCAATTTTGGAGGATTTTAGATGGAAAACTGAAGTGTTTTGTTAGAAAAATCACATATTTTTACAATTATGGTAACATTTTAGATCAAACAAACATTTTAGAAAAGTAAAGCGATTTCAGTAAACATTTACAAAGGAGGAGAAAAATGTCGCAGCGTAACTTTCTTCAGACAAAAAATTCTTTGTTTCGTTTCATTGGTGCGCTTACAGACATTTTTAGAAGCTGTATTTTACAGACTGTGTCCTTTTTGGGTTTATGAAAATTTGAAAAATACTTTTTTTTATTTTAATTATCTTGTGGTGGATGATTGTAGTTTTAACACATTCCATGTATCTCATTTCAAAAGTATAGAATTCCTATAAAATTGTTGTTCTGTTGATTATTGTCTCTAAAAGTGCTGAAGATAATCTTGATATTCTCAGATGAATATCTCTAAAAGTTAAATAATAACTTTTTTTGTTGCTGAAGCATCATTTTAAAGTTTGCTAACATGGTCAAACTCAACTTTAACCCACAGGCTGAAAATGTATTGATTTCTTTTTTCATTTTATGCATTTTCTTTGTATTTGATTGTTTTTTTGTTTTTATGCTATTCGCTGCTATACCAACAATAAACAGTAAATTTGTCAAATTAACTTTAAAAAGCCCAGAAGACAATAGTTCTGGGTTTCTCCAGGGTTAAAATACACAGATTTTATTCTGAAATCTGAATAGGTGTGACTTCTTACAGAACTATGATCACGCTCGTAAATGAAAAAAAAGAAAAGAAAATAAATCTCTCATCCTTTTTTCACAGCAACATCATCATCATCTTCACCCAGCCAGCCAACTTCCTGTATGGCGTCACTGGCAGCGCCCGCTGTTACAGTCTAATCTCTATTGTTCTACAGTGTAAGATCTGGAGATTGCAGTAAATGAACTAGAAAACCATGTTTTTCCTGTGGAAACAAGCTCGACTGATGAAAGCAGACAGATTTCATCTCTTTGTTGGTGAAGGTCTGGAGGAAAAGCAAGAACTTCTACTGACAGAAGGGAACAGACCCAAAAAGATGCAGAAAACAAAAGAAAACATCTGGATAATTCTTCTTTATTTGACAGAATTTATTGAAAAAAAGCTTAAGTGACACAAATTTAACGCAATAAAGATAAATCAAGTATCAAAGTGGGTGAGACAGAGCAAAAAGGGACAACAGGATAATCTGTTGATGGGTAAATCTATTGTTTTACGTGCTACAATAAATGCCAAAAACTAGCTCCAACTATTATGTCGCAGCGGAAAATAAAAAATACAAAAGAAAAAATGCTAAGTAAGCTGCAAATGCTCTTATTTGTGCAACATTTTCAGATAGAAGTTCATGGTGGCTCTAAAAAACGTTATGTATGTCTAAACTTGCTTAAAAAAGCTTTATTAAAGACAACATAACAATAAAATAGAGAAATGAATGTACTTTTGTATTATTTTGGTCAGTTGCAAAGCTTTGGTGGATGAAATAATTCAGACCAAAGTGGGATTTTCTAAAACAAACAACAACAAAAAAATCAGGAAGTATATTTAATGTAACAGGAATAAAACACAAAACAGGAAATTACTGAACATTTTTGCTACGAGACAAATTTTCTGAAGGCTGTTCGATGCCGAGAAAACAAAAAGAATGTCCTGAATGAAGTTTACCAGCTTTCAGGTTTTATAAATTTGACTCATTAATCAATAGAGGTAAATCAATAATAAAATAGAAGCCTTGGTGGAATTGTTTGGAGGCCTCGGTGAGGTCATGACCTTCGCTGCCTGTTTTTCCCCAAACGATCAGACGAGATGGAATTTCTGAAAAGGTTCTTGTTTCCGACGTCTTTAATAATCCATGAAGGCGTCATCCGGACACCCTCCTCTCAGGTTTAGCCAGAAACGCAGCCATGAGCGGGCGACGCAGAGCCACTCTGCAGGGCTGGAAACACTGCTGAATAATTGAAAGGGGATCTAGTGTCGTCTAGCGTCAGAATTTCCTCCCGGTCAGGTCCCGGGACTTGTTCATTCGCTCTTGGACGGGACGGATTAGCACAGGGTCCAAAAAGCCTGCTGACTCTAGACGTCCTGGGTGAGGATGGTTCCGTTTATCTGCCTGCTCCTCTGCTGGCTGACTCCTCCTCTACAAGGTAAAGGCTTCGCGTGTGTCCGCCGACTTTAACCGACACGTCGGGGCAAGTAGCTTCTGTCTTCCCCTCAAACTGCTGACATTATCATCAGGTCTGAGACCAAAATGAGACAAGAAGAAGTTTGATGCTCATTTCCAATAAAAATTGTGTCTTTTTCTGATAATAGAGGACATATATAAAGAAAATTAAGCTAAACATTGCATTTTTGAGTATTTCTCTATTCAAATCGTCGTGAAATAAGAGCAGATGAAAATGGGCTGCTAGAAAAAAACGTATTTGTGAGGTAGAACATACGCTGGGCGGGGCCATGAGCTTCCTGCTCTGATGCATCCACTTGCAAACGACTAGATCCATGTGCGTCTTTGTTTTCCTCATCTCAAATCTGCACGGCTGGATATCTTAACACTGCTCACCATTTTTGTTGTAATGTTAGGTTGAGGTGTGAGAGGGGCTGTAAGATAGTGGCAGAGACTGCGACCAAAGGGATGATGGGAAATCATCCTGAGACAGCAGTCTCACCCACTAATCTCTAATGAACTGCTGCCGCTCTGCAGAAACTATGTCCTAGAAAAACGCCGGCTCGTGTACATCTGCCAGCACCGTGGGTTTTTGTTTCTCTAACGGCAGCTAACCGAGTCTGTCACGTGTCACAGGTCTGGAGATCCACGACCCGGACGAGGTGGAATACATCCGCTTCAATGTCACCGCGGAGGCGGGAGACTCCGTCACCTTGGACTGCGGCGCCGTTCTGCCCGGACATCTTCTTCTGGGGCTTCACCAAACCGGGGACGGACAACAACGTGGCTCTGGCCCATAACTACGGGAAGGGCTCGAAGCTCCAGCCTCAGGCTAGCGACCTGGGCCGCCTGCAGCTGAACGCCAACACCTCGGCGCTGGTCATTGAGGAGCTGAAGGAGGACGCGGCCGGGATGTACACCTGCCAGGCTCTGTACGACACGGATGAAGGAGCCAAGATCACCTTTTACTTCACTCGACTGGAGGTCACGGACAGCTAGTCAGATGAGTCAGTCTGACAAATGCTTAGCTTGGTTTTGTTGAGAGGCTTTAGTTTCCTCCTATAGATGCGTGCAGTGACTTAGATTTTAATTCGGAACTTAACCCGGTGATCTAACTTGGACTTGTGACCCTTGAATGGTGACTTGTGACGAGTTACTTTTGACTCGAACTTATAAACAGAAACCAGAAGATTCACTTTGATATTTATGGAGACATTTGTGAGTTAATTGAATTCACCATTGTAAAATTGGGACCAAAGTAGGGATCAAACTTCAAGTCGGACTTGATCCTGGGTTCATTGAGTCGAGACAAATTTTTTACTTTTAAACTCACTCCCATGAAAAGTCGGTGTGTCTAACATGCTCTTGTGGCATGTTCCTGATAATACATGAATAAAATTAAGGTCAAAATGTATTTTTTGTCATGTAGAAAATATGCTGGGCGAGCCACAAGCTCTTTGCTCCGAGCTCCTAGCAACGGGGAGGGGAAGGGAAGGGGGCCAAAAATGGCACAATCATAATTAAAAGACCAATAGATCAAAGGGCGATCAGAGTGGGACTTTGAACTATATTGGCTAAAGAACCTGATATCCAGTTGTAATTTAAGACTTTTAGTATTTTTTGTGTCAAGAAACTTGTACCCTAACCTGAACTAGTTGGCAGATTTTTTAGATTTTACTCAGACTTGTATCAGAAATCCGAGCCTTGACTTGTAAAGACTTTTCCCATCGTGGGATAAATAAAGTCCTAAAGTCTTATCTTATCTAAGAGACTTGCAACTGGATTTGTAAATAATCTAAAGTTGGTATGTGGTTGAAATACATTAAACCTTTTTAGAAAATAGAAAACATTATTAAGCCTCAAAAATTTTAAGGCTAAATAACCCAATGTCCCATATATAATGATTTAGTTTTATCCATATCAGTTTGAAACGTTTCTCATTGTCAAAGACTCTAATAAGGGCTAACTGGTGGAATTTAAAGGTTGATTTAGCAAAATAAATCTATTAACTATTAATTAGCAGTGTTAGTATGCAAAATTAAACCGAAGAGACTGAAGTCAGGGAGAACAACAGACAGTAAAGTGCCTCAATTAGCTGAAAACATTGTATTTTGCATCACAAACATGTGCAGGTTGTGTTTTCCATTTAAACATCTTGTTTATTTTACATAATTTGGATAATGATTTAGTCAAACAAGCTCATTTTGTGTGTTGTTTATAATTTCGTTCTGCTTTTTATTACTTGTAATCGGACCCTTGGTGAGTTTTTTTCTTTAAAGCGTATCATTATTTTGATCTGTCTGTCAAGAATCTTAAGCTCACGCCTAAAACAGATGTTTTAAAACATCTGTCTTTCCAAAATAAACACCCAAACCATCACAGTCAAAAATTGTATCTTAATTTTTTTTATCTAAAATGTGATTCTCTGTGTATTTAAAGGCATTGTTGGATTATTTTAGATCACATTTAGATGGCTTTAAAACTTCTTTAAAGGTCCCAGCCTAACCTTTTAAGGTCCTTTTGAACCAAATTAGCCTGTTTGTTTGATTGTTTGTTTGTTTCTTTTTTTTATCAAAAAGAAAAAGCAACAACAGGAAACTAGCTTGTTACAAATAACCTATTAGCTTTGTATTTATTAGCAAAAAAGGAACTTTTTTTTTACTTGAGCGTTTACTAATGGCTCCATGACAACAGTAGTCCTATTAGCTAGCTTTAGCCTCTATCTGCTAGCATTTTCAACAATGAACTTGAATTCTGTCATTGCGACACAAAACAGTAGAAGATCAGTAAAAAGGATAATCGTTCAGCTTTGCTAATATAAAGATAAATCTTCACTATCTTACACTTTTCTCATCTATTTTGTTAGCAAGCTAGCAATTTTCCTCTGCGTTCATCTATGCTAACTTATAACTTGTGTATCAAAACAACGGACAGAATTTAGCCAAAAATAAAATTTTCTTTGGTAGATTGGACAATTATTTAGCCTCTGTAGTAAAAAACAAAATGAGAACGGGAGCGAGACACTGTAACTTCACTAATAGAAAATGACGTACTTACGGTTCCAATGAAGTCAATTTAGCCATCACTTCTTTGCGATACGGACGCCGCCATGTTGGAGCCAGACGACGTCAGTTAAGCAATGATTGATCCGAGCCGTTTGGAGTCAACATTTCTATGACAACTGCTCTTGTTAATCAGGAGTTAGCTTGTTTTGGCTTCTCTGAGGCACTTCCTGTTTGAAACGGAAAGGGGGAGGGGCTACTCAAGACAGTTCCCATACACAGCTAATGGAAAAAAGGTTTAATCTAGCTGTTAGTAATTTAGCATTTATCAAACAAACTTGTTGTTTTCTTTTTCCTTCTTATTGACCGAATGTAGGCAAATATAATAAAGACAAACTTTTAGCATTTAGCTCCCCACTCCCCCCCTTGCAAGGGTTTATAATGAGACGTGGATTTTTCACACCCAGGACTTAGGTAAGGGTTGATTCTCGACGCGAAGCAGAGGACGGTTCAGGCTTCCACGGCATTCAGATAATTTTAGATAATGCATACTTGAAGGCCATTTACCCACCTACACCATGGTCACTAACAAAAGAAAAAAATATTCAACCAGTTTTTGATACTTTATTCTCAGTATCTTTTCGGTTTGGATCGTTTTTTTTTTTTGTTTTTTTCACAAAAAACATTGCTATTTGTTAAGTGGAGCAGCGCGTCGTCACAGTAACGTGACAATGCGTTGCTCAGCCGGCTGGGCCGCCACGGACCTTGACAGCAGCGGCAAAGGAAAGCGATATATGTGCTGATCGTCACTATGGGCTAAATAAAGCGTCACGTCAGAGAAAAAGTTCACCTCTTACCACTTGTTTTTGTCCAGACGATGAAGCAAATGTTTGTTTTAAAGAAGCCAGCGCAGTGATATAGAACATTAAAGCTGTACGGCCGGAAATTCTTTTTTAGGTGCGTTTATCACTTTTTAATGCACACCCAGTAGCCAATCAGAATCGAGAATTTCCCCAGACTATGGTATAAACTTCAATAATCTATCAGCCTGATAAAGATTTTTAAACCCATGCTAACTTGTTGGCATACTACTACTAATCAAAAATCAATCATTAAGAATCAAACTGGTACCTTGTTAAAAAGCAAACTAAACAAAATGTCAGCTTTCTATATTCTAATTTGTTTTGTGTTTTTAACTAGCCTTGTTAACTCTTACCAAAAAGTAGTCTATTTAAGTATACTCAACCAAAAGTAAAAGTAAGGCAGTATACTTTTTATACACCATCCATGTAGTAAACTTAAATGTTTCAAGTTAGTCTGAAGAAGTATTCAGTTAGTAGACTTTCTACACTACACATACACAGTCTGTATTATACTAGCTATACTTAAGTGTACTTAATTTAAAAAACTTCAAGTTAACTTTTTGCCAGGGGATTGAGACACATTTGCTGCATTGCTAAACAGCTGTTGCTCGAGAATCAAACTATGAACTGCGTTGGGTTGGTACCTTTTTATCTTCACCTTTATGTGACCCTGATGTCCTTGAGTTGAGCTCTAACAGTCAGTAGGTCATAGAAGTCTTTTTTGTAAGCCAGCAACAGATGATAAGTTCATTATGTTTTAAGAGTTTAAAACTGGAGAGACGTCTGGAAAAAAAACACCTTTGAATGTTGCTTCCTGCCTCAGTGCAGAATTTGCTGTGTGTGCATATTAATGCACTTTGGCTAGACTTGGAAGTCTCGGTAAAAACAACAGCATTTCTGAAAATAAATTTAAAAAAAAACTTTAGGAAAAAAAAAAAAAGAGGGACATCTCAAAACCCCTGCATGACCGTAAAAAAAATGTAAAAACAGGTGAGACAAACACAGTAAAGGTTTCAGAAATATAAAAATACAAAGCAAAAACTGTGGTGTCTAGCAGAGAAGAAATCCTCGAGAGGAAACTGCAGCATCAGTGCGCCTGTGTGTAAGTATGTCCCAAGCAGGAAACCACCGGAATGCTGTCATTCATCCAAGGACAACATGCTGCACTTGTGGTTTGTGACATCTCCAGGATTAAGCCGCCTGAGGCCGGATAAAGGGAGTTACAAACTCCGTCTGACTCAGGGGAGTCAGCCACAGAACGGCAGGTGGAGGGAAGAGGGGCCAGTGTTAACAGGTTGACAAAAAAAAAAAAAAACTCCTGGGTTGACAATAAGCTTTCCTGTTCCCATGGGCTCCTTAATGAAGGGGTGTAGCTGCGTAGGCTGAGGGTTCAGGGCGGAACTGAGGGGGAGGACCCACTGACAGACATGGGAGGCAGAGAAGAGGCTCATTTAGGGACAACCTTGCCCTTTATCCTCCCCGGCCGTATATTTCAGCATCCCTTGTCCTGCCGCAGAGATTTTTTATCTATTTATTCCAGCTCCATTTGTTTGTTTTTTACATCTAAGAAGAAAACATATGACTTGAAAGAGCCATTTTGGTTAAAATCTTAAGATAAAATAATAAAAATCACATCAAAACATCTGAGAATTTTGGGGCTGAGGAGTCGAGGTGGTCCATTCCTGGGAAAAGAACAGGTCCAAAAGGAATTCTACGAGCGGCACTCAAAATACCAGCCGGAAGAGGGTAAATCCGGGTGCCAGGAATATCCCGTACGGCATCGAGGGAAGACGAGCCGGGGCCTGAAGACCGCCATCACACAGGCAGACCGGCACCAAGCATGGAGAGCCTCAGTGAAGCACAGCCGGGCCTGTCATCTGCCCACTGCAATCCTGTCAACTCCAATCAGCCAAGGAGATTATCCCAAAACCAACATGGGGAGTGGGCTTTTGGAGAGAAGGGACGGATCATTTTTTACTCAAAAACGTTCCTGCTCTTAAAGGGTCACAGAAATCACTACACACCATTTCCTGTGCGGCCCGTACAGATATGTGGCCATGCAGGTGGTTTTAGTCTCATATTTCACATCTCAGCCAGCATGAGGATTTATCCGGACCTGGATGTTGCACTTGAAACGTAAAAACATGTGCAAACAAAAACAATTTTACCTCTGAGACGTTAAAACTACAAGCAATCAAAATCCTTTTTGGACATAAAGGTTTGTGTTGATTGGTCAGAAATTCTACCAAACCTTATCCAGTCTACGAGCTGATTGGAAGAAATGCGGACCAATCAGCATCAATCTTTATGTCGATGTCATTGGCTGGTTTTTCTGGCACGTTTGTGATGCAGCGCCCTGCTTCGTCTTCAGCGCAAAAGAGACATCAAATTTCTGGTGAGCAAAAATTGCTTTGATCGTCCGTATTTCTAAGCTTCAAGTGCATTTTTCTGTTTCAAGTGCATAATAATTTTTTCAGCGCACACATTGTTTTAAAGTTTGACACTAAAAAAAAAATGTATGCGCTCAAAATAATGGCACAAAAATCCCTCCACGGATTTTCCTCCTTCCTTTTCAAAATAAATCAAACAAACAGAATTAGGCTGACAATCAGTTTGGATTCCACGGCGAGAGCGTGTAACTGTCTCCACTCCTGTTGGCCCGTCTACTCTGGCGGCATCCGCGGGGTTTGCTCTTAAATGTGACAGATTTGGGCCGGCGGGTTGACGGCGCTCTCTGGGCAACAGGGCGTTTGGTGTAAAGTGATGAGCTATCGAGGATTCAATGAAGCACAGAGCAGAGGCCTTAATGGGAACAGTGAAAGGAGTGTTCCCTGGTTCAGGGGTCACTGCCCACATCAAAGAGCTGCCAGACATGTGGATGGGTTGGAGCGCAGGCTGGGAAGCTCATCCAACATGAAAGAGGCGAAGAAAGAAGGAGCAGGAGGAGGAGGGGGGACTCTGGTTGACCCTTCCATATCTTATTTTTATATTATTACAAAACTTTACACAGACAGTTGCTAATCTTCACGCTGTAGTGCAGGGGTGTCCAAATCCAGGCCTCAAGGGCCGGCAATCTGCCGTTGATTACCTGGATCCGGTGTGTTTAGCCAATTAGGAGCTTCAACTGCAGGTTGATTGGAAAACATGTAGGACACCGACCGGCCCTTGAGGCCTGGAATTGGACACCCCTGCTGTAGTGGAACACAGAGGGACAAAACTGCCAAAAATAAAAAGTATTTCTCATCCAAAAGGCATAAATATTATAAAAGACAAACTTTTTTCCTTTTAACAGATACATTCATATGAAATAATACTTTACTACTACAAAAAATAAATAGGTCATCTAAAACGTTTTTGTGAGTCTTTCCTCCGACGGGATGCAGTTTTTTGTTTTTGTGTCTCTCCCTCACATCCCCGGTCTCTGTGGCCGTCGCCGTATCACGCAGTGTCTCTGACGCAGAATCCTCTCGAAGGGTTCAGGCCTCCTGGGGGCCGGGCTGGATCAGCTCCCCCGCCAGACCGCCGCCGGAGATCCAGACGGGCTTCACGTCACAGTCCAAGTCCGGCAGGCCCAGGCTCTCCCAGCACACCACCGGCCCCTCCACGTCCACGCACTCCTGCTCGTCCGCTGCTGAGGGGACAGTCAGGAACCCCCCCCCCCCAAAAAATCAACATTTAATAAATGAACTTAAACATGACAAAACCCAAACTTTTGGGAACAACAACAATGGCAACTATTTAGAACGGCAACTATTTAGAACGGTCCAGGCTATTCACTGGACCGTCACGGTGCATGGGGGGTGAAGCAAACATCAACAATGGAGGTCGTCCAGTACCTCATTTCTTTTCACTTCAAATCAAATCAAACTTTATTTATAAAGCACTTTTCATATAAAAATATAACACAAAGTGCTTTACATTAAAACACAACAAAATATCAAAACAAGCATGACGATTAAAATAAACACGCAAAAAAATTAAAAAATAGGGCCCCCATCCCCGTACCTAGCCCCCCCCCCACTCCCTAACTGATGGGGAAAGACAATGAGAAACAGGCTGAGCATGAAATCGAGGTGTTGGAAACGCTGATAATTGGAACCTCCCCCTCTGTAAACAGCCGCATAGACAGCCAAATGCAGCTTCACAGGCGGCGACCGCTCCACCACAGCTAAGTGGTGATGCAGTTTCCCATCCAGAGCCGCAGTGGCTGAACAGCAGCCGACCCAGAGGGAGAGGTTCCCGCTGAGGAAGCACCGGAAATAAAAATGAAAATAAAAATGAGAATGAAAAAGTAAACATATTGATAAAAACAATATAACATTGAAATAAGGTAAATTAAAATGACGCGTTAAAAATCTAGTTCAAGTTCATAAAACAAGATAAAATGGATAAATAAATACATGTAAATAAATAACTAAATAAATAAAAGTAGTAAAAAATTTGCTAAAAGCCAGGTTAAACAGATGGGTCTTGAGCCTTTTCTTAAAAGCATTAATGCTCTCTGCGGCTCTCAGGTCCTCTGACCTGGCAGACTGTTCCATAAACGGGGGCCATAGTGCTGAAACGCAGCCTCTCCATAGGTTTTGGTTTTTACAATCGGAGTGGTTAACAGACCAGTTCTAGAAGATCTTAGGGTTCATACCTTACTAAAAGATCTGATAAATAAAAAGGCGCAAGACCGTTAAGACATTTAAAAACTGTTAAAAGGATCTTAAAATCAATCTTGACTTTTGGTTCTTCACATCAACAAGAGAGGAATACAGCTGCTTTCTTTGAGCTCTCTTTTGTCATGAGCCAATCACAGGTATGAACAGTTGCTCCGCCCTAACCAGTCCATTGCATTCTACTATGGACCTACAACTAAAGGAGGGCCTAAGAATGGTATGGTACAGTCCAGCTTAATGGGTCTATTGTATAATGAAAACAGTCAAAATACTGGACCGGACCGGACCGGACCGTCCGTGGAAACACGGATTTTGGGCGATTGAATGCCGTCGACAGTCATTTAATGTGTGTTTGATATTGTGTTTATGTAGTTGTATTTTTTAATGATTGTCATTTTTTTGTCATATTGTTTTTATGCAAATGACACATTCATAAATCCAAATGGACTAATCTTTCCCCTCATTTCCCTATCTTGGTTAATGAAGTCAAACAATACATGACCACAATTAAAAATTTGGACAATAGGAAAGCCATTAAAACACAGTTTTATGTAACATGTACTAATAACCCGCTGGCATGTTCTTTTCCTGTTACTGTATTGCACTGCATTGTATTGGATCGCTGTGATTAATAAAGTTCTTGGGAAAAAAAATCTGTTTATCTTAGGAATGAAGTTTATCCTCATAAATAGGGAAGGTTATATATTTATAAATAAAACTATTAAACCTTTTTCATGCCATGCATGCTTGTTCCTCTACGCAGTCTTATTCACAAATTTGAAGAAAATCTATACGCTTCAGAGGTCATTTTACATGGAAGCTTTGTAATAAATCGTGTTCAGCACGTCCTTTCTCACCCGAGCCGTCGCGCGCCGTGTCCTCAGTGTTAGGACAGCGGGAATGCTGCGAGGGCGGGGACTCCCTGTCGTTACCGCCTCCTTCGTCGAGCTCGGGGTCAGAGCCGTGGCGCGGCGGCAAAGCCTGACCCAGAGGAACCATCTCCAGCCCGTCCTGCTGGCAGGGCGCGGCGCGGTGCATCAGAGGCAGAGTGCCGCTGGGGAAAGTGCCGTTGGTCTTGTTGTAGCATCTACTGGAAAACCAAAAAGAATTGGACCTTTTCGAAAGTCTCTCTATCAGCACACGACTGGATTGTGCCGGCGCCGCCTGTTTTTTCCAGCAGCCGGAGGTAAATAAACACAGGGCTCATTAGGTTTGCTGGCTGGGTGAACACTGAGTAAACTGTGATGCTTAAGTACATAAACATTGGTAGCAGGACAGCAGATCTTTGAGAGCGTTTGGACCAAAACAAAAACGCTTCCAAGCTTTTCGTTTTTTTCTGCGTCTTTCGAAATATTGATAAAAATAAAAACCCTGATCCTTCTCCTGCCTGTTTTCTTACCTGTTGTTGTTGCAGAGGTTCTGGCAGCTCATGCAGTCCGAAGACTCCGCTTGAGGAAGAGCGGTGTACACGCCCCCACCCTAAGGAAACAACACCAGCGTCAGGCGCGGGTAAACCAACCCCGACCTGCAGGAGGAGCAGCCGCTCTCACGTTTAAGAGGTGGTGGGGGTGCGAGTGCTCGCAGTCTGGAGCGCCGTCGTGTCCATGCGGGAGGCCCGGAGAGAACAGGCCGCCGGAGCCGTTGAGCAGCGCCAAGCCGTCGGGGAGTTTGTGGTGGAGGTGGTGGCACCCCGGGGGCAGCATCTGGCCGGCGTGTCCGTAGCCGCCGTGGATGCCGCCGTTGATGTGGGCGGCGGCCGGCGTCAGAGCGGTGTACTCCAGAACGTGGCCGTTCATGTCTGACGTCTGGTACATGCTGGGGGGGTAACTGGAGGGGTCGTACTCTGCAGCACCAAAGACAGAAACCAGAGGTCAGACTCCGTTTGTTTGAAAAGTTAGCTTAGAGCAAAAAAAAAACATGGCTATGAGCTAAAATGTATCTATAAGTTTCAGCACTCTGCAGAACTCTTTTTTTTTTCCCAGTAATATCGGAGAAACAGGAAATAATATGTTCTCCAAAATACTCTTTGAACATTTACGCAATAACGTAATTTCAAGCCATTCTAAAGCTAAGAAAAGCAACTTTAAACTTTCAACTGTTAAGGGTTATATAGCGGCGTTTAGCCGCTATTCTCAATTAGAATCAGTTGGTATACGTGAAATGTAGTAAATAGTTGTAAACTGTAAAACTTTTTAAACTATAAACATGAAAAAATGTGTGAGCTCTTTATGAATGCAAAGTGCATTGTGGTCTATATTCACCAATCTAGTGAGCATCGATGCACACTGGTTTTTTGCAGAGACTTCTGGGAAATTTATAGGGCACTGGGTTTTGGAATTCTAGATTCAGACAGCGCTACAAAATGGCGAACGCTCTATATCGTTCACTATGTAGTAAATAGTGAAGGAATTCTGACATAGCCTACAATTCCAAAAAACCCAGTGCCCTAGAAATGTCCCGTCTGCGAAAAACCAGTGTGCATCAATGCTCACTAGAACAGCAAATATAGACCAAAATGCATTGCGTTGGAAACAATTTTTTACAAATAAAATGCATTTAAATGTATTTTTATTTTGCGACGATCAATAAATGATTGTCGCAAAATGCTGTAAAAAGCAGTGAGCACTATATAGCTTTTTAGTAGTTAGGGATTCTACATAGTGACCTATATAGCTTTTTAGTATTCTTTAGATTCTTCAGGGAGCAGGTGTCATGAGGGACACTAACTGTGCATGCTGTTCTGCTGCCGGTTCCTCCACAGACACATGGCGATGAACGCCAGCAGGATGAGCACCATCACTCCCAGGACGCAGCCCACAATCAAGTACAGCAGTCCTCCCGGGGGGCTGGGGGGCTCCGGCAGGTGTGGGTCTGGGGGGGTGACGGGGTGCTGGCTGGGCGACCCCGGTGTCTGACGAGCTGCAGAGCGGAGAAGCGATCAGGCATGGAGGGCGGAGGCGAGTGAGTTGTGGTGAACTCACTCACCTCTGGTCTCGCAGATCATGACGTTGCTGTACTCGCTCTGCCCGCCGTCGTTGAAGCACTGCATCTTGATGTCGTAGGAGGTCTCCGGTTGCAGGTGCCCGATCATGTGCCAGTTCTTTGCACCTGAAGGGGCAGAATAGGAGGAGATGGAGGTCACGCCCTGAGGCCCCTACTACGCCGCTATCGCCACTTCTACCCTCAACCCCTACCCCCAGCCCTTTCTGTCAGCTCCACAAAGACCCAGACAGCTGCATTACTCCAGCGCCATATATGGCAGCTTCATGTTTGCTCTGGCTTCCTACCAGAGTTCCCACTACACACACACATACACACACACACACAACTTCCAACAATCTACACTTCCAACAAACACCACTGACATGTTGTGTTTCTCGGCAGGGGGGGGGTGTACAGAATACACAGACGTTATCGGAGAGGCCGAAGCTCGAGTGACGCGTTTTAACAAAAAAAAAAAAAAAAAACGCCACACACTCCTTATGGAGAATGATTGCCAGAGTCCAGACCTTTGAATCCTCCTCCCACTCCTGCGAGCCGTCTGACTCATCGGGACATAAAACACAGCTTTCTCGTCTGAATTGAAAAAAAAAAAAGTCGTGGGAGTCTTGAAAAGAAGCGGCATGAACTATTGTGAAGTGAAATGACAGGTACATTAAAGCTATGACGTCACCACAGGCGCAGCTGTGGAAAAAAACAGCCTTTTTAGAGAGTCGGGCGAGGGGGGGGGGGGTCGACTTCAGAACACGGCTGAGTTTAGATCAAACACCCTTTCAAAGTCAAAGCCTCTGACTTCACCTACATTCATTTGGTCGTATCTCCTCTGACTGGAGTCAAACAGGTTTTGGCAGAAAAAAAAAAAAAGAAGCTTCTTGTATGGAGCGCGCAAACTTGTGCGTGTTTTAGCACAAAGTCTGACACAAAAAAACTTTTTTAACCTAAGTTTACGATTGTCAAGTGAAACAAAAAAAACCCCAAAACCTTCAACAATATTAGGGAAAGGTTGTGTCCAAATTCCTTCACCACTCTGCTCACTAGACTGGTAAATATAGACCACAATGCATTGCATTTTGAACAATTTATTTATTCATAAACATCCACGTTTTCACCATCAGAACACAGTGGATTAATAAATAGTCCTTGTAAAATGCTCCTACTTGTGAGGTGTTTACTTTGTGAAATCTGTGATGTCATATTTGCTGTTTAAAAAAGAATTAGTGAGCATGGTGTCCGAATTGCACACAATGTAGGTTTTTTTTTAGTAGTTAGAGAATAAAAAGGAAATTCGGACATTGCTGAAGTGTATTAGCAATGCTAATGCTAGCTGTATTCCAGGACGTTTTGCACAACCATAGAAGAAGAAAAACAATATGGCGGACAGACATAAAAAAAAACGAAAGAAAATTGAATTAATTTTTAACAAAAGAATTTTATAAAGAAGATTTTAGTAAAAACAAAAGTGGAGTACAAGAAAATATATAAAATGTAAAAGTTTTTATATCTAATTTTATCCTAAAATTAAAAAAATTACTTTAAGGCTTCGAGGCATCAGTCTAAGAATGTACAAGGACATTTAGTGACCAAACAAAAACACAGATAAAATCTGCTGATGTTTGGGTTGTGCTTTTATTTATTTACACTAAAAGCATAATGAACATTTGTCAAAACAATAATAAAAAAATAAATCTAAAAAGAAAATTTTAGATACATTTTTCTACTTTTATCTTTGTGATTATTTCCTAAAATCCCATCCAACAGGTTGTCATTTATACATTCGTAACAACTTAAAATGTGAAAGTCTGAATTTGATTCTATGTTGCATATCTTTGTAAAAACTGCTTTGTCATTGAAAACTTGTATTTTTCTTCATTCATTTGTTGTTTTTGATCAAAATTCAGGGGAAAAATCCATCTTTTTTGCTTTTGTTTTCAAAATCTCATATTATGTTCACGCTTTTCCCAAATCTTCCAAAATAAACCTGTTAATTGATGATTTAATCAACTTTTTGCATTTAAATGTGTTTTCTTTTTACTAATTTTGGAAAGAAATTTGGATTTGATTTCAGTTTGTGTTCAAAATGCTGTGTTTTTTCTTGAATTATTTTCTATGTATTTCAGAATAAATCTAATTTTTGATATTTCAAATCGTCCTTTTGTGTCTAAATGAGCAACATTTTAAAATCAGATTTTAAAGAGAAAACATCTTTTTGTTTTCAGTTTGTGTAAAAATGAAGCCGTTTTCAGACAACAACAAAATGTCTTTATGGTTTGACGTTTTCAGCTGTCTCCAACCTTTACATCTTTCTAAACTTCCAGTGTTTTCATGTTTTTCTGGGGGTAGCATTTCACATTTGCCCCCCCACCCCAAACGTTCCGATGCGGGGGAGTTATGCTGGTTGAACGGGTGCCCCTCTTTCCCTTCCTGCACCGAGCTCAACTGTTAGCATTCCACCAGGCAACCCGAGCCCCCCCCCCCCGCCTCTGGCCCGGCTCGCGTTACATCGCCAAACCATTAGCTTATGAAAAACAGATTGGAGGAACCCCTCTGCCCGGGCAGAGCACCCTCCATAAATCAAAGGGCAGAAGTGCCCCCTCTTCACCACTCCCCTCTTAACCCTGGAGTATCCGTTACACTGCAGGCTCCCTGCCAATCTGCACGCCACGGGCGTGGAGTCACAGCGGGACCGGGCCGTCCACACTCTGAACCCGCTCTGCAAGCACCAAACATGCCTCTGCGTTACCTTCCACCACGTCCCGCTTGTAGTCGCTGTCGTTGTCGCTGTCTGTGGGCCGGTAGTAGATATAGAAGCCCTGGATGGGGGTGTTGTTGTTACTGGAGGGGCTATACTGGAACGCGGATGGAAAAAAAAAAACAGATTGTTAAACTCCAGCAGTCTGGAGAGCAATTACTGTATAAAGAGAGGAAATTATTCCAGCGGCTAATGGCGGGCCTTGTTATCAGCAGATGTAGGAAAACTGCAGACCTGATGATCCTTGATTGCTGTGTCTGTCTGAAGCCGGCGAGTAATGAGGCTGTCTGAGGTTGAGCACAGTAAATGTGGGGAACTATCTGCAGCCATCTGCAGCTCCAACGGCTGTGGGGCAGAGAGACTCTTTCACCGCTTTTGGCTAGGCTGTGTCGGGCTTTTACTTTGGAGGTTTACTGTCAGACAGACTGCAGGTGAAAATTATTCCACCAGCTGCTTTTGGCTAAAAACTAAGCTGTTTTCACTCTAAACTGGGTTGAAAAAGTCAACTCATTTGGGAAAATGCAGCAAAACTCAAGAAATGATTGTATTTTGGGGCAACTTCT
Source organism: Oryzias curvinotus (assembly GCA_023969325.1). Lineage (NCBI taxonomy): Eukaryota > Metazoa > Chordata > Actinopteri > Beloniformes > Adrianichthyidae > Oryzias > Oryzias curvinotus. Next base: position 6,052,705 of record CM043718.1, on the reverse strand, counting down.
AGTACTTTTAAGAGCAAAAGCCATTTTCTGTTAGTTTTGATGTAAAATAATCATAACCTACCAGTTAAAGACCCACACTGATGAAAATTGAGTTTCTGGTGTTTTTAACAGGACCTTTTGGCATTTTTCTGACGAGGGAGGACGTATGTAAAAAAAATTAAGACTAAAATTGCATTATTGTGAATCAGGAACAGATGAAAAAAATGCAGTTTAATAAATGTTTGTGTCGTAGAAAATACGCTACCATCTCCCAGTTCCTCTCCAAATCATCTTTAATAATTGAAATACTTGCTTTCTATTTCTCATTTTTCTTTATTCTTTTTCTTCTTATTAATATTATTGTTAAAGTCAGTGTTCTTGCGAAGTTGTTCTTGAGAAGCTCCATATTCTGCCAATTATCCAAAGTTGGTATTCCTTTTTCTGCTGTCTGATTGACAGCCATCCTTCTGGTTTCATCAGAGTTTAAAAAGTTCTCTGGGCTGTAATGTCTGCAGACAGTGTTGCTCAGGGTCCTTTTCCTTCTGGAAGCTGTTATCACTGCTGAATAAGCTGAGGTCCAGTTGTCTCCAGGTCAGAACTGTCTGTTAAAAGTCAGGGTTACAGACGACTTTTAGAGAACCCAGCCGCCAGGATTTTCTTCAAATTTTGTTTTACTCTTCTATTTGTATGTTTTGCTCAGACGTCTGTGATCAAACACCCCACAAAGTCCTCCATATTGTTGACAACCACAACCTCTGACCGGTCCGGTGGTCTGTGTAGGTTCTCACCCAGGTGTTTTTCTTTTAAATCCTGATTTTTTAAAATCCGCACTTTCTTGGAAAATTCGGCATTCCCTCTGATCAGATGGTCAGTCAGATAAACATGTGTTTTCTTTGCTTCATCAGAGCTAGTTTGTGTTTTCGATTCACAAACCAGAAGATGATCGCTGGTTTATCCGTCTCCTTTCTCCTGGGGAGCGGGTGGCAGGTCGCCATGCTGTTTAAATCCAGGGGAATCCCTTGCAAAAAAGAGTTTAACCTGTTGGTCCGCAGAGATGCCGTCCTGCTCATCAAAGTCCAGAGCATTGTTAGCATTAGCCCTGTTAGCTTTGGCTACGTCAGACTTTGACTGGAGTTTTATCCATGATCCAGAGTTTTGGAGTGATGTTCCAAGATGTCTACTCGTTTCTCCAGTACATGGATCCTGTTGTCTTGTTGTTCATTCTGGGCTCAAAGTCTCCTGATCTCTTCAGCTAGCTCCAGAAGCTGACAGACAACGCGTCATTGTCCCCTGTTCCTTGGTGTTTCTTCAGGGCTATGGTCAGCTCTCTTTCTGCAGTAATTTTGCATTAAGTTGTGTTGTTTTGAGACGGCACCAACTGCAGAGAGCAACCAGTGTGCGTCCATTGTTTTGACCCGGAACCAGATCTAGATGACTGGTTCTAAATCAATGTACGACTTTTTTCCTCGCCTGAGCTGCATCCGGCTTAAAACTGTACGGCTGTAAAGCTCAGATATGGCTCGCCGTTTTGGTGTTAGGTTGGGGGTGTGAGGGGCTGTAAGCAAGTAGCAGAGAGTGCGAACAGAGACCTCTCAGCAAGGATCGCTCCACGCCAACAATCTCGCCCACAAGTCAGGGTTTTTAATGAACCACCGCCGTTCCACAGAAACTATGTCCTTGAAAATATCACGTTTTTTGATTTGGGCTAAAAATGGCATAAACATAATGAAATGACCACTGGGAACGCTTTTACAATAGACCAAAGGATGATCAAAGTGGGACTTTAAGGTACAAAGTTGTAGCCGTGTGTCTGCGAACTCACTTTCCAGCGCAGCATGATTTGCGTGTCGCTGATGGCGTCCGTAGACGAGATGTGAGGTCCGACTACGGGCCGCTCGGACAGGCGGGGACTGGAGTGCGGCACCTGGTACGGCTTGGAGAGGATGCTGTGGGGACTCTCGCCATACGTGTTGATGGCCACCACCCGAAACTTGTAGATGGAGCCTAAAGTAAGGCGGCAGGAAAGAGAAAAGTTCTTCAGGGGTTAGAATAAACCCAAAAAACGCTTTTACTGCTCCACTAAACCATAAAGACAGACTCCAAGTAAAATGGAAAATGGATTTTCATTTTTGTTCCATTTAAAGTCTGGAAGTTCAAGTTTGAATTCTTTGAGGACAAAGTCAGAAATTATTGTCTATTTCCGACTCAAGCGTCTTGTTACCTTTAGCAAAAATCTAACTCTTGAGAAGCTTTCCGATAGGCCAGAAAACTCACCCGGCTCCAGATTCCGGATTTCCACCGACAGCTTCAGAGGAGAGATATTATCTGCCGCCACCAGCCACTCCGCACTGCGGCCGCGTCTGTACTCCACGCGAAAGGCTGTGATCGGAGACCCGCCGTTCGCCCGTGGGATCCAGGTGACGTACGCCGAACTCTCCGTCGCCATGGAGATGGTGGGCCGGTCCGGAGCCTCCGGCACTGGAAACAGGAACAAATCAGGGAGGTTTGTATACGGTCCTGCACTTTTACCAGTTTTCTTCAGGCTCAAACATGCGAAACGTGGTGCTTAATGGAGACTGAGGAGTCAAACACGTGACTGTGAAGTGGATACTCACTGCTCAGGCTCTGAGGCACAAAGTCAGAGACGGCGGGAGAGACAGACAGAGAGGAGAGGGTTAGTGGAAACAGGAGTCTCAGCAAAGACGGCTAGTAAAGTGAGTGAACCGCGCCGACACGTGACCCCCGATCTGTGCGCCGCCTTCTGCTTACAGCATTTTTCTTCCCATGAGTCATCACAGGGTGTCACCTACGCTCTGACTGTTTGTGTTCGGAAACAAAGCAGGCCTCAAAACACACCGAGCTGTCGGCTCACGGACCACACCGGGACGGTTTACGTCCCAGGGGGTTGCGTGACTTCGTCACAGAGCGGCGTCCAGCAGCAGCCGGGCTCTGCGGAGGGTCCATGCCCACCTCTGTTGTGTGGGTGGACCAGCACCACTCCGAAGTGAGTGTTGACGGTTCTGTCCTCCGGAGCTTTGGGTGGCATGGAGACGACAGGAGGCTTGGAGGGGTTCTTGCTGGAGGAGGTGCTTTTTTCTAAAACCAACACAGAACAGAAAAGAAAACCAACACATAGCAGGTTCAGATTTGAGCAAAAAAAATTTTTTTAATTGTTAAAATGCATTGAAGTTGCTCCAATGAGTTTCACTTTTTGTTTAACTTTCTTCCTGAAGGGTGACGCAATCAAATCCTGTTCCTCCGGTCCAAAACCAGGGAATACATGAGATTTTCATGATTTTAATGTTTTAAAGTTTCCTTAAAGGGAAGTTCTTTCTTTATTGGGACATGAAACAGGAACAAATTTGACAAAAAACTGCAGAAAAATATCTAAAAACTTTGATTTTCAGTTTTTAAAAGTCCTTTCTTGTGTGATACTGGATAATCATCTCTTTGTTAAAATGTTATACCCATGTTAACAATGTTTGCGTGGATTTTTGTGAACCTCAAACCAATTTTTCTATGTTAGAAATCTTTCTGAATGTTGACTGAAGGTAGAACGGATGGAATTTAATGTACTCCTGAACAGGAAATGTTTCTTTTATGTCCCTAAAAATGGGGAAACCTCATCCAGAGTCACTTGGAGTAACTGATTTAGCGTTCACCTTCCGTGACGGTCAGAGGTCACACCCACCAGGGAACCTTTTCCCCTCCCAGTTTTAATGAGAGAAACATGTATGCAGATATTTGTGACAAAAAGGCAAAAACCAACATTTTTTACCTTGAAATGTCGACGGATTCAAGAAAATTTATTTTGAAAGGACGTAAGAAATGAACAGGAAGTGTGGTCTTAACCTTTTGTTGTAAAGTATTGACTGTGGCTCATTTGAGGGGCGTTTAGTGGCACCAAACTGGGTTTCCTCTGGAATCTCCGGTGAGTTTACCTGCATTTCAGAAGTCTCTAGAAAATCTCATGTGCTCTCCACATCGGAGCTTCTCTTTCCTGATTATCTGAATGTTTTCCCTAAATTCTGGATTTCTTCTAAATCAGAGAAACTGCTGACAAATCTTGACATTTACTGTTGATGTTCCAACCAGCTGAAGTTTTCCACTGGAAACACTGATGCTTCCCGAATAGTTTAGAGTCTTACAGAAAAAAAAAAAAAAAAAAAAAAGAGGAGGTGAGTGGAATTCAAGCTGCTTGTTGGACTGACCCTTTCCGGTGCGGAACGTCAGCATGGCCGGCTGGCCTTCGCCTGCCGAGTTTCGAGAGACCATCAGGACCTCGTAGAGGCTGGAGGGCTCCAGCTCAGAGAGCCGCAGGGTTTTCTCACTGCCCGGGACGCGAACCGTTTGCCAGTTTCCCACCACCGTCCCCATCTCGTCCACCTGACGCACACAGACCCAAAGTGAGAGTGATAAGGAGAGCGTGAGAGTGCGATTCCTTCCAGCGCTGTTCAGGGCTTCTCCAAGGCCACGGAAGCTGCAGCTTGGTCTCATTCTGAGGCAAACTTCCTCCCTGAAAGCCCAAGAAGCTCGTCTGCACTCACTTTTCTGTATTTCACAAAGTATGCGTTGATGGCGCTGCCTCCATCCCGCCCCGCCCTCCACTCCAGGTCGTACACATCGGGTTTGTGAGTCTGCGGCGGGCTGATGATAATAGGCGCCTCCGGAGTGGGGCGGTCGTCATCTCTGTCATCTGGCGGGTCGTCGTCGAAGCGATCGAGGCCCTCGTCGCTCTGTATCAGGTGGAGTGACGGCGAAGCCTCGGGGGGGGCGGAGACTGTCGAGCCCAGCTTTGGATCTGTCAGAAAACAGATGCGCCGTCAGGTTCTACATTCTGGAGCTCCAGGTGGAAGATCTCTGTGTGATACTTATTACTTTATGTGATACATTTGTTCAAACTGTCAAGAGCTGTGGCTCTTCCCACCAACACCCTGAGGCACAGAGCTATACATTTAGCTGACAGTTTGCAATAATCCAATAAAATAGTTTCACATGTGACAAAATTCAGGAGCCTTCAAAGACTGAAACAATGGAATATTTGGATTTTGCACTTTTTTGAAGAAAAAGGCAAAAACGTGGTTTTTATTTAAAAGATAAAATGTATGGATGATGTCATTTTGGTGAGTTGCTGTGAGCGCATTTAAACCCAGTTTTTACCCCGATGTTATCGACAGTTTTTAAAAAGGTGCAAAAAAGTGGGGCAAACAAGCCTGACAGGTGTTGGTTAGTTGGAGAGCTGAATAGTTTGATTGCTCTTTAATGCATTCAAAACACACCTTAAATAATACAAATTTCAAAAAAGAAATAAAAGTGTAGATAGGGGAAACCAGGAATTTAGGACCCAAAATGCAGAGACAGGGGGGACATGGCTCCATGGCCAGGGGTTTATTAACATAAAAGAAAGTGCTGCCGAGCAGGGAAACCAAACAAAACTCACCGCAGGCTAACCAGGCAAACAGGGAAATGAGGGTATGGACCAGCTCAAGAGGAAGGCAAAGACAAGACTTACATACAAACAGAACTGACAGGACACGGGGGAAAACCATCAGGAGAGATTGGGACCAGGGAAGTCAAACTCAAAACCATGACATGCAGCAAAACTTTCAAAATAAAACAGGAAACAGAACTCAAACATGACAGAAACAAAAGGGAGGCCAAAAACTAAGGCAAAGAAACCCAAACCATGACAAAAGTGGCTGTTTCAGCAGAAATGTATGTTAATTTCTATGCATTTTATACTTGGTTGGACCAATTAATGCCTCAAAGCACTGTGGCATTAAAGCAATCTGCATGTTACATGGGTGTAAAGAAAGAATTGGTTGGTTTGATAGCTGCCTTCAGGTCATTGTTGGATTTGGTGAGTCTTAGCCCAAAGAGTTTCGGGTTCAGGTCAGGTGATGTTTTCCAATCAAACACAGTAACACCGTGTTTGTTGAAGCAGCTTTTGGTACGTTTGACAGTGTGAGCAGGAGCCGAGTCCTCCTCAAAAATAAAATCAGCGTAATCGTCCGTCAAAAAGCAGCAGGAATTTCTCTTAGTTCTCTTAGTTCTCACAATTTTCTCCTAAAGTCGCACTCTGATCATCTTTGGATCTTCTTTCAAAGCTTTCCCAGTGGTATTTTAATGAGGATTACGATGTTTTTAGCCTAAATTAAAAATAAAAAAAACCTGTACGTGCAGTAATTTATTTGAATTTCGCCCTCTGACTTGTGGGCAGGACTGGTTTTGGGGAATAAGTCTGTGCTCATTTCCCATTATCCCTTTGTTTACACTCTCCCACTAGCTTACAGCCCCTCATAACCCCAATCTATCATTAGTGGTGCAACAAAAATGGCGAGCAATATTGAAGCTATCCAGCCAAATAGTTTTCAGCCTGATGCCGGTTCAGACAAGGAAAACCAAGAAGTTTCTTGTTGCAGTCCATAAAGCGTAGCTAGTTCACTTTCAACATTTTTACATCAAATGTTTGCAAAATAATCTTCATTTGAAGAAGATAAATAGTACAGAAAATGTCCATCCATCCATCCATCCATCCATCCATCCATCCATCCATCACTTTCACTCAGTCACTCACTCACTTGGTCCTATATGAGATTGCTGGAGCCTATCCCAGCTACTCTTAGGTGAAAATGGATTTCACCCCAGACAGGTCCCCAGTCCATCCACAAACAACAGCATACTGGGATTCACACCTAAGGGACACATTTGGGGTCAAAACTTGACCCATGAAGCCTATTTTTAAGCAGTGGGAAGGAAAACCCCCTCATGCATGAGGAGAACATGCAAACTCCACACAGAAAGGACCTAGTCAGGATTTAAACTGGGTGCTTCTCACTTAAGAATGCTAACCACTACACCACCATGCAGAATAAAACTGCGTATTCCTAATTATTTATCCATTGCCCATAAGCAACAACACCAGAAAACAATGACAAAACCCCCCCACATCCTGTTGTCTAGGGGTTGCGGGATGAACACTGGTTGCCTAAAAATGTGTTGCTGTAACAGTCCCATAGCTGTAATATGGGCTGCTGCTGCAGGTGAATGTGGAGTCAACCCAAAAGCTTCACTTTGTAAAACAAACAGGCTTGATGCTGGAAACCCTAGACTCGATCCGGGGACCGCAGCCAGCGGCCGCATTCCACACGCCGGCCGTTAAAGTACCTGCGAGAATCAGAGAGCGGCGCTATATCCACAGCTCCAACCACAGCTAGGGTTACTGCACCCATGCAGGAAGGTGGGGGTGGGGGCACGCCAGGCCACAGCTGCCTCACCATTCTGATTAAGGCAGAGATATATCTCCAGTAAGTGCTACTACACCTGGATGGAGATGTCCTGCCAGATTCTTCCTAGAGAAAGGTCAGTCCATTAGAGGGAGGCACCTGGGAGTAATGGCGACGGTAAATCAAAGAGGATTACAGGCGGAGACAAGCCGTCCCCCGTTTGGACAGAGTTCGGCTGATTGGACAATCTGTCACAGTCCCGACCGGCTGCCAAGTCTGGCTTCAGCGACAGACGAATCTCTGGAGGTATTTTGGATGCTGCTTGATAAATCATTTAGTCTGGAAAAGCAGTTAATCTACCCAGAGAAGTAAAAAAAATCACAAAGCGATGAGATTATTTACAGAGCCAGCATCAAAGCTTTTCATCAAACTACCAAAATAAAAGCACGAAAACTCTCGTCCTGAGGATGGAGGGAACACACCAAGCAGAAAACATCAGAGATCAATCCTCAGGATGAGTTACAACAGACCTCACAGACCATAGACACCGTTTACTCTGAAGGACGTTTGGTATGCTCGCGTACCAGGTACCAAAAACATCAACGTTTGGCGTTTATCTCAACTGGGTTCATCTTGATTATCAGCGGTTGTGTGCAAAGGTACTCAGACTCTTCCTCGACCGTGAATCGTCCTGATTCCTCCTCCCTACGTACCAAAGGTTCAAGCATTAATTTTCCTGCAGATACAGCCTAGGCCTTGGCGTGGAGCGGCCGGGGGAAAGGGAGGAGATCCTGAGGGAGACTGGTAGAGGAGAAGGGTTGGGATGTGTTCATAAATAAAAGGGAGTTGTGTACGATGTTGACAGCAGGGTGGTCTGGTCCTCGTCATAACCCTCCACGACTACTCCTTACATTCCAGCGTCCGGGGGCTTATCCCCGGCGGTGCGCACAAAGCTCACTCTCACGCTCAAGGCTCAGTTCAAGGCTCCGGAGGTGCAGTGTGCGTTGGGGGGGGGGGGGGGGGGGGGGCTTGGCCAGGCCTCATCTGTCGGCATGCAGAGAAACACACAGAAAGCAGGACGCTCTGCAGAAACTATGCATGCAGATCTCATCTGCTGAGAAAACTCAGACGCAGTGACGTGTCTTCTGACCATTTAAAAAGCAAAAAACTTTAGCACAACTGGTCCCACATCTGCAAAACCGGTAAACAGAACATCTTTAGCCACCTGTTTATGATGTTAAAGAGCAAATACCAGCAACCGTATACTGTCGCTTAACGGCTTCCTCTAGGTTGCACCTTGTTCTCTCTTGTTTTTTGTCCATAAAAGTAAAACCATTTGAAGTTTGAAGTAGTAAGACTCACCCGACTGTGTTGTGAGTATCCCATGTGACTGAGCTGAGCCAATCCCGTTGTCCAGCAAACACTGATACATTCCCTGATCCTGAGAAGTCACGTCTGTAACAACCAGCGAGGATCCGGACATTTGGAAACGGCGCGATGGTGGTATGGGATTGGCATTAAACAGCCAGGTGATGTTTGGGGGGGGGTTTCCTTTTGCCACACAGGTGAAATGGGCAGACGAGGCTATGGGCAGGTGCTGGTCCACCAGGTTCTCCAGGATGTCGACGGGTTCTATAGAAGAAGAGGGAGTAAAACACTGTCTTCCTTATCTTCTGCAGACAGGGTAATAGAACATACATGTGTTTTCATTACCAAGAACATTTACTGTATAGTCGGCTCCCATCACAATCCCCCTCTCGGTGTCGACCCCGCAGGCGTACGTCCCTTCGTCTGCGCTCCCCAGCGCCAGAAACTCCAGGTTGTTGTGGCGCCGCCTGTGAGTCGCCTCCAGTGTAAACTCCTTGCGATTTTTGAACCATTGGACTGTGGGTGTCGGACTTCCAGACACAACGCACTCCAGCATCAGCGGCTGCGACCGCTGCACGGAAAACGTCTTTGGGGCGGTGGGGTACTCGACGCGCACCTGGGCAGATGCCGGCGAAGCTGAAGGAGGGGAGTGGCCACATTAGCAACAACAGCAGCAACAACAGCTCAGACCAGAACGCTCCACACTTACACTTGACTGACAGCTTTATCCCATGAGACTGGACCGTTTCCTTGGTAACAGGGTTGACGGCCCCACATTTGTAAACGCCCCGGTCCTGTGCTGTGACGGAAATGATCTGCAAGCTCCCCGATGGAAGGACTAAGTATTTACCTGAAACAACAAAGACCAAACATTCAGACTGGACACATTTGGTTCGCTTAAAGTGAACCAGAGTCAGTTTCCCCCAATAATCCAGAACAAATGTTCAATCTGAATACACCCAAGCAGACCCTGGTCCGGCACCAGGAACAGCTCTCTGACTTATCGTTTGAGGTGCGTTTCGGTTTCGTTTCTAATCGGACGTAGTCTCGGTTCACTCTGCGTTTCCTCAGTCTGAATAGGCTCCGTGCTCTGAGTTTTGCCCCGCCCTTGTAACTCCTGGCCAATGACTGAAGAGATCTTTAGCCAACTGTTTATGTTTACAAGCTGTGGTTCAAAACAGGAAAGTGTTCTTGACAGCAGTCTGAATGCAGATCAAACACAAGGTTTGGTACTTGATCCGGACCTACAGACTTTTCTAGTCTGAACAGAACCCCCGTTTACCCTTAAATACCGGAATTGTCGCAGACAATAGGAAATAACACTTTTTACAAAAGTACTTTTACAAATGCATAGTGTAAAATACTTCTGTAAAGTGTTGCATATTTTTCTCAGCTTAAGAATCCGTTGGAATCACATGAATCGCGTAAATGGTCAAAGGGTTACTTACATCAATTCTAAGAGCGTGTTTGAAAACATTTCTCACTTTGTGAGTGTCTAAAAAACAAAAGTTACAAAACAAGGACATCCTTTTTATAAAGTCTTGATAGTAGGACGAACAAATAAGGGTCTGTCAAACACCTTTTGATGCTTCCATCCAGTTCCCTCGAACTTTCAGTCTGGGATGGGCTGGAGGGACGCTGTGCGGTAGAGGACAGTCTAATCGGACTGTGCTACCTTCCTGTACGGACAGCAGCTGCTGTTGGCCATCTTTATATTGCAATATTTCTGCAGAAACAAAAGAAAAAAACAATCAAACGTAGCTTGGTTTTGAATTGCTTTCTGAGCAGAGCAGCTGATATCAAACACGCTCTGAGCCAGGAGGGAGCGTGATGGGTTCTGCTCGAGCTGAGCTGTTTGTGTTGGATCGCTGCATTTGTTTATTGTTGCAAAGATTGATTCTGTTCATGCCTGATACTGCTGCAGATCTGAGTCAGCCTCTTAAAACAACTGTAGGGCGAGCGAGCGAGCAGCAGGAACACAGCACTCTCACACACAGGAAGGCCCAAAGCTCATTAAGGACACCAGTCAAGAGGTGTCTGGACGGCTGCCCAAGTCAAAACTCCTACCACTTCCTTCCCCGCCGCCACTCAGCAGAGGGCGACTGGGAATATGCATTCTTCGTAAGCGCTCAACACTCTTAGAACGGCCTTCCATTTCTCAAGGCCGCTTCCTGTCTTTCTTCTACGCTCTTTGAAGTGAGCTGCATGCACACAGAGGGGTAATTATCTGCATCCGTACCTGCTACGGCCACACGAGCCAGGCGGCTGACAATGGCCGGCCCGTGGTCTAAGCGTGCCACGCACTGATAGACGCCGGCGTGGCTGGCTGTAAGCGAGGAGATGATGAGGGAGCCCCGTCTAAACTCCACACCAGGCAGCAGGTTCTGATCCAGGGGGAGGCCTTGCAAGCGCCAGGAAACGACCGCAGATGAAGGACTAACTAGACACTTTAGACGAACAGTAGAGCCCGGACCCTGAACCAGAGAGGACGGCTCCGTGAGGAAAGACAGATACTGAGCTGTTGATAAAAACAAAAGGACAGGTTCAGAACAGGAAATCAGGGGCTGGGTTGAAAAAAATACTTCGTTATGGCTTTTCTCCATTTTCTCAATTTCTCCAATTGTATTTCATTCATCTAGTCATTTACTCAGTTTATTTAAAATGGCCATTGAAAGTGTATTTCTGTTGGCAAAAGCACTGCAAGAAGTCACAAAACCCAACTCAGCCCTTAGGTTTATGTAACACACAAACACGAGGTTGACACTGTTGACTGTAAAAAAGACCTGGACCGAGCAAGTGTGACGTCACTCAGAGAAAATGATTGACTTCCGGCTCCAAAGTCAATTATGTCGCCATTCTTTTAGGATACGGACGCCATTATGTCAGAGCCAGACGTCGTCAGTAAGCAGGGATTAGTCTGAGTCAAACTGAGTCAGCATTTCTATGGCAACCACTTTCACCAATCAGGGCTAAGCTTGCCAGAAGTTCACACCCCTATCACTTGATCGTGGGCTTCACGCAATCTGTCAATCAAACGCTTTGAATGTTGCACGTGGCAGCCACCAGGCTCCACCCACTTCGATTGAGACATCTGATTGGCCAGTTTATAACTTGAATAACGTTCTCCTTTTGGAACCAACCTTTTACAGTCGTTGACCCATTTCCTATAAACCAAACAACTGTAATTTTTTTTCCTTTTAAATGTTATTTAAAATATTATTATTGACATTTTTTTAGTTTTATTAACTATGATTTTAAATAAATATGAACTAGCAAAAAGTTAATCATTTTAACGGCAGAAAACATTGGTGGTTACTGCTGCTAGACGTGAAAATTGTATTAAAATAGAAAAAGTTTCAAGCGATATTTTAGGGAAAAACGAACAAGCAAACAAAACAAAATGTTAGTTTTTTTGTAGAAATTCAAAAATCAGTTCTAAGAATATAACCAAAGAAAAATTGTTTAAGTTTAGGGAAATTGTATTTAGGTGGTTAACTCCACAGCATTCCAAATCTACATTTTCATGCATGACAGCAGCATTTTAAACTGTAATTCAAACTACAATGGGTGCAGGTGTTTAAGGTTTTCATTTTATGCGTTTATTATAAGCCGCCTGAGACAATTTTGTGGTTCCGTGCAGAACATTGCAAATACACAGAAAATGACTTTTTTATTTAATTAATTTTAATATACCCTAAAACTTTACGCACTTTGTCAGATTCCCTTTTTTTGATATGAATAAAATGCAAATGTTTCGTTATATGCCTTTATAAACACCAAAACTAGGGGTTAGTATGAAGTATGAGACGGGAAATACTTTGAACCTATTCTTTGATTTAAAGAGCAACAGTTTCGGTGAAACAAAGAAAATCTAATAATTTAAAGTAATAAAGCTAAAAAAAAATGTAATGTAATGTTCAAAAATACAAGTAAACAGGAGCGGAGATGATAAAACATCAAACTTACATGAGCAGCTGATGAGCAGGGTGTGGCTGAGACACAGCACAGTGGACAGGAGGACCCTCAGGCCCCTGTCCATGGTGCTTTTTGACCCCTGCCAGCAGCCGTACTGTCCGGTTCCTACGTCCTCGTCCTTTCAGAAAACCTGGAGCAAACAAACAGAGATCCTGGGTTACCGTGACAACGTGGGGATGGGGAAGCAAGAGGCAAATATGCTCCGAAACAATCCCTAACGAGGTTTGTGATAGAATCCCGTCCAACAGTCCCGATCTCCCAAACACATCCTCCTTCTCACACTGTTTGATGTCCCCTCCCCAGCGTGTCCTCTGACCCCTCTTCTCACCCTCTCAAGTGTCTGAGCAGCCTCCCTGCCTCCTCCTTTCCCACAACCACCTCTGCTAACTGAGGAGCAGGGCCTGCTCTCCTCCAATATCACTCTCTTGTCACAGTGTGCTGCCCTCTCTCTTAGGTTCACTGTAGCCTGAAGTGCAGGCCAGACACGCAGGAGGAAACAAGAGGAGAGGGAGAAAGGAGTGGAGGGCACGTAATTAGGAGAATTCCTCTACCCTTTTCAACCAGACCCCCTCTGAAGGCAGCGCCTCCTCCCCCTTTTCCCTGAGAGTAATCCGGGTAAAGCTTTGATCCCCGATTCCTGGTTGGTAGCCAGAGTTGGAGCCTGAGGCAGGACGGACAATGGCCGTCCAGCTGTGACATTCAGGTCCGGCGCTTCAGTGGCTTGCAGGAGTGCTGGGACTGAAAGCGCGTTGCCTGGGTGGGATGGCAGAAGGTGAGCAGGTTTCTAACCCTCATTCTCTGACTCAAAGGGTTGTTTCAGATGCCTGGGTCAGTTTGGTTAGCCTCCCTTTGAGGAGGAGTTACAACCAACAAATCAAACGTGCTGCACTCGGAGTGTCAAAGCAGAAAGTCTTTTCCTCAAAACTGCATTAAAATCTAAACAAACAAAACAGGCGGGGGGGCTAACTGCAGCGTACAGGTAACCGTGTGCAGCACCTTTTGACCTCCTGGTCCTCAGCAGCTGCACGTTCACTCACCAACACCCCACCTGAGTAACAGTTTTCTATAAGTCCCGTGCCAACTACGCCGTGGAACATGGTAACATCTGAGCAAAAAACACGTAAACAAACCCAATAATTACTCTTATTGGGCAGAAACCTGTAAAGTTTCACTCTGATCATCTTTTTATCTACTTTCTAAGCGTTCTCAGTTATCTTTTAATTCGGATTATGCTATTTTTAGCCAAAATACAAATCCTGGGTAGCTCATGAGCAGGATCGATGGGTCGGACAACCCTGCCCCCCTTCCCCACTCCGTTCCCCCCCACACACACACACACAACTCCAATCTAACATTACTGGTGCAACTAAAATGTCCAGTAGTATTATAGGTATCAAGCCGTACAGTTCTGATCCAGATTCCAGCTCAGACGAGGAAAACAAAGACGTTCATGGATCTAGTCGTCTATAAGTGGAGGCATCAGAAAGAGGCGGAGCAAAGAGCCCAGCGTCGCAAATACAATCTTTTTCGTCTGCTCCTGCTTTACGATGATTATGAATAAAGAAATACTCAGAAATGAATTTTTGTGATTAAAATCTTTCCCACGTGTCTTTTATCATGAGAAACAAGCCACACGAACATTTGAAAAACAACCAAAAACACCATTTTGATCAGAATGGGTCTTTAAAGTTAAATGTCTACGGAATGAACATGGTTCATCATAAATCAATAAATGATTATTTTAAAGACGAAAGACAAACCAGCTCTTCTCAAACTCCTAAAGGTGAGTCTGACAGGTTTGTTTGGATTGAAGACCCCAAAGACTGTCAGAAGTCAGTTGTAAACTTGGAGCATTTCATTTGAAACCAACGCCAGAGCAACATGGTAGCATCTTAGCAAATACACACAAACAAACTCAGCTTTACTCGGATCGGGCCGAAACGTTTCATAATAAAAGCCTCTGGAATAGACGGGGTTTATCACAAATCAATACAGATCATTGTAGAGTCTTTTAAAAACACTTAACGGGATCCAGACAGGTTCATTCTGAGTCTCGGACCTTCAGACCTTAAAGTTTTGTCAAAGTTTTTCTCAGCAGGAAAGTGAGGTTTTAAAAGTAAATGCAAGTTTGATAAACAGACGGGAAATGGGTTCACCACCACCCCCCCACCCCTTCAGCTTCTCCTTTTAGGGGCATTAGGAGGGGTAGGGTTGTCCGAAATGTTTTTTTTTAAGGGCTTAAGGGCTGTTCAGTGTCGCGCCGTGCCGCAGAAAAGAAGCGCTTTCTTCACGTAGGTGTGCTCTGATGCCCAGAAGTTTACTTTTAAATGTAAGTAATGATATTTTATTTTTGCACGACCTTTTTGAAGTTATAAAACCAACATTTTCACATATTTCCAAGCACCAGCGGCTCCACGCTAACGTAGATGACCCGCGACTCTTGATGATGTCATCGAGTGGGAGTGACGTCCGAATTAGAAGACGCTATTTTTCTACTCGCTGTTGGGGTAGGCAGCGGCCTAAAGAATAAACTGTTGAGGTGAATTTAACTGTTATATTTGGGAATCGTTGTCTTTGAGTCAGAAGGATATATTTGACTTTTTTTTTTTTTTTTTTTGGTGAATCATTACTATTGTTCATGGATAAACAAACTTTGTTAGAGCGACGTGATCAGACGCTGATGTTTCAAAGCATCAAGCGTGGCGTAATCCAAAAAACGCCTCACACCTGAGAGCGGCACAGTCCTTTGATCATCCCGTATGTTTCCTTACTTCATATATCACAATGTGCGTGCTGCTAAAGGCACACAAACAAATAAGTGAGGGAAAGAACCAACGGAGCGGATTGTTTTCACTGTGACGTCTACGAAGATGCTGGAGAGATGCTGGGAGTGGAGGCGGAGGAGTTCGCTTCTCCAATCTGGGTTTAACGACAGTGCAGGAAGTGTCCGTGGACCCGCTCAAGCTCGGCCTCTCCATGGAGCTTTTAGGGGCATCCAAAGAGGAGGAGGAGGAGAGAAGTGGCAGGAAATAATAAACTCCTCCAGCTCCTGGCTCACGCCCCCTACTCACCCCGAGGTCGAAGGTCAGAGAGGAGCAGAAGGAGAGGATGAACCCACTCCTCTGGGGTAGCAACACATTTTTACACATTATTAAACACTCGCCAGAGCTGCTGAGGTTTCGACCACGATTGAGCCCCTCGCCACTTCAGGATGAGGTCACGCCCCGTATGTCCCACTTGCATTTCGGGCTCAGGTTTAAAGGTTTGCACGCTCCATCAGGCAGATCAAATCCACCTCTCGCAGCCTGGCGTTTCTCCATCCGGCGAGTTGCAACAGGCCCCGCACGCCGCCCTCATGTCTTCAGTGGAAACTATCGTTCTCACTGCCGGAATAATAATATATGATTACAATAATAAAACCAGAGCTACAACAACGCGCAGCCAAGCATGGGCACTCCAGCAGATAGAACAGTGAGAAACCATCTACCTTTCTCTATCCAGTTTTTTTTTTTTTGGGACCCATTAGATCAAATATCTTCCTGAAGTTCCGACTGGTTGGTCTTGTGTAAACACACACACAGCTGCCTATCGGAGCCCCCGATCTGCCACAACGAGGAAACACACGAGCATCGCTCCTGCTCCTTATCAGCTCTGCGACATCCGCCACCATGCGGCCTCCTCCCCAGCGGAGACAGACACTCTTGGCGTGTCTCGCGTCCTTCACCGCACAGCCACAATACGCCGACTGCAAAAAGAAAAAGGTTGGTTCCCTTGATGTGTGATCTGTTTTTGTGGGTGAATGTTGGAACCGCGGGTTCAAGCGACCACTTCCAATGAAAAGTCAATGTAAGGGCAAGTGAATGCGCATTTTGGGCTTCCGCGTCCAAAACTGTCGCTCTCACACGTTGCCACTTAGCTTTCTACCACCGGCTCTACAAACAAAATGTGAGGCCGTTAAAGTTTAACCAGTCTAAACTTTGACCAATCAGGTCTCTTGTAGTGTCATACATGTGACTTTCTTTTTATTTCACGGAACAGTGTCAACCCTTTGAAAATTGATCACAGAGGAGAAATTACTAATTGTCCTATGTGCCCAGCTGGAATTACACGACAACAAGTCTTGCATCTATCGGAACAGAGCTGTAAAAGAAAAAGTCCGGCATAAGATTCACCAGATTTGCACCGCTTCGACATTTTGCGCCAAGCCTCTTTCAGCTGTAGGTGGTGGACATGCTAGTAAACGCTAGTAAACAATAGGAAAAGCAAAAGAAGAAGAAGCACGTCCCTCCTCATCCAGTGTCAAAACCACAGGTTTGTCACATGTGAAAGTAGGTTAAGGGGTGTGCTCTCTTTCCTCTCACTTGATCGGATGCGTATCTCAATACACGGTCCACAAAGCAATACAGAGAAGATTAAACCAACTTTGTGGCGATTCAATACAGTTTTTATCTAAATTGATACAATCTAGATATTTATGAAACATTTGGCGTTTCAAACTGTACATGAAAATGCTTTTTGGCACTTTTTATGTTACGCCATAAGGCAGCACGATGTGAGGGAAACTTGCAATATCAGTGAGTAATATTGCGTTGACGATATTAGTTGCGATACATAAACAAATAGAAAAACAACCAAAAGCATACAATAGTTTAAATTAAATGAGCATCAACGTAACTTAAATTATGCTCCAAATGACCCTGGTCTACATAGGAGGCGAGCATCTAACATAAAAGAGCTCCATCTGATTTGTCAAGTGCAAAAAGGGATTTATTTGATTTGTTAAATAATTAAAGCTGCCATAAGATTGTTTTAGCACATTTAAGGTAATCATTTATTGTGATTATCGCTGTCTTTTGCAATAAGCGTATTGCACAGCTTGATATCGTGATAACGATAAACTTGTGATTTGTTGTGCAGGTCTATTGAGCAACAATAAAAACCTGGCATTTTGGGTCTTTTAGACTGTTTGTGGTTAAAATAAAGTGTTTCATATCAATCTATTCCGGTGTTGGTTGACGTTCTGTGGGGAAAAAAAGAAGAGTTATCGTTGTACAGACACAGTGTGACAGAAAATGGCTCACTTCCGGCACCGACGAAATGTCGGGCGGCATTTTTTTCGTGGAACAGAATCATCCGTGGACTGTGATTGGTCCAAGTCGGTCATTGTTTCCATGGCAACCACTCTTGCCAATTAGGAGTGAGCTTGTTTTTTTTAGGGCTACACTAAACCTGTCAATCAAACGTTTGGAACATTCAATGTGAGACCACCACCTTTTATTGAGGCATCTGTTTGGTCAGTGTATAACCTAAATAATTTGCACTGCAGGAAAATAAAAAAGAAGAAAAAATAGGATTAGCAAGAACATGTAAAAAAAAAAAAAAAAAGGCAGCAGAGCAATAATATTTATTCTGACACATATGTATTTCTCTATAGAAGTCTATGGGACTTTTGGCCTCTTGGAGCCAGCAGGTACTTCCTGTTTGGAACACGACAGAGGAGGGATCACTCAGTCCAGTTCTCACAGACAATCAATGGATTGGATCTATTTTTGCTTTTTAAACCAATCTGTATCCTCTACATCCCTAGTTTCTGTGAAGATGACAGACCAAATGAGGGCGACGACGTTTGGGGAAACGTTTGGCTGACACTTGGCCTAAGAGTGTGAAAAGAAGAAAAAAATCTGTTTTCTTAACCTCTCTTTTGTAACCTTTATGTATCCATGCGGTCAAAAATTCAAAACTCCACACAGGAAGGGAGCGATCCGAAGAACATGGGGGGATCCCTGGCGATGACACGAAAACAAACAAACACGCTGACAAGCTAACCCTCAGGAAACAGAAAAGGGATCTGGGAGGAGGGTGGGGGGGTTCACACCTGCACTTTCGTCTCCGGCCTCCTCTCTGCAGGAGATACTTTAAGCCCGTCGTCTCCCATGCGGGGCAGGCCCATATCCCCCCCCCCCGTCGCATTCGGTAAACAGGGACAAAAGCAGCCGGGAGAAGCATCAAAGACCTGGAGGGCGAAGGAGGAACAGGTCGCGACTCGTGCCCCAGAAACCTTCCAGCATCACCAGACAAGCACAGCCCCCGAATCTGAAACCTGTGATCTGATCATCCAAAGAAAGAGACGTCAAGGGGGGTGGGGGGAGGATCAGCGAGGTGTAAGAAGAGACTCTGGTACAATAGTCTGATGTGACCTGTGCTCTGAAGCCGGCGCGTTACCCCGAACCTGTCTGCACTCGCCCCGCATCCCTCTGACAGAGGATCTGCACACATTCCTCACATCTACACACTCAGAGAACCACGGACACAAAGACCAGAGACTCTCAACAGAAAGAGATGGGAGATAAATCCAAACTGAGTGATGGGAGGCAATTGGGGGAAAGGCAAAAAAAAAAAAAAGGAGATGGGGGTATGAACACTGCCAAGCTCCAAATCCTCTCTCCTCCCCTTCTCATTTGGTTTAGAGATAGAAGGCCGCTGATAATAGCATCCACGGCTGCCAAGGAGCTCCTCCAGAGAGAACGGACTCTAAGGAACCATTATGTTCTGCTGGTCGGGTCAACCAATGCAGCCCAGGGGACAACCAGTGAATGGAAACACCAGTCTGCTGGGGTGGCCAAACTGCACTGTTACGGGAAAGGGAGGAGGGGTAAAAAGGGTACCGAAACTCGCTGCCAAGTTGGTGCCGGTACCGACGGCGTAGTACAAGCACCGCATAGAAACACGGGTTTCAGTGTCAGTCGCTTATATTCTATTAGGTTTTGCAGCACAAAATGATTCTAGCCAATCAGTTTACCTTTCTAGAGATTGTGGGCGGGCTCATATAATAGTGGGCGTGGCTGTAGGGGTGGGCGGAGCTTGATTTATAATGCTGAAGCGAGTGTAGTAAGACTAATTTAGCGACCTGATGTATACGAGTGACGTTTGCTGTCGGACACAGGGTGCTTAACCAAAGACGTATATAAACATTAGTGAAAAACAAAATTTAAAAACGTCCGAAGACCCATTAGATTAAAAGAATAGACATAAAACTGAAGGAAAAGTAGAAAAAGGTCAAGTATGGCACTAAAGTAAACCAGCTGTTTATGAGAAACAAGCAAAAAGCCTTCGCAAGAGTCTGACCTAAACTTTCTTGCAGGAAGTTCCAGCCAGAGTGGAGAAAACGCCGCGCCTCAGCGCTGACGGAGACAGCTCCTCCCGTTAGTCTGGGAGGTGATGAAGAGGCCAGAGCGGTCCCAGAGCGGTCTGACGCCGGGGGCATCGCCGTGGTGTGGGATCAGAGCGCAGCAGAAATGAAAAAAGGGAGGCCCTGGGGGATCAGACAGTCACATCCCACAAAAGGCCTGTTTACGAAGGACACACACCCCCACCTCCTCCCAACAATGCGTCCGTTCACCACAACCCCGACCCTCAAAAGTGCCAGGGCCGGGACCTGGGAGACAGAGCTAATTCCAGCCTAAGGCCTGTTGGCCGAGGACACAAACGGAGAGCTAGGGTTCGGGGGGGGGGGGGGACTGAATGGTACAGTATGTAAGAACCATCTTAATTGGTGATTGTTCTGAAATGTCTTGTTTTTCCTGGGAATCTGCGAGGAGGGAGGCGACGGAGGGTTTCCCAAGGTCCTGAACAGTGGGATTAAGCGACGGGACGAAACTCAATAGCGGCCTCGGACACTGGAAACAGATCCACGGGTATCGCCGCCACACAAGGCCACCTTGAGACCTTTTGCGAAGCCCATGTAACTAACAACCCTCTGCTTTTGTCTAGGCACTCCAGGCCCTTCCAGCTGATTTCACAGGCCTTTCAGCCCCGGAGGGGAACACAAACTCAGACGAAAAGGTAGTTCTGATGGAGAGGTGGAATGCACAAGGCAGCCTTCTTGCCTGCAGGGTGTGTTAAAGCACTGAGCATGTGCCAAGAGCCGGATTCATCCCGGGAAGGGAAGGCAGGGTCGGTGGCACAGGAAACCACATTCCTACATATCACTCTCGATTAGTGAGCTGATGGGAAAACTTGCTAACGTGGTGCAGGCGAGGCTTCGGGCCTCGGCAGGGTCTGTCGGGATGACGTCTGTTTTTGTATTCTGTTGTGTGGGCATACGGTGATGTGATCCAGCTGCACCCCTTTCTCCGTTTCTCGTCCCGCCCCAGCTCTCCTGGATTCCATCACCGCTCGCGTCTCCACGGCAACGGGCGGCCGAGACGCAGGCAAGAGTCTCTGCTCAGCCTCCTCCAGATAAGTCTCTGGCTCCCGACCAAAAGGTACTTTCAAACTAAAACACACATTAAATATTGAGATTTTTTTTCAACACGCGCAGCGAAAACAAAATGACAAGGTGTCCAAACAGATATTAGCAAGAGTTTTACCGAGTCTGTGCGGGAAAAACAATTTTTTGAGAGGCGTGAGAAAGGAAAGCACAGGAGAGCAGAGTTTTCATTTGTCAGGGAGATGAATGGAGTCCGAGCGCAGGATGAATCGGTGGCCGTAGATCCGTGGAGGGGAGGATTTATGTGACAGAAGCCCTCAACCCCACAACCAGCTGGCTGAAGCAAAACAAATACACGAAAAAACGCTTCCAATATCATTAGTCTTCTCCGCCAATTCCACAAATCTCTTGCAAACAAACCAGCTGCCTCACGCGTCCCCAAGACGAATTCCCAAACAGATGAGGAACAGAGTGAATTCTTTAATTGGTTTGTCTAAATGTTTACTCTTCTCTCCTTGTAGCACTCATGGCTTGTTGGTGGCGACGCATCAGACCGCTCCTGGCCCTTCAAATAAAGCAGAAAGTCATCTAAAACCTTGGAGAAGAACGACTTGTATTCTATTATAACTTTCTATTCAGATTTTTATCTCTGATCACGGTAGAAACTGATCTGACTAACTAACGAGAAGCTATGTCTTTGAAAAAAAGGGGTTCCTGTGCTCGCTGTAAGGCCACATGTTGGAGAAGGGAAGGCTTAAAACGGCACCACGACCACAGGCAGCAGCGGCAGTCGGATAAAACAGCCCTTCAAACAAGAAGCCTGTTTGTCAGCAGAAGCCTCTGCGTTTGCCTTCATACAGTCCGCCACAGCAGAAAACCCGCCTAAGATGGGCTGTACTGGTAGGAACTGCGGTTGGGGAAGACTGGTGGGGCAGAGGGTCACGAACAGGAAGGGGAGAAGCAGGAGTTCAAATCACAAACAGGAAGGGAAAAAAAAGGCAGCGTGGGTTCGGTTCACTGGTTCACTCCCTGAGGATGTCTGAAGAACGACTGGGGAAGAAACCAGCCGGCAAGACTTCATCGTGTCTGCCGGCTTATAACCACAGGAGTCAAATATAGCAGCCGAGCTGGCCCAGCGGCACTCCCTTCAACAAGAACCATCGAGGACAACAGAAAACACAGAATGGCCCAAGTTCTGCCGAGAAACAGAACAAAATGCATTCAGCTTCAGAACACTCATGCATGTGGCTTTGGCTCATTATACTACTCAGAACAAAGACTATATGTATTTAGTGAAGGCCGGCCGTTCCTCTGCAGAGAGCAAAGCAGAGGATGCATTTGGGCCCCAGTTCAGAACCGAAAACAGAACCAAAAAAGTGCGCTCCGCTTCTGCCAGCCATGCGTGTGGCTTTGGTTCCTTATCACACTAATAACTTCCATTGACCATTGAGTTCCATGACATGAACAGAGAGCAAAGCAGAGGATGCAGTCCAGCACAAGTTCTGAAGAGAAACAGAACCAAAAAGAAGTGGCCTCCGCCTCTGAGCAGCCATGCGTGTGGTTCCTTATCATACTCAGGCGAGCACAGACGTCTATATATGTTTAGTGGAGGCCTGCAGTTTCATGGCTTGAGCAGAGCAAAGCGTCCTGAGAGAAGCTGAGCTCGTGGCCCAAAAAGGCCTCCCTGCACCGCAGCAGCAGCCTCCAACATCTGTTTTTGCTGCTCCAAAAAACAAAAACCAAAAAAACAGTTTGTTTGTCTTTACAATTACACCCCGATGTTTCTCATTTCATCTCTCGAGTCTCTCGAAAGCCATCATCGAGTTTCAAGTTCCGAATCTTTCTAGAAGCACGATCAGAGCCTCAGCTGGATGGCGCCGTGCACATCAGCCCAGCTCACCTTTGACATTTCCGAGGAAAGGGAAGCTCGGCGCCTATCTGGAACCTCCTGGAGGTGTTTGGATCAGCTGTCAGGGCCCAGGGAAGCGGCTAAGGTGTGTGGGGGGGAATAATGAGCTCAGGGCAGATAAGAGGCGCTGCTAACAACAGACTAACATAAACAAGAGCCGCACATTCCGCTACCGCTCTCCCCGTCTGTCCGTTCACCTGCCGTTTTCTCAGTTTGAGCCTCTGATGGCTCAACTCGGGCATCTTTCCCAGTGACCCTCCTGCTCGGGGCTGCTGGGCGTTGTCAATCAGCACCCCCTGGATCTCTGGCACACTGCCCATAAGCCTCCTCTGTCCATCTAAAGGGGGTTTGAGGTTGAGAACTTTCCCTGACAAATGAGAACTGGAGCACCGAGAGACCAAACAAGTCAGGATGGAGATCAGACTTTCATGTTTGTGAAACTTGTAAGTAAATTGGAGAATCAAAAACATTCCTCCAAAATTAAAAATGGGGAGATTCTTTAGAAAAAAGGTTTCCTGTGCACCTTAAGAGTTTGATTTGATATGTGCCGCCAAAATAAAAGTATGCGAGGTAAGTGAAGAATGTTTGGACACTCTCCCAATAAAATGATTCGACATCTTCGGGTTTGATTTAAAAATATCTTCACGTCTTCATTTTGTTTACTTTTCACTGCACTCTTAAAACGTCACAATCTTACAACAGACTGACCAATGAGTCAGTCTTTGAACTATGGGCCTTCAACTCGTTCCTAAATCACCTTTAGCAGCAATTTATGCTTTTTCCCACATTATAGGGCCCTTTTTCCTTTTTCTGATAACAGCTTTCACATTTAAAGCAAACTCAAAAGTACAAAATGTTGCAGGTCCTCAAACGATCACTGGGGACTGGTCTCCATCAAAGCTTTTTCCCATTCATTTCAATGTTAAAACTTGTTTTTTTTTCTTCACACTGCGCTCTTAAGGGTGGACCAAACCACCTTGAAAGTACACAAATTCAGAACTGCTGCCTTTTTGACTCATAAGATGCTTCAACTAGGAAGAAAAAGGAAAACCAACAAGTCCTTTAACCATCATATGCGCCATCAGCTTGTCAATAAACTATGTTTACCAACAAAACATTAACTTTCTTGTGATTTCCGCAACTTAGAATTCTGATTTTGACTTTTTTTTTTCTGCTAAGAACTATTTTTCTGCTTCCACATTTGAAGCAAACTCAAAAGTATTAAATGTTGCAGTTCCTTAAACGTCCACTAGAGGTTGGTTTTAAAAGAATCTCCCATTGACAACCATTTGAAAAAGTCAAACATTAGAGCTAACTGGGGACTGAAGTTTTATTGTTATATTTTTTTCTCTACTTGTGACGACTAAGGGGAGTGATGTGTTTTTGTTAAATGAACCGTTTTGATTTTCTTAGCACCCTGTTTTAATTGGCCGGTGGGTGGACCCATGGGTGGACTCAACAGAACTCTGACGTTGCTTTGTCCCACCCAATCCCCCATTTGTCTTTATGACAGAGTTGGGTGCAGTAGACTTTGGCCGTCCCACTTTAGGCTTTGTTTAATGACGTTTCCAGGCAGTTTGGTCCTCTCTCAAGGGTGCAGTGTAAAAGCAAACCAAACCACATGAAGGTGTGAAATATGGTGGCGTTCCCCCCCAATTTGACGTTGTCTTCTGGACCATCGTGATGCGTAAACACCCTTCACTCGCCGTGGTCACCTTTACTGACAATACACGTCCATATCGGAGTTCGGCGAAGCTTTCGTACCTTTTAGCAAGCTCCTTAACCTCGCCAGGTTTTTTTTGCTTTTCGGTATAAGAAACGTCAACATTTGTTCTAATTTCTGACCTCATTTCCTGCCCACACCCTCTCTACAGCTTCATCTCAGCTGTTCTGCGACTCATTTGTCACATTTGCAACTATAATAAAGCTGCAGAAAAAGAAAAAAGAAAAAATCAAGAGGACCATTATGAGAGCAGGGGCCTGGTATCATTACACATGCTCGCATTCAAATTGCCCACTTAACATAGTTTTCCTACAGCAACATGTGTTTATCATTAACGAGTGCCCTAATGGCTCAAACATTACTCAAACGGCCTTAATGGCAGAGCTGTGCTTTGTGCGGTTCTGTCCGATAAGCGCCAGGTCACTAATGGCTTATTCATTTCATCCAAAACACGCTGAGAAAACGGGAATACCAAAATGACCCTCTCCTCCACTGGAACAGGGATCACGCTGCAAACACAAGATGTTATGTTTGGTTGGAAATCAAGTGGCGTTGCTTCAATTTTGTTGGCTTTTCTTAAAACAGGAGACCCTTTGCTTTCTGGGACAAACTTTCAGTTCTGTGAACCAAAAAGGAACAACAAACAAAAATCTCATCCAGACGAAAGAGGTAGGGATAAATGCTTGGAAGCAAACTGAAACAACAACAAAAGGTGACTTCTGAGGGAAGTAAGAGGCCCTCAGAGGATCAGAAAGCCATCGGAAGTGTCTTCTTGTCCCCAACAATGCAGGAGCCACTGTTTGAACTTGAAAGTGTTTTATCTGAGAGCAGCCAAGTGTGACCCGCTGACTGCAAAGTCACGCATTTGAGACTTTGTTCCAGCAAAACCTTGTGTCTTGAGGCTCCAGATTCAGAAAAGTCACAGAAATGTTGCAAAAAATGTCATTGTTGGACTTTTTTTTTTTATTTCTGCAAGGAATGACTCCTATAATCACTTTTAAGGCTCTTCCATGCAGGTATTACCGCGGTTTTCTGTCCAAAGAGTAAAGAAACCTAAACTTTTGGCGCAAAAAGCATCTTTAAGTTGTTAAAGTGCCTCATATTTACCTTGTGTTACCTGTTTTCAGAGATTCCAACGCACCTTCAAGCAGGTAGACGTTTTAGAGCCAAACCTGCATGTTGGACTCTAATCCAAAACAATCAAAGCTTCCTCTGTAGAGAAAATACCTAAACCTCCAGATCCACCAAACAGTGAGCGAGTGCACAGAAAAGCAGCTTTTATTTTCCTCCTGTATTCGGTTTTATTCAATCCAGGAAGACAAAAAGGCCGCGTGTCTGTCGCGGAGGTGTGAGTGCGGCTGTTTACCAAAGCAAAGTTTGGCTTTTCTGTCTTTCGGTCACCTAAAAGTGAGCGAATGTTGTTGGAGTGGAGGTTCGAAGGGGTTTGGAGAGGTGTGGGGCCGTGCGCGCCCGCGTCCCCGCGCCAGCAGCGCAGACTTGGAGCGGACGCATCAAACTGCGGCGCTCCGGCGGCTTTTGTTGCTCGCAGCCCCGCCGGCCTGCTGCGCCTCCGCGGACGCCCGCGCCGCGCTGCGCCTCCCGTGCGCGCCTCCCCTTACCTCTCTCGCAGGAGCGCAGCCGCGGAGAACCGTCGGGACTCTTAGCGGCCAGACGCATTATTCTGCTGGGAAATCCGAACGGGCCCCTCCATGAGAGCCGGGCTCAAAGTGCGAGGGGACGGCAGGAACGTGGGAGGCGGTGGTGGTGGTGGTGGGGGGGACCTCTCTCAGAAGGTGCGACTCCTACCACCCCCCCTCCAGGTCTGCTCGGCGTTGTCCCGGGGGTCCGCGCGCGCTCGACGCCGCCGTTCGCTCAGTCAGTGTCGCTCCGGCGGCGGTGGCGCTCCGTGTCCGCGCTGCCTCCTCCACGCACGCATCTTTGAAGCCGAGCTGGAGCTGCTCAGCAAATCAAGGCAGCGGCGAGGCTGTTCGTCAGACCAGGAATGTCCCAGCCCCGCAGTGCAGCGCGGCTCCTGGGGAGGGAGGGGGGAGGCGGGGAGGGAGGCCGGGGCGGGGGGTTACACACCGAGCCCCGACCAGCCTCCCGATCCCACAGGAGGACCTCCTCCTCCTTCCTCCTCTGGACGCATAAATCCACCTGAACTTCACGGAAACGCGATTCAACTCACTTTGCGCCGAATTACAACCGAGAAGGACTTCAAAGGGAGCGAGACTCCAGCCTGGGCTGACCTTATGCAGTCCAGATTATTCACATAAACCCCAACTATTCCAAACTGTATCTCAATAACAGCACAAACCATCGTGGATGGAAGGTGCTGAAAGTCAAAGTTTACATTTACGCACAGACTTGCCACCAATGTCATAAGTTGCTTTGTTCTTTCAGGCTCAACTGTTCATTTATTTAAAAAAGAAATCAGTGTTTTACAGTAAACTCACTCTTGAAACGCTTTAACCGTCTTATTTAATTACTTTGAATCATATTTTTAAAGACCAACTTAGACATAATTGTGTTTTTGGTGTTTTTAACATGTTCTCATGGCATTTTTCTAAAAAAGAAAGATTATGAAGAAGTTTAATCTCAAATTGCATTTCTGAGCTGTGTTTCCCCCCAAAAAAACAGAAAATTTGTGACGTACAAAATATACCACAAGCTCCCAGCCCTCAGCAATGGAAGGGAAGGGGGGGGTGGGGTTGCTCCCTGTCAACAGTCCCACCCACAACTCTGAGCTGAATTTCTAATGCCGCTCTGCAGAAACAGTGTCCTCAAAAAATGATACAAGTTTGTAAAATTTTGGCTAAAAAGGACATATTTATAATTATATGAAAAAATGATCAAGAGTGGATCGGAGTGGGACTTTCTAAGGAAACACAATTAGGAAACAGAATGAAGGAACAGCGGCGGCTCAAATTAGGGTGTTTTTTTTTCCCAAAAAAGGAGAAAAGAGTTTTAAAAAAGTGTAAAATTAGCTAAAAGCCGATCAGTTCACCTCTTGGTGGCTGTTAAACAAACATTTATACGGCTCAATTTTAACACAAATTCTTTCTGGCTGTGATTTATTTAAATATCTATGAGAGACAATTTAACTAAAAAACTTTTCAATCTCATGTTTGACATGAAATTTGAGTATAAAGGGGGCGTGGCCTTTTGACTGACATGCAATTATTAAATCTTTGGTTCCAGAGCCACCTCACTTCACCTCCAGTGAATGTCAGGCTTTTTTTTTTTCAATAACTGCGATCATCAGAAGATCTTGGTCTACGTGTGAGTCCCCTGTCTGTTTTTTTCAGAGAACCTTGTACGTATGGAATGGCATAACTTGAAAAGTTTTTCATTCTTTGTAAATCTTCTTGTTTGTTCTTTATAAAAAAGGTGACACTGACAGTTAATAATAATAATGCACTGCATTGCATTATTGCATTGCAAAAATGCACAGTTCAAGAGTGAGGGTCGCTAATGTGGGAACAAATGCTGTGGTCACATAGACCAGCGGCCGGCTCAATGCTAAGTCAATGACAACACGTTGAGTTGCTGACGTGGTGATTCACGAGTTTTCGGCGGTGTGGCCAAAAAAAAACGCAGCTTGATGCCAATGTTTGAGTCATGTCAAGCAATCAGGAACTCATCTTTGGCAGTGATGTTTTGATGGCTGTCAGTGGATGGAGTCCAAAACCAAAGTGGAGGAGAGGCTCATTGTTGTGTCAAACCGCTTTGTAGAACTCTCCAAAGTAAGTGAACCCAAGCTACCACCAACATCTGCCACATCCTACATGTTTGCATCAATAAAAGCTGTAAAGTTAACCCTTTAAAACCTTTAGCTCCAGTGTTTACATTCTTTAGACGGATACAACTGTTCAACCATTTATGCAATCACCATAGTTCTGGTGGATTCTGAGGCAGAGATAAACAGCCTTGCACTGTTTTACAATGCTTGATCAATGCATATCAGTGCAAAGTTGATCTAAGAGCCGCTATACTCAGCGGCAGAATCAGCGGAGTCCTGTTGATGGCGTTGACGGTTGAAGAGTTCTGACGTGTCAAAGATTGTGAGTCATTTAGGCATCGCCGGTGACATCTCAGATGTCAAAGGTTTAAGGTGAGAGGTAACTCCTCCCATACGGAAATTCGCCTGATGCTAATTCCCGTGTGGTCTATAAACGCGACTCTTTTGGACACACAGTTAGGAGTGAATTTGCCACGTGTCCAAAACAGAGCATTCTCCATTTACACTCCACAAGGAAGAACCGGTGGTTGCCTTGGTTACACATCAGTTCCATGTTTCATCTTTTGTGTTTTGTTTATGAATCTGCAGATGAATAACTGTCAAATATATTGGATAAAAGCTTTTCAGGAACAAATCTTTTGCTGCTCTTCCATGTGTTTTATGATCAGATACCTGCCGTCATCAGAGGATGAACAATGTCACTTGCAAGTTCCGATGTCTCAATCGGATGTTTGATGTGTGAACAAGCTCGTCGGCACCATCGCCTCCTGACACCCGTAGGTTTCCCCCTCAGACATTTTTCTTGTTTTGAGACCCTCATTTTGCAGGTAGATCAGTTTTTGGGTTCAGACACAAGTACAGATGAGCTGACCATCATCAAGAAACAAACTTTAGTCTGGACCAAACAGACCTGGTCTAAAGTCGTTTTTCAGATCCCATATAATGATGCTGCCTCCACCATGCTTGACTACAGAGAAAAGTGCCTGATCTCTTCAGCACACAAATGTAGACAAGGACTTTTGTGATCTGCGAGCACTTCTTTTTTTATTTGGTGTGGGATTTGTTTGTTGGTAGTTTCAAACTCAGGGGGAATTCAGTTTAATTCCTGGTAAGTTCCAGCTTTTGACACAAAACCGCCTCAGAACTGGAGCTGTTCTGAGTCTGGTGGGTCCGGCTCTCTCACTGAAGCCTTTGAGTGGAATTTGGAGCACAGACGGCCTGAATCGAGACCAGGTGAGGCGCCGTCTAAAGGCCCGTACACACCGGGACGAATATTCGCCAGGCGTTATTCGCCAGCGTTTTTCGCCACGTCTTTTGTGTTCACACCCAGGCGATTTTCGCTGACGATGAGCCGACTGAACATGCAATTTCATTCCCTGACATTAGATGGCGCTGTACACAAGGTAGTCGCTTGTCACTCAGAAGAAGAGAGCCACTATTTACGCGCTTGTCAGAAGAACATGGTGAGTTTTATCGACTGGTACAAGAGCTGAAAATGTATCCTGAGCGTTTTCGGGGATATTTTAGAATGTCCGTCATTATTTCTTTGCGGCAGTGTAGCCGCTACTTGGCGTCTATCTTCTTTGCTGGTATGTGTGCTCAGAAAGGCAGTGTTGTGTTTGAGCGCCCCCAAGTTGTGTTTTACTGTAACTTCAGAAGCTCCAGACACGTGAGCAAAAGCGCCATTCTCATTGGTTGAATGGATTTCGACGCGAGGCGTCAAAAAGAAAAAACGAACCCGAGGCGTTTTTTTTTTTTGACGCTTTGACGCGTGGCGTTTTTTCGCGTCGGTGTGCACACTCTCATTGGTGCCCTTTGTTTAGTCACGAGGCGAATTTCGCCGGCGAAATTCGCCGGCGAAATTCGTCCCGGTGTGTACGGGCCTTAAGAGTGAAAGAGACAACTGTTGTGCGAGTGGGCTGGAGTAAACAGCCTAATTATCACAGAGGCTGTAATTACTCTGGCGTTGGCTGGGCGGCGGCGCAGCAGGTGCAGCTCATCGTCTTACAGATGGTGTGATCCAGTTTGAGCCAAAATCAGCTTTTGAGAACTTTTCTGTTTTTTTCCCAGTAACCTTCTTATCCTAATGCTTTGGGAATTTACTGGTTTTGTAATGTGTCTTTCCAGCATGTCTGATCTGTTTTCTTCGGGGTTTTTTCCTCCATCTCAGAGCTGGTTTCTCTGAAGTCAGAGAAGGCCAGAGGGCCGGGTGATTGGACACAGTCACATGTGAAAGGCCAGCGAGCGGCGAGTCCACAGGGATCATGGTCCACACAAAACAAGCGCCACAGAGGGGCTCTGCGGGGGCGGGAGAGGCGGCCGGAGGAGAAAGGGCACGCTGGGAACCAAAGCTGACAGCGCAGACACTTATCATTCAGCAGAGGGCCCGGCTGTCTCTGGCCCCCCGGGGCATTTATGTGCCACAGTTAGCTGCAGAAACATAAAGCGCACAAAGCAGCAGCGGCCTCTGACCCACATCTAACCGATACGAGAGTTTCCACCAACCTGGATCAAGAAGATTACAACACCTTTAGGAAATAAGAGATTATGCGTAGATGAGAATGCAGCAGACGTTTATACTCGACACTCCGAAAACAGACTCTCCTCGCATGAGTGAGTTCAGACCAGAGCAGAGATGTCCTGCTAACGAGGGATTTGTGCTTAGAGTCTGTGAGCTGTTTGAAGTGGGGACACTGAGCTTTCTGTCCTTCGGTGTGAGGATAATAAGCCCCTGACCACAATCACCAGAGTGTTTATGACCTGCAAAGCAGCACTTGGTTTTGTTGACTCTGTCAGCAGGAGTTCGAGCAACGCTCGACTCCCAGAGCTATTAAAAGGCACTTTCAGATAAGGTTTGGCCCTCAAAGGGAAGGGATCGGCCACTGCGACAGCACGCCGTTTCAGGGAACTGGATGGCAAGGCTTTGCCAAAAAAATGTTCCTAAAAAATAGATCCTCAAGGCCATTCTAACATTGGCCTGTTTGGTTTGCACCAGAATGTATTTACTTCCCATTTGAGGGACTGAGCAAATACTTTTCACTTGCAAGTGAATTCTGGTACGGTTGGCAACAGTGTGAAGGCAGAAGTTTTAATTAAAGACCCACTCTGATAAAAATGATGTTTTTGGTGTTTTCAATCTGATTTTGTGGTTTTTGTGTTGATGGAGAGCATGTATATAGAAAATCGAGCTTAAGTTTGCCTTTCTGAGTGCTCATTTAATCAAATTGTTATGAATCAGGAGAAGACAAAAAAATGTCTTTGGAAATTGAGATTATTTGTGACATCGAAAATACGCTGGGCGAACCACAGGCTCCC
The DNA here is from genome assembly GCA_023969325.1 of Oryzias curvinotus. Taxonomy (NCBI): domain Eukaryota; kingdom Metazoa; phylum Chordata; class Actinopteri; order Beloniformes; family Adrianichthyidae; genus Oryzias; species Oryzias curvinotus. Next base: position 6,021,259 of record CM043718.1, on the reverse strand, counting down.
TGCTCTGCTCCATTCTGATGCATCCACTTGTAGACGACAAATTCCATGTACGTCTTTGTTTTCCTTGTCTGAGCAGGGATCTGGATGCTGCGCCGCTAATGTTAGGTTGGAGGTGTGAGGGGCTTTTAGCTGACAGGAGAGAATCTAAACTGATGGATGTCGGGATGTGTGAGTGGGCTTACTCTGCACACAATAACGGCGAATAACGGCTGGCGAATATTCGTCCCGGTGTGTACGGGGCTTTAGAGATGAGGTGAGAAGCTTGTTCACCTGCAGGAAGCTAGCAGTAGATCCGCTGCTCCTCCACATCGCAAGAAACCATTGAGGTGGCTCTGGCGTCTGGTTCTGATGCCTCTTTATAGAGGTGTTCTGAGACGCAGACCAGGAATGACCCAGGACACACAGGACATGCTTGGCTAGCTAAGAAACATCTCTGGAGAAGATGCAGGTAATAGCCAGGGAGAAGAAAGTCTGGATGTCTTTTCTTAGACTGCAACCTGGCCTCAGATGAACAGGAAAACCTGGAGGGATGGATAATTATGGAACCAAAGAGAAAGATATCCACAAGAGATAATTGGAGACATAAACGATTTGGGAAATATGGAGGGAGAAAAAAAAAGTTACTGAAAGCACCAACTTAAATGAAGCAGATCAGATTCTCAGGAGGGTAAATGTATTAAAGTAAGGAGGCGCTACTGAACACAAACATTAGAGAACTGTGTTCTTTGCAATTCATGATTATTCTAGGTGAACAGAACCAAATGAACAGAACCTGGGTAGAACCTAATGAAGACGTTCCCGTTTTCTGTTTTCCTCACACATCTGACGTCTTTTTCTGCCAAGAAAAACAAACCAGAGAGAGAAAAATCTATTATTAACAGTCTAAACAAACTATTCCTCTGAGGGGCATTTATCCTGAGTGGTTTGTGAGTAAATTGTGTCTCCATTTGTGTCAAAAACGTCAAGGGTGAAGGAGAGAGGAAACTTGCTCCATCTGTTTTCTGCATCAATCTGGAAGAATCTCATTATCTGCTCCAGGCTCTCTGGGAAATGATTTGCCTGTTACATCTCATTTATTCACGCATCCTCTGTGTGGAACGATCCAGAAGTCCCCCTGACTTTCACGAATCAGCTGTATCTGATGTAGGTCCTCTGTGACAATCAAACTGGACATAAACTACAGTTTACACATCGTTTTTTGGTCCCACAGCTGCACAAAATACTGCGGTTTCTTCTCTTAAAATCAGACTCACACTCGCTGCTGATGAGAATTTGTGTATAAAACTTGTATTTTGATTATTCTTAGCAGAAAACGTTTCTTTTTTTTGGACTTAGTGCTTTTATGTGAAGACGTCTAATTGTATTCTTTTTTCTGCCCTGCACCAGAACAAAATAAAAATGAAAAAGCAGTTCAACTTGGGTAAGGGATAACATGATGACCCACTAATCAAGGATAGAGTGTGAAGAGGAGCAGCCCTGACAACCCTCCCCAGTTACAGAAAACATGAAGGGGAGAAATCCCTGCGATGCTCCTCAGAGACAGAACATGGATATGTGAGCAGTCTGGGCACTAACCTCAAAAAATGGGAACTTGAAGAGGAGCAGTACTGGCAGCCCTTCCTGTTAACCCTTGTGCTATCCTATGGGGTCAAGATGACCCCACCCTTACATTGACGTGTTCTCCCTACCAGGACAAAGGTGGATAAAAGTGGAGAGGATGTCATGTAATCCATGGACACCAGTGAAGATCACAAATCATTGAAGAAAAAAGGTTCAGCGCACTGTCTAGAGGGTCCAGATGACCCCACTCCCAGTGTTAAAGTGCCTAGGACAGCACAAGGGTTAACAGGTAGCATGAAAGGGACCAGTCCTGGCAATGCTCTCCATTTACAGATAACATGAAGGGAAGTAATCCCTGTGACGCTCCTCAGAAACACAGAATGTGAAAATGGAAGCGGACTGGGCTCCAACCTTGGTAAAAGTGAAATTAAGGAGGAGCTGTCCTGGCAACCCTCCCTGGTAACGGAAAACATGAAGGGGAGTAATCCCTACAACCCTCCTCAGAGGTATTTACAGTATGTGCATATAGTACAAGGGGTCTGGGCTCCAACCTTGACAACAGGAAGCATAAAGGGGATCAGTCCTGGCCAGGCTCCCCAGTTACAGCAAACTTGAAGGTGTAATACCTTTGACCCTCCTCAGAGATAGAGAACATGAATATGGGAGAAAACTGAGCTCCACCTTCAGGGCCAGGGAACCTTAACCCTTGTGCTATCTTAGATGACCCCACCCTTACATTGACGTGTTCTCCCTACCATGACAAAGGTGGATAAAGGTGGAAAGAATTCATGTATTCCATGGACACCAGTGAAGATCACAAATCATTGAAGAAAAAAGGTTCAGCGCACTGTCTAGTGGGTCTAGATGACCCTACTCCCAACGTTAAAGTGCATAGGATAGCACAGTGTTTTTCAACCTTTTCTGAGCCACGGCACACTTTAACCTTAAAAAAAATCCCGCGGCACACCAGCATCCAAAAACTAAACAAAAAAAGGAGAAACTCAGAGTCTGTATTGATCTACAGTCCCTCCACGATCTCACGTGCATTTTTGAGATAATTGTTGGAGAAAAAGCTGGAAACTGCAGCTGTTTTTTTTCTAAAAGATGCAAAAAAGTTAAATTAAAAGATTTAAAAACAGTTTGAAGTGTGTTCGTTGGTTTCAAGACGTTTAACAACAGATCTCCTTGTGTGCTGTCACTCTCACAACCCAATGCATCATGGGAGATGTAGTGCATAAAACGGCCGGAGATCGCTTTTCGGAGCTTCATGGTTTTGTTCTCTTGTTCCACGGTCTGATACCGGATTCTGTGGAAAGCTACACCGCTAAACACGAGTTTTAGCTGGTATTTTTGTGTTGGAACTGAGCGACTTTACGAGCTAAATCAGGACAAGGAAGTGAAGACTTTAACCACTTCTGATTGGTCAGACTGATGACATGTGATTAAGCCTTCAAGAATGATTGGTGGAGACAGTTAAAGGGGCGGGACTTTTCCAAAATACAGTCGAAGCTGCAGCTAAATCGCGGTATCGTCATTCTTATCAAAATGTCTTTAATAAAATAAAATAAACGCAAAGAAAAAAGTATTTTACGATCTTTCATATTCCTGACTACTCAGTGTTTTATCAGGGCCTTTTTGGATGAACAAAGAGCTGATATCCTGGCGATGGTAAATGTTTTTAGATCAGTTAATGAGGGCAATTTCCCACGGCACACTAGTGTGCCGCAGCACACTGGTTGAAAAACACTGGGATAGCACAAGGGTTAAGAGGAGCAGTCCCTGACACAGAGCGTCCTTCGATTCCAGTCTTGACACAGATAACACACAGCCTTCATGCTGATGCTGGGAAGACGCTAAGATAGTCGGTCTCCTCCCAAGAGTTTCACCTTCACCTTCCTGTGAAACAAACTTGGACACAGACACTTCTGCATGCATGATTATATTACCTATTTAGCTAGGTAATATATAAAAGCAATTATGAGATAACTTATAAACATTTTTCCAACACTTAACATATTAATTCATTCATAAACCTCCCTTTCTTTGAGTTGATCTAAAGTACAGCCTGGACATAACAGCACTCTGACTAAATACATGATGTCATGAAAACAAAATGAACGAAACACAAAATTCTCCTTTCGTGTGAGAAGTTTTGCTCTGAGAGTCGGTCAGCACCTCTTTGGTCCTTCAACCATCCATCATTTTGACAGATTAGTACACAGGGACAAAATACCGCAACATTATGCAAACCAGAGTCCCAACAATACTGGGGATAGGCGAACACGGACCACCCGTACTGGACCCTCTGTCCAGACGAAGCCAACTGAAGGTCCTATTAATTAGCTTTGCTTGGGTCTCCATGGATTTTATCCGTGACCTGGTTTGGCCCTGACCCATCAGTGGATCTCATATCTGGAAAAGGGTTGGCTGATTTGCTACTGTTTCATTTGTATTCGTGAATTTCGCAAAAAAAACTGTGTTGTTCATATTTGTCCATCCAGCCGTGGCAAGTCTTTGGAAGTTGCGCTCCACGCTTATGTCTTTTGTGGCTTTGCTTCGGCGCGTGAACGCAAAAGAAGCACAATTGTTGTGCTGAACTTTTTTTTTCCTTTCTTTTTAATGAATTCATTCCAAATGACATGAAGTGATGTAGAATATAAGCAAGATAAGGATGATTGCAACCTGAGCCTGCAAGCGCTTATCATCTCCTGCAGCGCTGGAGTGTAGCCATGGAAACAGGAAGTGAGAGACAAGCTTCCAAAATGGCCAGCAGCTTGTGAATGGGCGCATTCCTCAACGGCAGGGTGTCTGCTGCCGGGAGGAGGGGCAGCGAGTGTGTTTACTCCAAAAAGGGACTATATAAATAGTAACTACTGCTGTTTTAAGGACTTCCTGTGTCTTGGTATTCCACATAGGAGTTGTTAAATAAACAATCACTTTCCCATTGGGGGCTGCCCCGTCCAAAGTGAAGTATGGGGTCTGCAGTGGGTTCAATCAAGGATCCCAGTGTGTGGATTTTAAAGCCCCAGACCGGAGTTATGGAGCTGTTACAGGTCACCACACTCTCTTTCACTCGCACCCCCACCTGGCCGCATAACCTTCACAGCTCGGCCTGAATGGCGCATTCAGCGCGTCTTTTCTCCTCCATGGCTGGGGAGCGGCGACCACTCCTCGGCGATTGTCCCGGGGACATGTGCCTGTGCATGTGCCACTCTCACAGGATTCACATGATTATCCTTGTGTCACGTGTCATTCATTCATTTTCTATTCCGCTTTTTCCTTTCGGGGTCACGGGGCTGCTGGAGCCTATCCTGGCCACTGTGGGCGAAGGCAGGGGACACCCTGGACAGGTCGCCAATCTGTCGCAGGGTAGAATGTCCACAATCACACACCCATTCACTCTCACTCTCACACCTATGGACAATTTAGAGTTGCCAATTAACCTATGAAGCATGTTTTTTGGACGGTGGGATGAAGCCGGAGATCACGGAGAAGACCCACGCATACACGGGGAGAACATGCAAACTCCACACAGAAAGGTCCCACATTGATGTTCTGTTTTTCATGTCCCCCAGCCGGGACTTGAACCGGGGTCCTTCTTGCTGTGAGACAAGAGCGCTAACCACTGCGCCACCGTACAGCCTATGTCACGTGTCATTTCCAATTTCACTGGATTGGGTTATTAAGTTTATGTCTTTTTTTTTTTTTAGGAATTCTTGCAAATCTGCTCACTGGAGCTCCTAAATTAAATGAATTAGCCGCGTCCAACCAGTTTACCGCTTTTAGTAATTGTATATTGTTGCTTTGAGGTTCATTTAGCTGCAGATCATTTTGTTATATTTGCTTGTTTCCAAAGAGCAAATTTAATGATTTAATTTTCAGTTTTACATTTTATAACAGTAAATTGTTATTTCAATGAATGAATTCTGTGCTGACTAAATAGCAATTTTTCCATGTGGTTGTATTTGAGACAAATAAAGTAATACTTATTATAAATGCATGCATTCTGGAAGAAATTTGATTTACCCGGTAATCTGATGTCAACAATAGTATAAAAACATTTTACAAGGTTTATCAGGGGCATCTTAGCCATAAAGCCATAAATCTAACATGAAGTCAATGGTACAATCATTTAGGGGTTTTTTTTCAGCCACAATGGAAAGGTAAAAGAGCCACAATTTGTTCTAGAGCCTTCATTTTCAGACCCTGAACAACATTCACACCCCATAATCGTCCTTTGGTGTCTAAACATCTACATATACTGTATGTGTGTGTGTGTGTGTGTGTGTGTGCGACTGCACAGGAATTCATAGGATTAGACAAACATCTAGCAGCTGCCATCGTCGAGAAGGACCCCATCCATCACCCCGGCTCTGTTCTGGACGAGGCCGTGAAGCTGTCAGCGTGCATTCCTCACAGCACATTCTGCGGAGCACATTTGTCCAGTTGGAGATGCCCCAAACGTCTGGACATTTAAACTGATCTCACTGGCCTTTTTAAAGCTTTTTCCTTTTTTTTTTTTAAAGCATTTTCCTCAGGTGGGAAATGATCTTGCAGCTCTTTGATATCACCAAACGCCTGGAGTGCCGGTGTTTTTGCCTGCTGCGGTGCTTGTTTGTTTTCGGGGGATCTGAGCCGAGATAAAGAGGCTAGTGTTTAACAAACAGAGGGGAGGACAGGATGTCAGGGCGTGATTGAGCGTCCGCTGCCTTCTCTCTTTTATTTTCTGCTGGGGTCCTCAGACACGGGCGGTACCTTCATCTTCCTTTTGTTTGGGCTGATCAAACGCCCCGACCCGCAGCATCTATCACTCTCCCTGGTTCCTGGCAGCCCTCAGTTCGGACCAGGCGCACAGTCGCAGTCGAGTATCGCTAGATAATCACCACGGAGCCAAAGGAAGTCTTTACTGCACATGTCTGTTTGGTTTTACACCAGGCCGTATAGATATTTTATCTTTCGCACTGCCCCACAGGGATCACTGCTGTCTAAACACTGACCTGGAGAGGTGGCATGCCAGGTTTTAGGGCCTCCCTCAAGCTCTTTGCTGGTTTTATGTCAGGACTCATGTTGAGACACTGATGTCTTCATAGCTATCTCCAGTTTTCTCCTCCAGATTTGCCCAACTCTTTGTGGGGTTTTTTTTCTCCCCCTTCATGCCAGAGAGACGAGCTAGATCCGTGGAGAATCCGCTCCATCCTTCGGGCTTCTCTTCCTCCCTCCGCCCCATAAATCGCAGCTCCCCAGAGTCCGGCGTACCAACGGGAGACAGATAGAGTTGTCTGAAAATGTTCCTGCTTCATATTTGCTGAACACGAGTGCCCATCGTGGGCTCACCAACGCGGTTATCGCACTGAACTAAATGAAAAAAAAAAGGCCTCTTGTTTTGGTCAAATGAAAAACAATTGATCACGCAATCCCCGAAAAGACTTGATATTCGGGAGGATATGAGCAGCGGTACAAATTGGGGAAAAGAGTGATGGAGCAGGGGGAACTTCATCGCTTTGGACGGACCGATAGCACATCGAGGTGCTCTTTTCTGTGGTTCTGGATGCTTTTTGGTGAGATGTCATCTCTGCTCTGGAGGTTAAAGTAAAAAAATGTCGTAAGTGAGTGACTTGTGGCTTTTTTCCTGTAGAATCTCAGTCAACTCATGTTTGATAAATATCCTGTAACTTTCCATTAAAACTGAGTTCAAATACATCAGAGGGTTTTCACATGTCAGTTTTTATTTCTTGTCTTCATGCACAGTTAGTTCAATTATTTAGTTCATCCTCAACACAAAACATAAAACTTCCTGTAATGTTATTAATGTACAGCAAGTATGATTTTATTGTCTAAGTTTGCAGAAGTTGCTCTCCTACCAATCCTCTGAGATGACCTCTTGAGTTAGAATGAGGTCAGGAAAACTCCAACAAGCCAATCAAGGGGCAGCACGGTTTGGTAGTCTCTGATTTCACATGGTGTAATGCATACAGTAAGTGTGGCTGCTTTTCTGCTTAACCCTTTCTTCTTTTAACACTGGAGCTTTAGCTCCAACATTTTCATTCTGTTGGCTACCGTAACTCCTTAACTGTTCACGCAATATAACGTAATTCTGGCAGATTCCGAGGCTGAGAAAAGTAGGCATGCGCTGACATGCAACACTTTACAGCAGGGAAGTGCTTACCTCATCAACACAAAACACTTCACGTTCAAAATGTGTTGCACATCGATGTGAATATGAAAAGCCTGATTTATGCTGATCGTGCTATTCAAGTGTCCCAGGCGACATCTCTGGTGTTCAGGGTTTATTGTTGGAGTGTGGTGACAGAAAACAACACAAGCTCTTGGAACTGCCATAGCATTTTGTCTGAAATTAACGTAATTCCAACGCTTCACCACTCTCAAGTGTTGTATATCAGGCCAAAGCTGCTTTTTTGCCCTTCGGAAGAGTTACAATGGAGGACAATGGAGCCAAAGCTCTGACATTAACAGGTTAAACAAAAAGGCGCTAAACCAAAGATCCCGATCAGTCAGAATGCTTAAGAAGCATTTCCAATTCCAAATTTTATTCCAGGCAACAGTGGATGCAGTTTACTCTTTTGTCAAGTAAAATGCAGCTGAAAAAACACTTTGGATAATCTATCTCTGTAGACATGAACATGAAATGAAACATTTTCTGAAGTTTTCGTTCATCATTTGTGCTGAGATTCATTTGAGTTTACTTTAGTTACAAAATGCCAATTTGCAAGACCTGATCTGTTGCAAGGATTAAAATAATTGTAGTTCTTGAGTTCTACCATTGTTTTTTTCCTTGAAATTATTTAAAATTTGTCGTGATTGTGTATTTTCCACAGGTTAACATGTATTTCTGCTAAAGATTTTTCATTTCTTATCAAAACATAATATTGATGCACACGTTCTGTTCTTTGTACCAAAGATCCCACACTTCCTAGTTGAAGTAGTTTCTGATTGGTGCAAACGTTTTTTTGTCCATTTTTCTTCTATTTTACTAGTTTATTTTGTGAATAAACGGACAAAAGTCACTTGAGTTTTCCAGAACACAGCAGGCAGCAACTCCAAATCCTCAGTGGTGCAGTCAATAGGTCTTTTGTGTCGATAAAACAGGTCCAGGGTTCAATACCTTTGTCCCAACATGAATGCTGATGCAGCTTTTAAAGGCAGAACACACTTTTTCTTTTATTCCTCATGTTTTTGACCTGCTTCTAAATGGAGGATGTTTATACTTAACCATGACGCACATTTATCTCCATGGAAACTAATAAACTGTGTTTTAAAGAAGTGCCCTCCTGTGGAGATGACATCACAGATTATTTGTCCCCAACTGAACATTTTATTTCTGAGGTTTCAGCTCTGATATGGATCAGATAATCTCTTCCGTTTTCTGGATGTTAAATCCAGTATCTGCAGACTCCATCACCCCCTGACCCTCCCGGTAATCCTCCACTCCCATCAGCTCGTTAAACCCGGGGACTTCACACCTCCTGCCATGTTGGGCCCAGCTGCGTCCCAGCGGTGCCCGGGCCGGTCCGGCGTGTCAGGAAAGGCTGGCGGCTCCGCAGACGTGCAGCGGGCCAGAGCGTCTGATCCCAGCTGTAAATCACAGGGGGAAGGTGGCGCTCCAAAGTGCTCATTAAAGCGGGCAGTAATAAGGCGGTGTGATGGAAAGGCTCTTTCTACCTGTCACAGCGAGCCGGGTAATGAGGGGAGCGAGCCGGACTTTCAGTGACGGCTGGTGATTAGGAAAACGGTGGATGGAGTGTTAACAAACCTTTAACTACAGAGCCGTGGTCATAAATGCTTCAAAGGCCTCTCAGTTTGTCCTCTGCTTGCAGGGAAAAGCCTCTCCTGGCTGATGTGCTGAAGGCCTCCAAGCCTTTACGCTCCGTTCAAACTTTTGTTGTGTTTGCTTGTCAAACCACTGCAGTTCAGTGTTTTGATTCTTAAACTTTAGAAGAAGATATTTTTAAAATAATGTCCACTGAAAACTTCATAGGGCCCTCTCTCCGCAGCAGAACTAAGCAAAATCAGTTAAAATTAGCACTGAAGGGCTGTTTTGAGACGACTGAAGAGATGGAGAACCACTTCTGGACCAGAGGATGAAGATGTGTTGCTGTTATATCTTATAATTGAAAAAATCAAGGAAGTGCAGGATCCAGGTGGGGCCCCTTCCATGGTTACAGCACGTATGAAATATTTAAATAACACAGATAAATGTCCAGCTCAGGGGGACGTGTCCAGAGAACTTAACAAAAAGTCCAACATCAGGACAAGGCAAAATAAATAAGCACAGCTTGTTCAAACGAGAACAACTTTATTAGATCAAAAACCGTTAATATCGTTGAAGTCAGGGGAAAGTTTACCTACTGCAGTTTAGACTTCAAATTGTTTGAAGGAAGGCCAATTGTTGGTGTGTTGGTGGCAATTTGCAAATTGTGACACAACGGAATCTTTAAAATCTGTTTATGAAAGTAAAGTGTGTGATTAGAGTGGATGTTGTTCCAACTTTATATATCTGTTTGGGCTGTTTAGGGGGCCCGCCTTTGACTGCAACTTTTCCCGCAAGTGGTGGACCCATGGAGTTAGACCCACCCAGGGCCTGTGGGAAGTGCCCCTTCCCCTCAGGTGCTCAGCCCCAACCCCAGGCCTGGCTCAAAGGTAATGCCCCGGCGATGCCAAACTGGACCTTGATCTTCAAGAATAATTTAGAATTCGAAACCGCTCTCTGTCTCATTGGCTAGAACCTGTCTATCATGTGTAACGCCTCTGTCCGTCATGGGAGACCCTACTAGGGGCGACGTTCCTGTCTATCATGGAACATCCTACCAGGGGCAAAGCCCCCATCTTCCATGGGATTTACTCCTAATGGGTGATGTTCCTGTTGGACATGGAAGACGCTGCCAGGTGCTAAGTGATGGACAACTTCGCTCTGAGGATCTTTCAAACCCCTCCACCTTATGGCAGTTCACGGGAGGGCCTTGGCTCAGGGATTTAGTTTGAAGGTCTCTCTGTGGAGGTAATCCAGGCATGTCCCACCAGCTGAAGACCCCAGGGAAGAACTATTATACATTGGAGAGACTACATCTCTTGGGATCGCTTCTGGAATTTCCACAAAGGACCTGGAGGAGGTGGCCTAAGATGGAAACTTAGACTGTTTCCTCCCTGCAACCAAGCCCTGGAAAACAATGGATGGATGCATAGATGGACGCATTGATTGAAGTCAGCTTGGACAAAAGCAGTTCTCCCAAGCTTTTTTCATTTCTTTACTGGTTGCAGCAGTTGGTGGTAGCATTACCTCCAAAGATTTGCAACAACAGACAAGAAAAACAAAAGAACACATTTATTGCAGAGCCAGAGCAACTACAGGAAAGGTAATATTGGATCTGGGCTGTAGACAACAGAGTAACAGAGCTGCCTCATCACAACCTCTGCAGGGCAACGGCTTTCAACTTGGGGTCATGCAGTGTACCTGAGGAGTGGGTCATGATGGGAAGTTTAATCAGTTTATTCATTTGCGTTGTTTATTTGCCTCAGTCAGGAGGAAAAAAGAAGAAAGAGAGGAGCAGAGTAGTCCTGAGTGGATTAGAAGAGAACCTGGTTTTCCTCTGCCTGTCAGTTCTCTCCTTGACCAGGATGGATGGATAGTGACGGCCTGCCAGTTGGTTTTCATTACGTCCATTTCTCCTGCCCCCTCTCCCTCTGAAGGAAAGGTACAAAATTGGTCCTGAAAGCTGAAAAAAAAAAAAAAAGAACTGCCAGAGGGAACTATTTTCAATGTATTTTTCTAATATCCTCTTCAGACTTGAAGTCTCCCTTCAAATACATTTTTCTTTTAAGTAAAACCCTGTCATGTGCCTCGTGGGGGCTACGCTGGAATGCTGTTTTATTATGAGATCTGTACCTTTGCGTTCTCTGCAGAGCACGTCTGCATATGTCCACATGGATCTCCACATGGGGGGAGAGGAGGGGATATGGGAACAAGGTGGACCTGGACTTTGTTTGTTGCCCTCTGTGCATACCGCCTTAAAATTGAACAGCAACAAAATAAGGCACAGATGTCCATTACTGGCTCCGACTTCAATTGTCCGCAAGCAGGGTGGAGGCCCTGGTCTCACGAGGGTGGATGGTCTGACTTCTACTCTCGCCTCCTGAAGGCCTGTCGTCTCTCCAACACGCTGTGCTGTTTGGCGGCGCTCAGTGATAACCACAAACAGTACATCTCTGCTCTTAGGTATCCTGGCGCTGTTCGGCTCGAGTCAAGCCACGCCGCACCAACATGAGCGGCGGTCTTCAACAAAAAGCAGGCGTACACACATCAGAGCCGCGGCAGGCTGACTCTCATCGGTCGGGACAACTCAAGTCTGGTTTTTGAGAAGCGCTGCCCTTTGACCCCCTTTGCTTTAATCCTGGCAGTGATTTCAGTCGGCCCAGAATTCCTTCCTGTGAGCGCCTCCTGCTTTAAATCACTCTGCGTCAGCTTCATCGCTTGGAACTAACAAGCAGCAAAATGTGGTGGAAAAGTTCAGATACTAAACTCCAAGTAAGGAAAAAAAAAACCTACAGGAATATCCCGATAACTCTTTAGTTTGACACTAGAAGCAGCTCCGATAGCAGATTTGCTCCCAAAGCTCGATTTCTCAGTCACTGAGAAATTCATGAAGTGCTGTAAAAAAGTGTTGGACTTTTGCCAGACTGAACCATCAAAGTAGCAATCAATATATTCAAAATACTAAATGCAACCTAGATTTTAGTCCCCGATCCTGCAAATTCCTGAACCACTGAATCATGAGTAAATCTGACATCTGAAGACATTTAAACACTTATTACAAACAAACTTTATCAATATTTAAAATCAATTTTGCAGTCGCTGTTTCGGTCTGTTGTGGTGAAGAGAGAGCAGAGCCAAAAAGCAAAGCTCTCAATTTACCGGTCGATCTTTGCTCCAATACTCACCTATGGTCATAAGCTATGGGTTATGACCCATAGAACGAGGTCCCGAATACCTGGATGGATGGTCGGATGGATGGATGGTCGGATGGATGGATTGTCGGATGGATGGATGGAAATATACAGTCAATTTTTCCATGTAGCCATGAGGCTAAAAACCTTTGGACAGGACCTCTTTCAACATGCATCTGTCCAGTTTATGAACCCATTTTTGGGCAAGCATCGAGCAGCAAATATGACATGAGTTGAGCCATAAGGTCAGAGTTCATCATTCAAAAATAGACTTTTGAACAAAAGCGAATTAATTGGAGTGGGGCTGCTACGTAAAAAGATTAACTCGCTTCACATTTGACCTTCTGGACTAATATTCTGTGGACTGACAGGACAATGGAGGAGTTTCTGGAAGGTGTTCAAGTGCAGACAAACATAAAACAGCATTTTCTGAGAAGAATGAACCGGGGCCTTCCTGCTGTAGAGCAAGAGCACGTCCCACTTTCAAAATCAGTGGGATAAAAATCCTCAAGGAAATTGTCCAGCCATTTATTCACCCCTTCATCTTCAGGGGAGAAGACCATCAGGTCCGCTCTCATCATCTCCAGCCCGGGCACGCTGTCCTGCATCTGAGCTCAAACACACCTGATTCAGCTCATCATCAACCTCCACAGACTTTATACTGACAGTCATGAACACCAGGTGTGTTAAAGCAGGGGAACACACAGAACCGCCTGGCCTCAGGACCAGGGTCATCACACTGATGGAAGGTGTGGAGTCCATGTCAAAGCCTGGGCCTCAGGTTCTGTGGGATGGCCGGTGGTGAGCTGGAAACCCTTCCATAGAATCTAAACTGAAGCAATAAAAGAGAAAATAAATAATCCCAAAGTTACACTTCTTTTTTCTAAAATAAAGAAAAAAGTAAAAGGCAAAGAGGAGAGCTTTGATGAAGGACCAAAGAAAAGAGTTTTTGGCCCAAGTGTTCAGATCATCTTTGCTGTTACTCTTCCAGCCTCTCCTGGCTGCAGGTCTGCATCCCGAGACCTGCTCTCAAACCCCTCCACGAGTCCCTCCTCAGTCCATGCGGGACTCCTGTGTGCTGCAGCAAAGGAGGCAGAGATAGGGATCAGGAGCTTCTGAGATGGGAAACAGGATCACTCCAACCCGGCGCACTAATCTCACTAATTAGTTCCCTCAAAGTGAGGTTAGGTTAGAGTGTTTGCCTTGAGACATTGTCTTCCTTTTCATTTCTGAAAACCTCAATGTTTTTTAACAATAAATTCTTCATCTTATTAAATTTACAGTGGAAAAATAATCAAGCTTAATAGCTTTTGAAGAATGTGTTGCAGCAGCATAACACAAACACTCCTTAGATCACTGAAATGAAATCACAGTTTTGGGTGCGTTTGCGACGTTTGGCTTCGGCGCTGCAGGAAACTCAGGGGACCATGAAAGTCAGAGCAGAGGTCCAGGAAGGATGGAAGCACCTGTTGCAGCGGCTGTGGAAGGAAGCAACAGTGGAGAAGAGGAAAGCGTCTACACAGCCCCCACGTTGCCTCTGTCCACCTGCTTTGTTCCGTCTGTGCAGTTGGAAGGACGGCACACCTGTGTCGTATTTTTTACTCAGTTTTTCTTTATTTTTCTGACATTTCTTTTTAATGTATTAATTATAATGCCAAGCCACTCTAAGTTTAAAAACATTTGTGTGATTAAACATGAATATTAGGATGTGTTTCACCCTGGATTGAGTGAGCGTAACCATAGAAACTGGTTTACGTCTGGCTCCAACCAAATGAAATTTATTCAGTGTCTATTTCTTTGCAATATGGATGTCGTCATGTTGGAGCTGGACATTGTCCGTAAGCAGTTATTGGTCCAAGTCAGTTTGAGTCAATGTTTCTATAGCAACCATTCTTGACAATTAGGAGTGAGCTCATTGGAAGACCACGCCCGCTACCACTTGAAAGTGGGCTTTGAAGGGGAATTTTTTCATATATATTGATTCTTTACTTTACATGTATGTTGCGATTACTGCCATGTACATCAAAGAGGTTGAGCATGCTAGTCATCCAATGAAGAAGTTAAAGTCTGATGAGCCTTTGGTGCATGATGTCAACTTTTAAATTCATTAGAAATCTGGAGTTAAATGATAGAAATTGTTAAAGCTGGTATTTTTTAACGCACCTCCACAATGACTTTCAACTCCACCTGGATGCCAGTTCTCATAAGCTCCGTTTCCACTCAGTGGTACAGTCCGGTACGTTCCGGTTAAGAATGATCCAGGCAATTCAGGTGAGTGTAGCGTTTGGTACTTTTTATCTATAAAGCATTTAATGTTGTTTGACGCAAGATTGTGGGCAGCGAGGAAGAATACAGCCGCTTTCTTTGACTTTCAGCCAATCAACGGGTTTTAACGGTAGCTCCACCCTAACCGGTCCGTTCCATTGTTCTAAGGACAACTAATGGGGGCCGAAATATGGTACGGCTTAATAGGTCAATTTTATATAATGGAAATACAAGACCGGACCGCTCAGTGGAAACAAGGCTACATACAGTTGATGGTTTTATTCAAAGCAAAAGAGGGTAAAACAAAAAAGTGTTTTACTCCTCCCAGCTGAGTTTGTCCATCTTCTTACTGAGAGCAACTTCATCTTCCTCTTTATTTAATCAAAACAGATGAAGAACAAAAGTCTTTTTAACGCTTTTTGAGTGAAAAGGAAAGTGGGGGGACACAAGACAGACAAGAACAAAAGAAATAAAAAGGAAGGAAACAAACAAAAAAGGTTGTGTTAGACTAAGTGACTTCAGCATCTTTTGTTATATAGATCTTATGGATTTGTCAAAGCTGCCTGAAAGCGGTTCTTGGGAGTGACTCCGACAACACTTCACAGATTTAGAGTCTTGTGAACATGATGACGCTTTCAAAGCAGATCTTCTGCAGGTTGTCTACAAGCTGACTGAAATGGAAGGACTGATGACAGTTCTATGAACACAAACATTTATTTGGGTGGTGGAGAGGCTTCAGAAGGCATTAAGGTCAAGGTGGACAGGAAGTTTGACCAGTTTCTCTTGTCTGCAAACAATCTTTCTGGCGATTTGTAAAACCAAATGTCTAAAAATGATCAAAGATTTTACTGCAAATCTTTAGACTAAAATGTATAAATATACAATATTTCCTTGGTAATTGATTGGAAAGTCAATGGTTGGTGAACAGAAACCAGGTTTGCTTTACAGGCCGTGGCTCCATGTGGGCTTCATGTTGTCAAGAACAAGATGAAGGTTTGACGGCGTGACAGGAAGTTGGGTCTGTTAGCAGCACCTCTAAGTGGAGTCAAACAGTCAGCTAACTTCCATAGGAACAATCCGAAGCAAACATATTTCGGAGGTGAGGCGTTTACGCTCATCTGTGATGTGAGGGAGCTGAAGGGAGAAGTGTGCGCCTCCGCCTTTTGGGAGTCACTCAAGCGGGAGCTGCGTGCCGTGGGCCCCCGGGGCCCCAGCCTGGGCAGGTTGTGTGTGAGAACGGCTGGTGTTGTGTGATGGTCCCGCGGCGTGAGAGCGAGGAGCTGGAATCCTCCGAACCCCCTGCTGCAGCTCCGGCATCTGCTTCCCCGCCACAGCCAATGGGATGACGGCTCGCGGGGCCGCGACGAATCGGCCTGTTCGGCGATCTTTTCAACAGTGGAGGACTCAGAACAAAAGACAAGCCCCTGCCCCTTAAAAAAAAGAACCCCTCCTGTCTCTGTCCACCCTCTTCATCCTCTGTCTTTGATATCTTAGACCCCTGCATGGGGCTCACACGCACCCCCCCACCTCCAATAAACTTTGTCCAATCTCAAAGATTGGGACGACCATCTCTGTTATCGAGTCGTT
Source organism: Oryzias curvinotus (assembly GCA_023969325.1). Classification (NCBI taxonomy): domain Eukaryota; kingdom Metazoa; phylum Chordata; class Actinopteri; order Beloniformes; family Adrianichthyidae; genus Oryzias; species Oryzias curvinotus. The sequence goes on along the minus strand of CM043718.1, from coordinate 6,004,888 downwards.
CCGGCTCCAGGTGGAGATCCTTCTGACCGCATGAGTGCTCATAGAGCAGAACAACAAACGTTCGGACCACAGACTCCAGCATCCATGGTCACGAGAAAGTCCTCTTTTTCTTTCAAAACTCTGTGGGTGGGGCAGACAGCCCAGCTCTATCTTGGGTCCAGACAGTCAATCCTCCCATCTAAGCAGGCTTTGCCCCAACATCTGGCAGAAGTTCAGAAGGTAATTATGTGCTGAATAACAGAGAGACAAAGCAAAGACGGGGAGGTGTGGCTTCTGCTTCATCCAGATGATGGCCGGCTACAGTTACAGCAACCTCCGCCCAATCAGAGGAGAGGCTCTTTCAAGTCTCACCTCCGGTGGATTCCTATCAGTTAAGATGGCAGAGGCAATCGACGTCGGTTTTCTACCACGCCAGCACAGGCTAGCGAGCTCCAGTTTCAGAGCAGATGTGGCGTGCGGTTCAGGGGAGAACTTGAGCAGACTTCACTTCCTTGCAGAGCCAGCTGCTTCCATCAAACAGGTGGTTAATGGCTATAAAATCAAGTTTGCCAGGCTGTACATTGCTCCTTCAATTTGGAGATAAGTCAGTCCTCCTCCTTTTATCCTGCACGCTGTCAGCTCCTATTTATCTAATTGGTCTTAGTGCTGAAGAGCCACTGACCTTCAAGCTGCCTCCCTCCTCCACGTCTTACTCCTCTCCCTGGCCCTTGGACCTCATGTCTCCTCAGGCGTAGGCCTGCAGATTTTTATGCCCGTCTGCACACTGAACTTTGGTTAACCCCTTTTTGTGGTGAGCCTCCGCTCTGACAAATCGGTCCGGCTCGCCCGGCCTGTTATTGAGAGCAAACCGGTCTTGATCTTCGGAGTTTGTCCTTTTTCACCGCATGTTTGTTGCAGAGTTTTATGAATGCAAGATGTTTGAAAAGCTGGAAAAATGGAAGCAAAATGGAGAGTTTTTTTGTTTCTTGCACAAAAGAGGTCAAAGTCTTGGCTCTAAAGTTTTCTAAACTTCTTCTGAAAGGGCTAAAATCAGAAGGATTTAACATTATTACCACTAAAACTTGAGTTTACAGCGCTCCCTTGTTTATTTCTGGGCTAACGTGGTAAAAAATAATCCACCAAAGGTGAAATCTACAAAGTGGGACTATAGATGTTTTAGGGCTACAAAACTTTCTACACTTTTCTCAGACAGACGTGAACATTTTCACACTGTCTCTCTTGTTTAAAATCTTAAAGTTCAAACCTTCGTAGAAAAAGAAGTTCAATTTTATAGAACAGGAGACAGCACGGAGGTGATTGATGGGCAAGATCAACAGCCAATCAAGGCACAGAACAAATTGTTATGAAAAACAAAAAAGAGAAATCCTTGAAACCGTGAGACTGTGGAAGATGAGATGTAACCAATAGAACAGTATTGTATTCTTTTAGGAACAAGAGTTTTCACCTGTAGTGATCATCATGAAACATGGAGCTGCTTCAACTCATCAAAACATCAAAATCAGTGAGAACCAGACAAAATAAATTCAGATTTCTCTGCTTTTATCATATTGATCCAAAAGCTAGACCCATTATGGTGTCATTCAAAGAGCCACTCTGAGGAAAATTGTGTTTTTGCTGTTTTTAACATGTCATTGTAGCATTTTTCTGATGTTGGAGGACTCATGTGAAGAATATTAGGCTAAAAAATGTATTTCTGGTTATTTCTTTACTCAAATTGTTGTCAAATTGATATGCTGTTGGAAGAAGCTTGTAGCTGTGACATAGGTGATTCAATCGGCGGGCCACAAGCTCCCCGCTCTGCTCCATTCCGATGACTGCACTTGTAGGCGACTAGATCCACGTCCGTCTCTGATTTCCTCGTCCGATGTGGCATCTGGCTCAAATCTGTACGGCCTGGATAGTCCTGTTTTGCTCACCATTTTTGTTGCGCTGGTAATGCGAGGTTGGGGTTGTGAATTTCTAATGAACTCCTGTCGCTCTGCAGAGAGTAAGTCCTGGAAAACGATACAAGGTTTTTGGATTTTTAAACCTTCGTCGTCCACGGCAAAAATGGACACCGGAGCTATCCACTGTGTTAAGACACGTTTTCATGCGGGACCGTCACCTACACATTTTTTCCTTTGAAATAAATAAATAAATAAATAACGTTATTTTATTCTGAAACCTTGATCAGTTTTCTGTTTCCCCAGCTTTTTTGACAGGAAATCGATGCGTCGGTGGGACTCTTCGTAACACTCCTGTGTTTTGTTGTTGATAGACGGACACCAGACGCAGACACGACGGAGGCGATGTAAACATTCCAATTGTTTAATGAATGTTCGACTTTTTTTAACCCTTGTGCTATCTTGGATGACCCCACCCTTACTTTGACATGCTCTCCCTACCATGACAAAGGTGGATAAAGGTGGAAAAATTTCATGTAATCCATTGAACCAGTGAAGATCACAAAAAATTGAAATAAAAAGGTTCAGAGCTCTGTCTAGTGAATCTAGATGACCCAACTCCCAACGGTAGAGTGCCTAGGATAGCACAAGGGTTACTGTCAACACAATGCAGTGGAGACGCACCGCAGGCAGACCAGTGGAAATCAGGCTTTGCTGATGATGTCTGGCTCCAACAGGGCGGCGCCCTTATGATAAAAAAATGGCAACTTAAGTGACCAACATTTTCTTGTAGCTGGTGGTACTCACTCGGTCCATCTCCTGGCATACAGTTAATAGTTGAACACGAATCCATTCTAGAGGGCTAGAGGAGATGAAAATCATTCGTTTGCAGAAATATAAGAATGTTTGTCACACCGAAACTCAAAGTGTGCGTGAACAGGAAGTGTGGATCGCCGTCAGGAAGCGAGGCACGATTCTGATCTGGGAGCGAGTTTTGAAAACAGGGAAAGCGCAAGAAGAAGACAGGGGAGGAAGGGGGTGGGGGTGGGAGGGAGGGGGGGCTGCAGCTGAGCAGACCGCCTCGAGAAAGAAAAACTGGCCGACTGAAAGAGTTTCAGTCAGAGAGGCACAGTGGCTGGTGGGTAATTTATAGCACAGAAAGGCTTGTAGGGTGAAAAACATTATTTTAGTGGCCCCCAACATACTAATAGGAGCCAGATGTGGAGGGATTAACAAAGACCATTCCCCTCCTTCTTCTTCTCTCTACCTTTTTTTTTTTCTTACTCCCCCTCTGGCTCGGCTCCCCTCTGCCTCCTCTTCCTCAACTCCCTCCATCACACGGCCTTCCCTATAGACTCCATGTTTTTCTTTGAGTGGGGGGGGGGGGCAGTCAACACTTTGGTATCTGAGGTAAACCTTCCCAAACAGATGCTCCCTTCGTCCCTGCACGTGAGCAGATGCAGTCGCTGATGTCACCCATCCATACTTATCCTCTCGCCCTGATTTTATTCCCCTTTTTCAGACGACCAAACAGTTGAGTTGCTCTGGAGCGCCGGTCCTCCTGGGCCGGCTCCGAGCAGAACCTCCCGGAAAACTTGGAGAAAGTCGAGCCGGCGGGAAGGCGGCACAGATGTTCCGTGTCTGTTTTGGTGCAGTAATCGCTGAAACGTGTTGAGAGAAAGCAGCCGAGCGCTTCCACTTCCAAAGTCAACACATTATGTAAATTCAATAAGATTATTTTCCCTCAGCACTTACATCATCAGCTGGGAATAAGGGGCTGATGCTGGAATGGCGTACTGACAAGACGGTCTTTTGGCATCGCCGTAAAGGGTGTTGAGGCGGGCGGGGCAGGTGCTTATGGGAAAAAGTTTGCATCATGCCTTAGTTTGACAGCAACCTGCTTCCCGTTGGTGTTGTCACACATTTCTGTGTTGGATCTTCGGGCGGCGGCGGCAGAGCGGCAGCCTGTCTGCAGCGGGCATAAACTCAAACCCTCTGATCTGGGGTCAGACTCTCCAGCCTCCCAGCTGTCACTGTGCCTCTGGCATCACACAGCCTCGTGCCCCCCCCCACACCCCCACCCCACCCCAACTCTCCTCCTGCTGCCTTTGAAGGCTGCTACCCAGGAAATTGAAAGCTGTTTTGAAACAAAGACAGGAGAGGAGAAGACACGGCGAGTGTGGGGAGTGTGTGAGAGGGCAGATGCACTCTCTCCCTCTTTTACAGCTTTTTTCATGACGGATTGTTCATTTTCTTAATCTGTAACCGCGATCGATCAGTTTGAACATTTACACATAAACAGTTTTCATTTGATTTCAGAGAATATTTTTCTCAAAATAGTCTCAGATTTGTCTTAAACCTGCTTCTAAATATTTTTAAATGTATTTGATGATGTATAATGTAATGTAATTGAGTCAGAAAGGGTCAAAACGTTGCACAAATGAAAAGAAAAAATAGATTCTGTCACGTCAAGCAACATGGATCATGGATAATCCATTTTAGGATCATAAACAGATCACAAACAAAACATTATTCTGCTTGTGATGATGTATTGACCTTTTTTTATTTGAATGTGCTAAGTCCTGTTTATGGCCTCATGATAGTTTTCATCCATCAGTTTTTTTAAACCCACTTAATCTTGTTGGAGTTGCTGGAGCCTATCCCAGCTGGAACGGTGGCTGGATGGTTCAGTTGATTAAGTGCAGGACTGGCACATGGGAAATCAGGGTTTGATTTCCAGGGGGCATGGCGAGCTTCATCCAGTGTGGATAATTGGGCGAGATCCTTTACTGCCTACTTATATAAGGCCCAAGTCTGGGTCTCCCTGTGCCGGTCCCCAGACCAGATAAAACACAGGGTTGTGTTAGGAAACGTAAAAAGTCTCTGCCAAACCACCTGTGTTAATCAGTGAAAGCTGATTTGCTGTGGCGACCGCCAAGGGGATGTGTCGATGAGTGAACTGGGTTGCTGGAGCCTATCCCAACTACTAATGGGCTAAGGTGAGAGATTGTAGAGAAAAAGCACTCATCCCAGGGGAGAACGTGCAACATCCACTCATGAAAGATCCCAGTTAAGATTCAAACCTGTGCCCTCTTATTGTGAGCTGAGAATGCTAACCACTTGATACAAGAACAAGCAGATAGTTGGATCCAAATGCAGCAGGTTTATTAGCCCGGCTAAAGGTCCACAAAGCTAAGTCAGGGTCAGGCAGGCAGGAGTCAATAACAGGCATGAGATCATCGGAGGAGAGACAGGTGTAGTCAGGATCCAGGCAAGAGTCGGGGCAGGCGGCAGGCAAACGGAGTCAGACACAGGGTCAGAAACCAGAAGATCAGGTCCAAATCCAACACTCGGTAATGCCAGCAGTGCGGGACCATAAATACTTTGCTCTGAGCTCAGCTCAGTGCAGTGCTTAAGTATGCTGTGGTTAATTGAATGAATGAGGATCAGTTGTGCGGCATCCAGGAAGTGTGCGCTCGGAATGCTGGGAGCTGGAGTGTGACTAGAACTCCAGGGACGGCTCCCGCCGGTGACCAGAGAGAGAGGCAGAGCTCTGACTCTGACACCACTGCACTTTTTTTTCCTTTTTTCCTTTTAATTCTTTTTTTTTTAAATCACAATTAGGTTTAGCTTTTTTAGCAACTTTTTTATTCAAAGTCATTTCCTGTCAAGATGGAGATGAAATTTGTCTTTTCATCTGTTTAGGAAGAATTTACCTTGTCTGTTTTAAACTTGCGATCTAATAAGTAACTCCTCAGCACATCGCCTGTGTTTGTGTGGTTTGACCTCCTGCAGACAAAAGCACCACTACGTCTTTATTTAAAAGGATTTGGTGGTTGCTGTGGTAACAGGCTTGCCTTGAAAACACGGTCTGTGACTCATCCACTAAGATTGGCTCAAAAACAAATATGATTTGAAAGGTTTAGTAACACAGAGCTTCAAGTTTTCTTTAATTCCAGCTTTTTTGTGTCTCTGTTGTCCTTGATGTGGAGGAGCTTCCCTCAGCAACAAACACGTTCAAAAACTCGCAAAGAGGCGAGGTCCGTTTACGGTGAGGCTCCAGTGTTTTCCTCATCTTTGGGTCTCCGGGATGACAAAGCCTCTGAAATCCGATCGAAAAATTGAGGTTCAGCGTGAAGCAAACAAGGAAGGAGTTCAAACTGCTCGACTTCAGCCTGGTTTTAATAAATAAGGCAAGCCGAGTCGCGTCCCCACAGTTTGGGCACGGTTCCTGTTCTGTTTCTTTATGCTACACCGCAGACAGTCAGGAGATGAACCGAATGCCAAAAATGAGTTGAGAACAACCCCCCACCCCCACCCCCCTTCTCCTGTTTCAGCTCTGCCAAAGTGTCCAAGGTTGGATTTTATGACAAGCTGTTTAAAGAGTCAACAAATGTTCCTCATCCCGACTCGTTATTTCCCCGTTTGATCATTAATCTTCCTGATTCCATTATGCCGGTCAGCTCACAGGGAGACATGGAGGAGGCCCGGCGCCGCACGCAGAGCTCATCTTCTACGGTTACCTTCCAGCGCCAGCTGGATTAACTCATTTACAGAATTACAGCATTACACGTCTGAATATCAGAAGAGGAAGGAGGCCAAAGCGTTGGATTATGGAACGCTGGAGTATCGATTCCTCGGCGAGAAACAGTAGCAGCAGGGGTTGAACATTAAGCTGAAAATGGATCCCTGACTGGGATGTGAGCGGCCAAAACTTCTGAAACCTTTGCGCCAGGAAGTGTCCTCTGCTTCCAAACATTTTTGCATTTCCTTCCTTAAAAGGGAATTCCTGTGAAGGAATTGTATCTATTTTTTGTCTCTCTCCTCTAAAAATCAACAGCATTTTTTTCGTCTTTCGTCTTTGTGATCTGCGTCCCCAGGTGTGGAGGTGAGGGGTCACAGCTTTATGGCGGAGCGGCCGGAGGTCGGGACCTGCGCTCCGTGGAATTTGGGTGTCGCCATGGCAATCACGGCAGAGCAAGGGGAATGACAGGTATCCCCCGGAGGGCAGTAAATAACAGATATGCCTTCATACTTATGAGGATGCAAAACGGTCGGAGGGGTGGAGGGGCTCAAGAGTCTTGCGTGGCTCAAAACAGGAAATGAGTATCTGAGGGAAGGAGAGGGGAAAACAAAAACAGACAAATGGGAAAAGATAATTACGTTGGTGGAGGAAAGGAATGCCACCAGCTGAGGGGTGAAATCTCCTCTCCAGCTGAAAACATCATGTGTTGCAGGTTCAACAGTTTACTGGGACTCTGACCGCTCTGTTTGTGCACAATGTTGACTTAAAAAAGGTGACATCAGGAGGCAATTGGCATTCAACGGCAGTCCTTGTTTTAGCAGGAAGATCCACAGAAACAATCGGACAACAAGAGCAAGATGGTCCGGATTGCAAAACCCTTTGCCAGAATGTTCAGATACACAAAGGGCTTCTCCTCAACTCTCTTTAATCTCCTATATGCATGCAGCATCTGGGCCAAAAAGCTACAGACGGCACAAAGGATGTTGTGGGCGCTGTCACACCGAGCCTGTCGGTCCGCACCGGGGTTTCTGCCTCCTGACGGCTCATCTGAACTCTGCCTGGAGAGCAGTGTCAGTGTTTTCCTGCAAGTGAACCCTGGTGTGGTTCAGTCATCATTCAAATATTTAGAAGACCAAAGAGAGGAAGTGAAGAAATCCTAACATGATCCAGGAAAAGGTACAACTGTCTGATGGACAAAGAAGCACAAAGACCAGGTTTTTTTTTTTTCCCATTTTCCTTCTTCCAGTAAAGAAAACAAGGGTTCTACACTGGTAACTGTTGTGAGTGCATGACAGTCTTTACTGTCTGCATTTACACCAAATGTGATTTGCGTGACTAATTTACGTTGGCTGCCCCCCTTTCCTGCATGGCGAATTCTCTGCTTGCCACCTGCCCAAAAATGTGTTTATAAGCTTGACGCCCCGTGGGAGGAGCTTCCAGCTAATACTTTTAGCCTGAACCTGTATGGAGTGGTATCAGTGTTTATCTCATTTACGATGCATGGAAGACACAGGAGATGTTGAGAGAACAGGTTTGTTTATTTTGAAGAGTTCTACAAAAATATTAGTAATAATCACGTCTCCATGTTTGGGATCCTGAGATCATCCAGAGATTCTCCCGCTGCTGTGTCTGAAAGACGGCTGCTTCCACGGTCTTTCCGTCTCTCTCTGACCGAGTTTGAAGGCTTGCCGTCCAACATTAACCCAAGAGGGACAAAAATAAAAGCAAGAATAACGTCAGGGGATCTTCTTTTGTTATTGTCTTGATGAATATAAGAAAAAATTTCATTAGGTTCAGGAGGCCTGATCGGGCTGCCTCCCCATTCCGCAACAGCTCTCTTTCCAGCCGCCAGCTCCCCTTCAGGCCACCTCCATGCGACAGACTGTCAAGGGTGTACCTGCCTTCGCCCAACAGCAGCTGGGACGGGTTCCAGAAACCCTGAAGTTCAGGAGGAGAACTATTAGGTCGATCCGCCATATTAGATGTGTATTCTCCTGCTGACCGAAACAATGAACACATCACGTGTCCAAAGTTCAGTTGGTTGACGCAACGAGGCGACCTAGCCAGAGTTACTTTAATTCAACTCCAAATCACCGCTCAAATCGCACACCTCCCAGACCTTCGATTGTGTCTACCATTGACCTACCATTATAAAAGCGTCCGCCTCTGCCGTGCAAATCGCGTTTGGTGTGAACCGCTCCAAATTTGCTGGACGATCCTGGTCTGGATTCCATTTCCCCGGCCTTTCACTCCAGGTCTGTTTGATCCAAACCAGAATTAGCGGGATGTCTCACACCTGCAGACAGACAGTGAAACAGATAAACCAGATTTTGGGTGTTTACATCGTTTATTTATTTTGTTGGATGTGAATTGGTTGTGGACCGAACAAGCAAACTCTTAAAACTGAGGACTAAGGTCCACTTGCAAGTGAACCCTGGTGCAGTTTGTCATTGATGGAATTTACCAAAGAATGGAAGTGAACCAAAGATATGTGTGTTCAGTTTGAAAAAGCAAATGGAACAGTCCAAAGTGAAAATTATGAAATCCCTTAAAAGGTGTTGTTGGCAAGCATTAGAAACAGAGAAATGAGATGCTATTTTTTCATGGGGAACAGTGACAGTCCCATTCATTCATTCACTCACTCACAAACCTTCACAGACATGTGACCACCAGGAACAATGTTGGGTTCAATGTTATGCACGTTCTTCTTCTTTTTCTTTTGGCTTTTCCCTTCAGGGGACGCCACAGCGAATCAGCTTCCTCCATCTAACCCCGTCTTCTTCATCCTCTCCTCTAACACAGCTACCTTCATGTCTTCGTTCACTGCATCGGTAAAACACAAACCTCCTCTACCTCTGCTCCACAACTTCCCCATTCATATATAAGCAGGCTGTGGAGTAGGAGCAGGTTTTCGTCTTTATTGTCCATTTAAGGGCGTCGACATTTTCAATTGATTTGTTTTGAAAAGTAAAACCAAACCAAATGAAGGAGTAGAAACTTTTTGCCATTTTGATCTGATCAACATACCGTATTGTCGTGAGGCGCCTTAATATCCTTTATTTCTCTTAAAATCTGCCGTTTGTCTTTTTCATGAAATCTGATGGTTTTCTGTGAAACACGATGGTCAAAAATCATTCTGAATGTTTTAGGATGACTTTGATAAACTATGAAGCTACGCCTCTTGATGGATTGTTGGAGCATTATGGATACCGTAGAATCCACTCACTACTCTTTCACCACTAAAAGAGAGTAGTCCTTCAAATGCAATGCATTGTGGTCTATGTTGGTTAAATTAGTGAAATCCTCAATTTTGGAATTTCAGATTCAGACCCCCTGAAAAATGGCGAACATAACTATATACTGTGCTTTAACATGATGAACTAGAAAAACTTCACATCAATCCCTCTGACCAATCATCTGCCTCCTGGCCTCTCTCTAAGCATTCTGGGTAGTGTAGCCACTACATAGTCTGTTTTAATTGTTTTTTGCACCTTATGGTCCTAGAATCACTGAAAATATGCTGGACTGCTCCAGAGGACAAACTCTAAAACCAATGATAATGAAACCCCTTTAAAAGCCATTTTCAATTCTGGAAAATTTGACACATTTATGAAAGTTAGGAGGTTTTGTCACACCGTTCCCTTTAGTTTTGGCTTGGTTATTGATTCGCCCGAACATTACGAGGCAGAATGGTGAAACCAGATCCTGCAGCTCTTTCTGCACTCTGTCAGATGATCTAGAAGAGAACAAGGGACTCAGGTGTGTACAAAATAAAGAAATGGAGAGACTCAAGCAGTCTCTCAAGAAGGGGATGAGGGAGTGGAGTCCTTCTCCTGCCCCAGGGCAGGTCGCAGTCCCTGCCCTCTGACCTCTCCCTGAAAGAAGGGAATTTAGGGGAGGGACAGAGAAACATGTCTGAGCAGATTGTTGTGCTCAAAATTCTAAACAAGCAGTTCGTTTGTTAGATAAGAGTCACTGAGATCATTTCTTTTCATCAAAATTAGCAATTCTTTTTCAGTAGCAACGAGCTGAGCCTCCACCTCCTCTCTGGAGGTTTCTTCATGTCAGGTTTTCCCTTTTCCTCTTTATTCTACATTGAAGGGCCAGGATGACTTTTCACCCGTTGTGCTTGTGTCTCCAGATTCCATGTGCCTTCCAGATGTGGACATACCTGACTCTTTGCAGATGACGGCACACCAGGTTCACCTGCAAACACCAAAGGATTTCTCCTCAGAGCTTCCACATTCTGTGATCAAAGGCAACAAACAAGGAATTAAAATAAAAACTAGTGATAATTTGAGTCAGAGTGAAGAGTCTGAACTCCGCCTCCTTGCTCTTCCAGATGTTCAGCCACCAGAGTCCTCCCTGAGTGAAGTTTGTCTCTGATGTTTGTGTATTTGTTTCCGACAGAGGGCCTGGAGGAGGTCCCGCCAGCAGCTGCTCCCCAACTCCAACTTCATTTGTTTTTCCTTCTAATGTGTTGAAACTAATCTTCTCGTCAAAGGAAACAGAAGAGCGCGTTTCGTGTAAATTTTAGCTGCGGCGACGGCGGTGGTGACAGGTCCAGGAGGGCCGCGGTGAGCTGAACACTCAGGTGGAACTCAAAACGCGGACTAAACCAACATTTAGTTAAGAGTTTGAGCAACTGCAGAGAACATGACACGACTCCCACACTCAGCAGAAAGAAGCTAGACCTTCAACCGATGCAGGGACAACCGCTAAGCTGCTTTGGAGCTACTGTACATAAAGTAATTACAAATGAAACTCAATATCTGGATGTCCCTGTTGTGAGATTTAAATCAACCCAGACAGAGTTTAACGACAAAGCTCAGCAGAGCCTCACAGTTAAACCTTCTGTCTGAAAAGAAAACCTTCACAATAAAAGCTGGACCAAAAAGGAAGCTAAAAAGACTCAAATCAATGACATTTATTTATAAAGAGTCACAATAGAGGTTGTTTAAAGGTGCCAAACAACATGCATCAAAGCGAGCTTTGGACTTTTCAAGAAAAGATTTTCTTTGCTTACACACTTACTTTTCAAATTTTACTCAACTTAAGTGGTTTGTGGAGATTTACATGAGAGAATATATTTAGAATAAGTGATGCAAACTTCCCTAGCTCTGTTAGAGTAAACATGTTGAGCTTCAGGAAAAACACTGTATTCTCTTTAATGTAAAAGCATTCAGTTTTTTAGGTGAAGTTGCTTTTCTCCTAAGATGAGAGATACAAGTTCAGAACAACGAGTCTTTTTTCTTTACTTTCAGTACGTATTGTGTTTGTAACATTTTGTCATTTTTTGGCACAAATGGTCACATTTTTAAATCAGCATTTGTATCATGTAAGATTATTAAAGGGCCTGTATCATGCTATTCTTAAGCCTTTTATAGTAAACAATATCCAGCAATGTATTACCTTTGGCACTCAAAATAAATTTTTTTTATTAACTATTTGTTATTTTCCTGAGCTCTTTTCAAATCCGAATGTAAGACGACTCGATCTCTGAGGCTCCGCCTTTTGCTCTTTGTGGGCGCTGCCCATTTACGACGTCAACCTAGAGCCGGCCTCGGCAGCGTGTCTGCGTTTCTCCCACTAAAACAAATAACATTAGAACTCCTGCAAAGGGGGATGTGCATATTGTGCATTTAAAAGGAAAGAGCTTTTGTCGATCACCGTTATCTTTTCTTTCTTTCTTTATTTGTTTATTTATTGGGGGGGGGGGGGTCATGGGGAATGAACATTTTAATACACTTAAAAACTCAAAAGATTTACATGGTTCAGGCCCTTTCACTGTGATACATGCATCCATTTTCCAAACCTGCTTATAAACTCCCCTTTTGAGGTCACAGGGTTGCTGGAGCCTATCCCAGCTGATGGCTTTTGACCGAAAATGAAAAGGATTTTAGTTTTCTTTGCGGGCGCAGTTTGACTGCATGAAGGGGTCCATCTGCTGAAAGAACTGGCTTTTAAAGGCAGATCAGAGTTTTGGTCAGACAACCCAAGCTGGCCCCAACTCAGGAGGGAAGTGGAAACAGATTTGATCTAAAACACTGGGGGAAGGAGAATGCAACTTCGTAAGGATCTGACGGGCAGCCGATAGTAGACCGCTTTGACAGGAGATGGAGTCCCAGTGCCCTCAGTTATTGACTCACTTACAGAACGAAAAAAAAAACAAAAAAAAACTTAAAAGATGCAAACCTTAAAAGAATTTTGCAGGAAATGTTGGAAAAACTGAATGGATTTAATGACCTGCTATTCCACCGTTTCAGCAAATGCATTTACGAAAGTTTTAACGTTTTTCCTTGAGTGAGTTTTAACAGAAAGACAGAGTCACGGTTTTTCCATGAAATCTCAGCTTTAAGAAAAAGGTTGAATTCATAAGTAAATGAGCTCAGGAGGAGGTAGAGGAACACGTAGAGCTCTGCAGGTATGAGTCTCCTCACTCATCTAGATTGACTGATGAAGATTTCCTGTATAAAGGGAACGAAATGACCTATTTTTGCTTTTTAAATTGTTAAAACTTTGAGATTCTGATTAACATATGAAGACCTGACTGTGTTTCCCTTCAGAAATAGGGCTTTTCAATGATGGCTGAACTTTCCTCAGTCGGAGCCCAAACAAGGTCCTTTATTTGACTCTAGGTCTGGTGTTACTCTCACAGACAAAGAATTTAATCGCGTTTGCAAATAAACCATATATGTGCAAGATTTTTGTCCCTCCTTTGGTCATTTCCCCCCTTCCACTCTTCACTTTCCATTAGGGAAGTGGCTGCAGGTTTTGTTTTGTCCCTAAAGCTTTCAGCGTTGTCACCAGCACTAACACTCTATCCCATCTGTGAGAGGCAGATGGCACCTGTGCCATTTTATAGCACATCCTTTTGTGCAGAGCAGCAGGAGTTTGTACGAAATTTACCTTTGAGTTGTGGGTGTGACCAAGGAGCATCCATGCCCCTCCTTCCCCTTCCAGTTGCTGAGAGTTCTCCATTTACACCAGGGGTGCCCAAAGCCAGGCCTCGAGGGCTGGTGTCCTCTGTGTTTTCTAACCATCCTGTCACCAAAGCTCCTTATTGGCTAAACACACCTGATCCAGGTAATCAGCAGCAGATAAAGCAGGGTTTCTGGAAAACTAGCAGGACGCTGACCTTCAAGGCCTGGATTTGGGCACCCCTGGTTAGCACACTCTTCTGCTGTACAGACCCTCACACCCCCAACTTTATGTTCTGTGCACACCGGGCTCAGAATCGGAGGTTCGAACGACCGCTTCCAGTGAAAAGCCCATGCAAATGCACGCATGTGTGCATTTCGGGCTTCTGCTTTCAAAACCTTAGTGTTCACGTGTCACTACGCAAGATTTTAAATCTGTTTTCCGGCACGTAACATGTGGCCATTGATCACGCGCTGAACGTTAAACCAGTTGAACTTTGACCAACCAGGAACTGAAATTTGATAATTGCAATTTGTGCCCGGCTGGAATTCTATCACACCAGGTTTTTCATATGTTGGAATAGAGCTGTAAAAGAAAAAGCCTGGAACAAGATTCAGGAGATTTGCACCGCTTTGACATTTCACCCCAAGCCTCTTCCAACTGTGAGTTCATGGGCTATTATCAGGTATTGACAGACCTGAGTAAACGCTGTATGCTAAAGGTACTCACAATAACTCATGTTCAGCGCATACTTCAACATGCCCACTTGCCCGTGTGTGCATAGCATGACATTACCTGTGCAACCAAAATGGCGAGCAATGTCTGAGCTATCCAGCTGTACAGTTCTGAGACAGATTCCAGCTCAGACGAGGAAAACATAGCTCTATCTGTCTACAAGTGGATGCATCAGAATGGAGCAGATCAAGTACAATCTTAATAAACAAATACAATCTTTTCAAACGGCATTTTTTTTTGGTCTTCTCCTGATTCACAATGATTTGTGAAATACTTAGAAATGCAACTTTGAGCTTAATTATCTTCATATACAGTATGTCCTCCATCATCAGGAAAATGCCACAAGAACGTGTTAAAAACACCAAAAATACAAACTTTTATTTCAAGTGTTCTGCTAAGAGAGGGTTTAGAAGAACGCTGTGGTCCCTCCAATCACAAGTTGCAAATTTTTATCTGAGTGGGTCTTTAACATGCTCAGTGCTCTGACACGGCCCGCCTCCCCACTGACCTGCTGAAGCCTCAGCCCTTCTTCACACACTCACTGTCTCGCTGTGGACGCCCTCCCCTGTTAGAGCCAAATAGCTGCGAGAGCAGAGGGAGAGTGAGACCTCTCCTCGTGGAGGGGGCCAAACGCTGAGAACAAGTCACAGTTAGAAAGGGGGCCTTTGTAGGGGGCTGGCCTGGGGACAAGTCACCCTTTCAGATGCGGCCAGCCGTGTACAATGCCTAAACTAACATCACTGACATTTGGAGTTGCTCAAGCTTTAGAGCCAGAGGAAAGGGAAGGAGCTGGGGGTGAGGGGGGGCTGGTGGGAGGGTTGGAAAAGGCCCTTCAGAGGGAATCGCCCATTGATCAAAATTCATGTCAGTGGCAGGGATCAGACCAGTGTGCCCTCTGCTAGCTTTCATGTGCTGGAGAGCAGCAGGAGGAAGGAGGAGGGGATCAGGGGGCATCTGTGATAGGCACCTTTTTTTTTTAAGCCAGGTCCCCATGGACCTGACAGGGCCAAAAAACCACCCAGAGCTACGGGGGGCCAGCACGGTGATGGAGAACAGGCAGATGCTTGATCAAAGCGCTCAGATAACACGACCTGCCACACACTATTGGTCCCCATTAGGGGAAGCAGAGCTTTGATTAATGATAGAGGGAACAGTTAAGTGCCCTAAATGACAGCAAATAATGAGTCCTTCAAACGTTTCTGACTGGGATGGATGTGGCCCGGATCCGTGACAGGAGAGTGGTGTCATGGCATGAAAGCTGAGTCCTGTCTGAAAAACATGAAACCAATTGTTGATTGTGGCTGAACATTTTGGGAAACTTTTTCTTTACTTTAATTGTATTTCCCTTCAATTTAAGAACTCAAGTTGGTTTTCTTTAATCTGTATTGACTTTAATAATGAAAATGGAAGAGAAAAAGAATTTCAATCATCAGATTGTTGAGAGAAAATACAGGTTTGACCCAAAGCCACGCTCTCCTAAAGTCACATGTACCCATGCAGGGGGTTGACCCGTATGGGTTCTACAGGTTTTTGGGTTGTATAAAGTTGCATCTTAAGGGGAGTAAAAGGTGTTTCTTCCATTGAGACTTGCATGACCGGGTCAACTTGCATTTAAGGCGGCCACTTTCAACCAAAAGTCTATGTAAACGCACGTCAACCCAAATGGCTAGCTGCGCATCCAGAACGCCCACATTCACAGGTCGCAACGCAAGTTTTTAAGTTCGTACGCGGGCTCTACGCACAAATAAAGCATTCATTGATCGTGCGCTGGAATGGCAATCAATTGAACTTCTTGACGCTAAATTCCGACTACCAGCTGAACTCTGACCAATCAGGGACTCAGATGTGGTACTGACATCGGGGTCACGTCCTTTTTATAACACGGAAGTATCAATTGTTGTAAACATGAACACGGAGGACACATTAATATTTGCCTTTTCCTGCCCGGCCAGAATTATATGACACCAAGACGTACATTTACCGGAACAGAGCTGGGAAAGAAAAAGCCTGGAGAAAGACTGACTTTTCACATCAAGCCTCGTCCCACTGTAGATGGCTGATAAGTATTGGTAAACATAAAAAAAAAAAAACAAAAGAAGAAGACACACATCCCTGCTGCGCCCTGCTTGTCAGTTGTGTGAACATCACCAGCTGAATGTGTGTTCATAAGACTGCTTATAGAACATTCTTGAATGTGCTACATCCAGTCAGTGTGAACGTAGCAGAAAACTTTACAGACAGTAAAGGAAGCAGGGTTTACTGCTCCTCCTTAGCACTTATTTGTCCTAAATACTTCTATTGTCACAGCTTACATGGAAACTGACATAATGTAAGCTATTTTTGTAGAAATGGCTTCCTGGCTTGAACCTTCCTGTGAGGAGTTTGTGTGTTCTCCACACACACACGTGTGGGTTTTCTTCTGCGTTCATAGGATAACTGATGATTCCAGTTGTCCCTACTTGTGAATGTGAGGTTGTGTGGCCCTGGGATGGACTGGCAACCCGTCAAGGGTGTACCACACCTTTGCCCCACAGTAGCTGGGATAGGCTCCAGCAACCCCAAGATCCCAAAGGGGATTAAGTGGTTTTAGAAAATAGATGGATGGATGCCAAGAACCCATCCAGGAGCTCTTCAAATTAGTAATTTAACATTAAAATACTGTTGAGCAAAAGTAATTCATAGACCAACATTGACCAGTCTTGTGTGACATAACCTATCTGAAAACCAACAAAAATAACATTATTGCAACAGCCAAACATGGTGGTGCTAGTGGGATGGACTGTGGCTGCTATGCAATGACTGATGGAACCAAAAAGTCAACCAGAGGATCCTGAGGGAGAACATCTAAACATGACCTTAAGATCAGAAGCACTTGGGTTCTGCAGAAGCAATAGTCAGCAACATAGGAAAAATAATGAAACAATGGCCTTGGAGAAGTCTGCTCCAGGTTAAAACTCAAGTTCCGAGTAACTTGGCTCAGCTGTCGGTGGTGGAGTGAGTCTGCAGAGTCCAGCGCAGCAGAAGTATCCTGAACGGCTGGCAAGGCTTTTTTTGTTGTCTAATATGTAATCAGGAATGCAAAAAATGAATACTTTGTTGCATCTCCAACTCCCGGGGCAGCAGATTCTGTGGTCTGCAGCTGCCAGGATGACCCTCTTGCTGTTGCTTTGGAGCGCTCCAGTGGAAGACCACATCAACCCTCGCTGGTCGGTGACGCGTGCGAGCCGCAAGGCAAGGCACCCACTTTGTTTGAACAAGCTTGCACTTGCAGTCGGAGGCACAAACAAGGCGGGACCACCTGCACTGCCTCGCCAGGCAGGCTAGAAGCTGCTTGGAATGGGAACCACATCTCTGCCTGAACCAGTTGCTCCAGTTGCTCATCTCCAAATGATAGACTACAAAAGACTAAGACCATGAAAGACAAACCTCTTTTGGAAATTAAAGCCTTGACAGAAGAGGTCGAGGGCTTCTCTTTGAAAACTTTTTTTCTTTCAGTTAAAATATTGATACTGTATCTGGATATAAAACATTGTCAAAAGACCAAATCTTACTTTCAGATTTTATTTTTGCTGTGGTTTGTCTTTGCACCTTTTCCTGAAAATAATGCTTTTTGCTTTTTATTAGTCCTTCAGCAGGTTTATGACTATTCCAAATATCTCTGCTACAGGAACTGTCAGAAGTCAGGTTGGTTGAGAGTTGATTGGGAAACCTGTTGGTTCTTTTAGCATTCTTCTAAATTCTTATAGCTGACTGATATTTCTACCAGCCAGAAGTGGATGCAGTTCATCTTTTATGGCAGAAATGCAAGTTTCATTTGTTTGTGTTCCTTCAAAGGTGTCAAAGTGCCAGTAAGAAAAAAAACAAGACTTTCTCTGTTAAAAGGCATTTATTAATATTTATAGTTTTAAATGACAAGTAAAAAATAAATGTCTAAATCGTAACACTTTTGGTAAAAGAATTGGACTGGATCGTATCGCCATAATGTATTGATTCATGGACCATGTATTAAGCTGCGTATAAAGAAAGAAAGATAAAGAAAAATCCTAGTTTTTATACACCAGATAAAAGTTCTCCATAGGATTTTGCGTCCATCAAACCACTCATGCCTCCAAACAATACCTTCTTTGAGAGATCCAAGATGTTTGTAGCCTCAGTGGAATATTTCTAAACATCTCATGATAGCCTTAGCAGTAATTCTGTTGTTCCCCTTAAGTCCAGACCTGGTATCAGAGTTCATGTGGAAATGAGGTTCTTCTAACCTGTTTTTTGTTGTAATGAAGCTGTACTGAAAACTGAACTGTTGGGTTTGAGTAGCATCACTTTCTGTCCATCAGTGGAACACAAGTTTACCAGGAAAAACAGAGGAGCACGATATGGGAGTCATGCAAGGTGCTTTAAAACCTCTTTTTGGTTTTCATTCATCTCCTCCACCGGGCACTGGCAGGACATTTCTGGAGGACAGGGACGTTGGACCCCTTTCCCATCACCCATGTGGAATCAGTGATATTAAATCAATAACAACCACACACAGAAGGCAAGAAAAAACATCAACACATGGAAAGAACATTCAACAACACCAATCTCTGTATCCGGAGTCCGCTGGGTGGCCTTTGCTCGGGGGTGGCCCCGGCGTGGCACATTATGAATGTTGATTGTGTACAGTGTGAGTATGCATTGTAACACCCCTAACTCTGTTTGCCAAGGGGAACACAGCCCCCCCAGCTGCTCACCTTCCAGAACACAGAAGGTGAGCTGGCCGCTGGCCCGTGTAAATGTACTGCTGGTTCCAGCTGGGGTGGTGTCAGGATCTAAGCAGAACAGGCCCGTCTTTGTCCGGCAGGAGCTGCACACAGCTAACTATCTTGGGAGAGCCATAATCAAATGGGTGATCATGGTGTTAACAGGCTTCTACAGCTGTCAGAGAGCAATGCACTCTGGGAATGCATGTCCAACCGCTGGCGCTGACGTTAGAATCGTATACGTGTTAATCCCTGGACATGAACAGCATTAATGTGTAGGTTTATGATGGCAGAGCAGGCGGATGCCTCGCTCCTGTCCAAACACACCAACAGCCTTGTGGTGCATGCTGGGAAATGTTTAAAAAAAAGAGCATTTTCACGGGAGGCCACCGCCATATTCATCATCAGTTTGTGTGCATGTTTTCAGAACAGTCATATGGGTATATAAACTTTTGAACAATAAGCTCCGTTTATTTCAAGAAACAAAACCTCTTTTTTTTTTCCAGATAAGACTAAAGTGCAGAAGTTTAGCTTTTGTTTGGAATTATTTCATCTGAAGACACACTGTGAAACACGGGGGTAGAGAGGTACTGATGTGGGCTTTTTTGCTTTTGATGAATTATGGCGCCTAAATCAACAGATCGCAGACAATCCAGAATGCTTCAAGCTGAATAATCACAAGAATGTCATCAATCATCTTTTTCAACAGGTCAGATATTTAATTAAACCTTGTTTTTTAAAGTCCCATTCCGATCATCTTTTGATCTATTTTCAAAGAGTTTCCAGTGTTCTTTTCATTAGGATGATTAAGGCGTTTATAACCAATACTTCCAAAATGTGATATTTTTTAGGACATAGTGTCTGCAGACTTTTTTGTCTGCTCCTGACTCACAATCCTTTAATTAAAGAAATGATCTAGAAATGCAATTTTAAACTTAATTTTTATTTATATTTTAGCAGAAAAATGCCACCAGAAAATGTTAAAAACACCAAAGTGTGGTTTTCATCAGAGTGGGTTTTTAAACACATTCATGGCATCTGTTTAACAGTACAAACTTACATCTCTGAATCAGGAAAATTCATAATTTTATGACAGAAATCCTCATTTCCACCCCAGAAGTTTTGGTTTTCACCACCTGGTGTGATTGATACAGTTTTTCTTAAAAGAAAATCCTAATTTTTAACGCTTTTAGCCTTTACTTTGGGGAGTTTGACCTCAGGCAAAACAAAAAGTCTTTGAATCTTCACAAACCTAAAACTCTAACATCAAACTGATTTCTGCAAGTTTTTCTGGTTTTGATTTAAGACCTGACAGATGTTTTTAATGGACTAAGATTTTTGACAAACCTCGACTTAACCTAAAAACCCCTCTTAGTCCCATCAAACCGATGAAGCCCAGACATTTCTGACATTTGTGTTGATGTTTCTGAATATCAGTAGAGGTAACTGCAAACACTTTTTCATCTGAACCAAAAGCTTATCGGAGAACGGCTGTTTAACCGCCATCTGAAGGGATCTGACGTCTCCTTCCGTCTGTTTACTTGCTCATCTGAGTTCAGGCAGATCATACATCGTGAAGTTTTCTGGCGCAGCTTCTGCTGTTCCAACAGCATAATTCAATTGTCCTTGTATCCACAGGCGATGAATAACCTCTGAATAGTAAATCAAAGCTGTGGCGTCTCATCCCTGGACTGGAGCGCGGCTATAATGGGTCCGGAGGGGCCTGGATGGAGAGAGACCAAGCATCCTATGCTGGTGCATTTCAAAATAAAAGGTTATCTGAAAGGCTCAGCATGTGTTCAAGTCATCTGTGGCCCCTTCCAGCATAAACCAGGATAAAATTCATCGCCTAGTTTATTCCACACTTTGACAAGCTGACAAATCAAAAGTGTCATCTCGCGCTGCACGCGGACCCTTCGTATGTCTGTACTGATTGGTTGAGGTAGGGTGAGAGGAAAACTGTTGGATAAAAGTTTTGATGGGGACGTTCTACGCATCTTGTCTGACAAAATCAAGGCCACTAAGGTCATCTCTGACACGCCAATGAAAAGTCATGAGAATAATAACAGAAACGTGTTGCACTTCCAGATGATCTGCAAGGTCGGCATGTAAAAAAAGTTGTGTCTTGTTTTCAAATCAGTGGAGAAAAAGAGCTCCACATGAGCAACAGGCACTACATGACTGTCGTCCAGACCCGTTCGTTTGTTCCAGTCCTCTGGAAAGAGTGTTTTTTACATTTATTTTCGCTGCCCTGCTGAAAGAGAAATCACGACTATGCCCCCACTGCCACCCTATCATTGGCTGGTTCCAAAATTAACCAGAGAGACGACTTTTTTGGGGGGGATTTTTATTGTAGAAGCATTCTAGCAAACGGTTGATTTAATTTACAGAAAAGTGTCTTTTCAGAGAGGAAAGTGGATTTCTGTCAAAGGCAAAACAAAGCATCCATTTAAAACCTCTTTTTGGTTTTCATTCATTCATTGTTTTGTCAAAAATCAGAAAAAACTCTTGTAATCCAACATCTATGGGTTTTGTGCAGAAATTGTTGTCAATTGTTGACTTGTCAGCTTGGTACCGAAATTGCTATGAACTTTCCCCTCCTTCTGACCTTTCGCTACAAGATACTCTTTCACTCTTTATATATTTAGTTTGCAAGAGGAAAATCAAAAGGTTTTCATCGGTAGAGATTAAATTGAAGGATACTGTGTTCCATAGGGTAAAGATTGATAGTGAAGAGGAGTGGCACCAGGACAGAGCCTTGGGGCACACCTAAAGTGACGAGGGAGGATTTAAATCTAAAGATTTTAGCTAACTGAGCATCATGTTAGCTCACAATGATAACGATGCCTTCCATCAGCATGTTGCTAAATCGTTTTGCTAATTTTGGCATTCTCTTGTAATTTTCAGCTGATTCGACACTTGACCGTGATGTTAGCCTTATGCTAGCTCTGAATGCTAACTATGCAAAAATAATAACGTTGCAAATTTTGGCACCCCCCTCCTGTTTTCATTTAAGTTCACATTTAGCCATAATGTTAGCATCACATTACCCTATAATGCTAAATTTGCAACATATAGTTTGTTGCTAACTTTTCATTCATTTATCCATCTTCTTCCGTTTTTCACGGGTCACGGGGCTGCTGGAGCCTATCCCAGCCACCAGGCAGGGGACATCCTGGACAGGTCGCCAGTCTGTTGCTAACTTGATTACCTAATTTTACACTTTATTTTTTATTTTCAAATTTTTTTGTATTTTGGAACTGGAATTTTTTTGGGGAACAACAAAATCTTTTTGTCAGAGACAGTTTCTCCTCATTTAAGATAATTATGGAAGGGTATTTGAAAAATAGGGCCAATCAGGACTTTAATGAAGAAGTATGCATAGAAGGGCTGTTTTACACGGCTCAAAGCTTTAATGCTTCTTTTTTTTCTAATTCCCATAATGTCTAGCTCCTATTAAAGTAGTGTTACTCACAATAATAAAAGCAAATATCTGTTTTACTAAGAAAAAAGAAGTCTTAACTTAGTAATTGTTGAAATTAGTTTACCTATCTTAAATGCCATGAACATTTTTTTTAATTTGGTGTTATGAACTAAATCTAACCAATAGCTTGCTAATGTAAAAGAGAAATAAAATGATTCAGAAATGAAACATAATTCATTTCTTTTTAGAATAAAAATAATTCCTGGTTCCTAATGTAAATGTGTTTTCCTGTCATTTCTCACCCTTTAGCATTGTTGTATCACATAATATGTGGTCGATTAAATGATTTACAAACCAATAATACTTTGTTGATTTAAAAAGTTATATTTGAAAAAAAAAAGTTTGAAAAAGCACAAAGAAAACTCTAAAAGCTCCTAAAGCTTGTATAAACCCCTCTTCCTTATACACACAACTGTGCTTCCTGCACCCACTTTCTTTAAGACACCCAAATCAAAATAAAGTGGGTGCTTTTTCCTGACTTGAGGGAGTCACGTGAATGCAGCAGTCAACCTGCTGCATGCACATGGTGGTGTTTGCGTGATGAAGAGAGCGTCTGCCCGCAGCAGATGGCGGTGTCAAAATCATTTGGTGGGAACTTTCATGAGCTGCAGAAGGCCACAGCTGGGTTACAGGTGGTGAGAAACAGCTGGAAGGATGTCTCTAAAGGCGATCATGGAGTGCAAGAACCTCGGATCCCTGGAGAACAAAAGACAAAAAACTATGAGACGTCCAGATTTTCTATCCCTTGTTGGTCCAGAAAGATTCTGTCATGAGCTGCAAATGTTTGTCCCTTATTTTTCTGTTTTAACTGAACAAATCCTGCATTTGCTCTGGTAAATCAAACTTTTGATGGAGCTCAACTTTTTTTTTTCAGGCAACAAAAAAGGGATTTTGAAACAGAAAGCAAGACATAGTGAGTGGCAATTACCTCAGTTTTTGGCAGCGATTTTAATTAAAACCAAACTTGTTTCCTTCTGTGAACAAACATGACAGGCGCTGCGCTGACGAGCTTTTTTTTTTTTTTTTTTCGCCCATTCCTGCCAAAGCATTAAGTGAGTGCAGGTGCTGCAAGAATGTCTGCAAGGGTGGGGGCGAGGCGGGGCTGACCTTTTTCTTTCTGCACTGTACCGTCCCCATATGTGTGTTTATTTATGCATTAGGAGCATGTGGTTCCTCCAAATGCCGACGGTTTTCACGCATGCTTTTGAAGAATCAAGCCGAGATGCCGCTGCATCGAAGAGCAACTGATTGGAAGGGGATTCAGAAGTGGTTGGGGGGGGGGCTGGTGTAAGCAGGAACAGATGCAAGGGCCCACGCAGCTTCCAAGCCTGATTGGAGGGGGCCGGATCCTTATTGCTGCTGAAACTAACTTCTGGACTTCATCTGAAACGGCTTCATCATCATACATTTTTGATGATGTTCCAGGAGAAGAAACCAATCATTTTGCATGCAGCTGAATGGGGGGGGGGGTCCTGGAGCTAAATCACACAAAGAATGCCCCCCCGAGGAGCTCTGCTGTCAAAGCTGATTGAACTCAGGCCAGAAACAAGCGAATGTGTCCTGATCTTTATGCCACTCCGCTGCAGTGATGAATGCTAATTATTATTATTGCCCCGTCCAGGGCAGTAAGTCATCCTCATTAGAGAGGCGGCTCATTTGAGGGGTTCCTCTGCTGCAGCGTAGCGTATCTTCAAACCAGGAATTGGAGGAATTGCAGGCCTCCAGTGCTGGTGGGGTCGGATATTTTGACTACTTCCTGTGGGTCACACATGCCTCACCAGAGGGGAGATGGGTAAAAAAAAAGGGACACCTGGACCAGATCGACACCTCCTGGGGGTCAAGCATCCAGGTGAAGGGCCTCAGGGCGGCTGGGGATGGAGAAGAGATTGAAGGCTTGAAACCAGTTTCAAAAATTAAAAGTTCAGAAAGAACAAAAAACGATTTGTTCTTGTGTCATTTTGTTTCAACTCTTGTGCTATCTTAGATGACCCCACCCTTAATTTGACATGTTCTCCCTACCATGACAAAGGTGGATAAAGGTGGAAAATTTTCATGTAATCCATTGAACCAGTGAATATCACAAAAAATTGAAAAAAAAAGGTTCAGAGCACTGTCTAGTGGGTCTAGATGACCCAACTCCCAACGGTAAAGTGCCTAGGATAGCACAAGGGTTAAATTATCAATTCATAACCCTTCAAAAAAAAAAGTAAACTACCCAGAAATTCATGGTTATCAGTTTTCTAAATCAAAATGCTTCTTGTGGAGTAAAAATTGGGGGTGAGGGGGTCCAAAAAATTTTCTACAACAAGAAGATAAATTACTAAACGTGGTTGTTTAGAAAAAAATAGTCCAAATTTAGTGATAACAGTAGACTTTTCCGTTCTTCACATTTTGAACTGTAATTATTTTTGATAAGTCAACCTGACCCGTAAAACACACAAAGATTTAAAACATTTGGTAAAGTCTAAACATAGACACAAGGACATTAGGGTAAAGTTTCACACGGAAAAACCTTAATTAAAAATAAAAATTGTTCAAATGTGGTTTTACTTTCATACATTAGCACGTTTAAAATCTTTTCTTATTTTTTTATTTTAGTTTGGTGAGGTAATTTCCCCATCGGAGTACAAATACGGGCTTTCTTGTCCTTATAAACACATTTTGAAGTGAAGCCTTGAATTTCCATCAGAAAATTGTAGGATTTGTCTCACTTCCAGGTTAGACCTGCACTTTGGACCAATAGCTAAACAGCCCGTCTTCTTCTCAGCCAATCACAACCAAACATTTGCTTTACATTCATAAATGGTTGCCTCTCTGGGTATTAGAAGGTTTGCCGTCCCTCCTCCATGATTTGGAACGGTCTGGCCGCCAACCACCATCAGGCTCTGGGGTTCATTCATTTTTTTTATCTAAGCAAATAATATATGTGACTGCTGAAGAGAGTGGACTGCACACTTTTCTGTATCACAAATACATCTTTACTTGCATTCCTAATAACTTTGTGTGACCTGCTAAAAAGTCAGAAAGCAAAATTTTGCTCCAGCTTGTGGAATGCACTGCCTATGCAGGTTAGGCAGGCCCGTCCACTGCAGGATTTTAAATCCAAGTTAAAAACTCACTTTTCTCCCTGGTTTTTAACTCAGTGCGAGTTGACGTTTTTATTGGTTTTATTTATTTTTATTTAATTTATTGCATTTTTTTTTAATTCTGTTTTTAATTTTGTTTGTTGTTTTGTTTTTACCCTGCATTGTTGAGCACTTTGGTCAGCTTCTGCTGTTTTGAAATGCGCTTCATAAATAAAGTTAACTTGACTCAAAAACTTTGTAAAAAGAAAAAGGTTTCTGATTATCCATCATTCTCACCAAAGGTTCCCTAAAAATTGTAGAATTTGATCCCAGAATTCCCTGCCTCCCATCGTTTGGCGGACCGCCAACATTAAAAATTTCAAAGATTTCATTTTAACGAGCAGCGATGCTTCATCTGTGATACATAACAGAACCAGCATGATTTGCAGGATTCACCTGAAAACGGAAAGAAAAGAGGAGAATTCTTAAAATGTGTTTCATTTCTCTGCAAAAGCAACACGATTCCGTTGTGAGTCCGTTTGTTGTTCAGCCTCAGAACATCCCAGGCTTTTGTGAGTCTTTGCTTACTCTTGTTTTCTCAGGAACATGCACTTTCTAAAGAGTTTTGGCTTAAATCTTCAACCTACCCCGCAGACTGCAGAGAACTTTGTGAAGTGTTGGACTGCAAAACAGGAAAATAAAAAAGTCAAATCATTTTAAATTGTTATAAACTGTCCATTTTTAAGCAAAAATGTAACTCATCTGTTAAGAAAAGGGTATTGTTGTTTGGAAAAAAAAGCAGCTTTAATCATTTTTGACCATTTTAAAACACAACAAAATGACTAATTTTTTAACTCAATTGATAAGTTTGGTACTTAAATGCTTAAAAATAAAACAGGGTCTTTTTTTGAGGTTTTATCGATTCAAACTTTGGAATCTGCTACTTTAGTGAAAGGCATCTTCTTTCTTAAACTCAGATTATCTGGTTTTTGCAAATGTGTCTTGCGATGGAGAATTTTCTACAGACAACAAGTTGTTGTTGTTTTTTTTTGCAGAGTCAGCATTAATGCATTGTTTTTCTTTGCAGGATGGAACAAAGGAGCCCCGCCCTCTGGGTTTGTCTGCTTCTGACCCGTGAGGCTGAAACCACAGAGGAGCACAAAGCTCATCATGTTCCACCACAAAACAAATGCCTCAGGGTGGAACATCTGCAATCCTGGCGCGGTCTGCTGCTTCAATAAAGGGGGCAGATGCGTCGCCGTGGAGGATGAGGGATGTGAAAGGAAGGGCGGTTGGTTTTTTATGTGCAGGTGGATTCTCTCACATCTTTAAAAGACATAAAAAAAAATGTTTTCAGAGATAAGGAAAACAGAAACCCCTCAGCTCCAAAAGCACTATGTCATTTTTTTTTTTTTTTTTTTAACACCGCTGCATTTTTATTTGCTGTAGCCGTCAGAGTCCTGAATAATTATCATAATGAACATTCCTTTGGGCAGATAAGAGTCCAGAAAAAACCCCACAAACTTTTCTTGTCAAGAAACAAACATGGAGTCTTAAAAACTGAACGTCCACAGGTCCATCGGGGAAGATTGCGGATTCTGTTCTTCGGGGCAGCTGGACAGGAAGGAGGAGGCCACTCGAATAAGCATCTTCTGGAGGGAACTTTGCCGTCCAGTTGCTGTGAAAACAACATTCAGTTTTTTTTTAATCCATTTTATTGCTTGAGTTTTTTATTGTTTTATGAAAAACCAGATAATCAACAAAGGTGAGAGCAGCTGTGTGTTGAAACTAAGAAGTTGATGGAACAGTCTAGAGATGGGAAACTCAGAAAAAAGGGACATTTTGAAAAATAATTAACAAAAATGATCTGCATTGTGGCTTTTTTACCTACCCATTGTGGCTCTATTGTTAACATAGTAGCCCTAACTTAAAAAAATACTAAGTGTGCATTAATTTAATTTAAATGAGCTAGAATTATGAAAGTATACTAGTACTCCTAGAACAGAGAGATGAACAGATGTTTTTTTTTTTACTTTCTTGCCCACACTAGATCAAGAGGTCTTGTGTGCTCTACCATTCCTCCAGAATGCACAGATTTTAAATAACATCAAATTTTGCTCTGTTCATTTTATGAGTTTATACATTTTATTTTACTGTCATCACATATGTACAGGTACGAAATGCAGTGTGTGCCTAACCAGAGTGCAACAAGCAGTGAAGTGCAGAAAATAAACTCAAAATAAATCTAAGTTGAATAGGCATATAGATATGAGGTGGATATGAATGCAATATACAGAATAGTAATGCTATAAAAAGTACTATCCTGTGTATTGTATTCATATCCACCTCATATCTATATGTATTTTATGCTGCACAGCAATGTTTATTAGCTATTTAGAAGGGAGTTGCTGAGAAAATCAATGTTTATGTTCTTTTTGTACTATTTCTATTAAATCATGTACTAATAAAGTCACGTTTAGGTCAATATCCGTGGTTAATAGGGAAAAGGATGACAGCTCACTAAATTAGACTTAAGAAGTAAGAGTTAATGGCTTTTTTGTTGTTTAAAACCTTTCACAGGATTGTGTTGGCTTCAGTGGGGTCTTTTAATTTGAAGATCCACTCCCATCATCTTTTGATCTATTTTCAAAGCATACCCAGTGGTCTTTGAATTATGACTATGCTGTTGTTAAATAAAAAAGGACATAGTTTCTACAAAGGGACAGTTGTTCATGTTCACCTCTCAGTTGTGGACTGTCGACACGGAGAACCCCCCCCCTCCCCTCCTTGTTGTGGAAAGCTCTCTATTTGCTAGCTTACAGCCCCTCACAATCCCGACCCAATGTTACCAGTGCAACAAAAAACTTGAGCAATATTGGAGCTGTCCAGCCGTACAGTTTTAACCCCAATTCCAGCTCAGACGAGGAAAACAACAAAGACGTATTTGGATCTAGTGGATGCATCAGAAAGGGGCGGAGCAGGGAGCTGGTGGTCCGCCCTGCATATTTTCTACGTCAGAAATATTATCTTATCTAAACTGCATTTTATTGGCCGCTCTTGATTCGCAATACATAAATAAGCATAAGTGCGAATTAAGAAATACAGAAAAATGCAATTTTAAGTTTTTTTTTAATATGTCACCCATCAACAGAAAAATCCTTAGAGAAGGTCTTTAAAAGGAAGTACACAATTTCACGTTTAGAAAAAAAAGTGTTTTCTCTGTATATGACGGTAAATGGTCTAGCTAGCGTAAGTGTCTCTGGTTGTTATTTTTGTGGGTGTTTATTCTGTTGTGCTCTTTATGTTGAGAAATTTCCCTCACTGGACAATGAAGTACTGGTTGGTTGGTTGGTTGGTTGGTTGGTTGGTTGGTTGGTTGGTTGGTTGGTTGGTTGGTTGGTTGGTTGGTTGGTTGGTTGGTTGGTTGGTTGGTTGGTTGGTTGGTTGGTTGGTTGGTTGGTTGGTTGGTTGGTTGGTTGGTTGGTTGGCTGGCTGGCTGGCTGGCTGGTTATTTTTCTGCTTTTATTCATGCCAAAAATACAATAAATATTTTAAAAGCAACAACAATTTCACATTTTTAACGTTTCTGAAAAGATTAAATAAGACTTAGCGGTTTTGATCAGTGACAAAGAGGCCCAAACAGGATCTTTCAGTATTATAGTCTGCACCAATAAAACCACCTGTTCCACCAAAATAAAAAATAAAAAACATCCATCTTTATATTTCTGTTTTTTTTTTTTTTTTCTTGATTGTCCACAAATAAGAAGTGTGTGTTTCCATCTGAATTTTGAAGCAACGCTTTGGGACCTCTACCTCCCCCTCTTTGGCCGGGGCTAAATGCTGGTCACGTCTGCCCCTCACATTCCTCTGGAGTCCCGCCTCGCAGGGCCAGGCGCCTTGGCACGGTGCTGATTGGGAATTTTCCACAGGTCGTCAGAGGAAGGGGCACACAAGCCCACCTTTGTCTGTGCCCACGCTTGGCCTCCTCCTCTGCACACAAACACTCACACTACAGCCTGTGACACTCAGCCAGGTCCAGATGTTGGCAGGTCTGCACAGATTTCTGCTCCAAAATCCACCCTCTGGCTTTATTTTGTTCCTCTCAGACTAGCAGGAATATAATAATTCATACATTGAAGTGCCATCACCAGTGATTTGGTCTGAATTTACACTGAAAACCCAGTTAGGATGCAAACAGTGGCGGACTTAGCAGTTTGGGGCCTGAGGCGAACAATAACATGGGGTCCTCTGCAGCGACTGTATTAACCCTTTTTTTTTTTTTTTGCTCCTTACCTTTAGGGTAAAATGTTCATTGAATAACTTCTTAACTGGTCTACTTCTAGACAGCATCAATGTCAAGAGTCCAAATGTTAAAAAGTGAAATGACATTCAAAGGGCCTATTATACGTTTCTTAAGCCATTAAGAGTAAACTATGTCCATATATATTTCATAATAATACACTGTTGGAACACTAAAGAACTATTTTTAAATTAAATATTAGTTATTTTTCTGCACCCCTTTTTTCTACCTGGAAGTAAGACGACTCTCTCTCTGAGGCACCGCCTTTCATTCCTTGTGGGTGACGCCCATTTCATGACATCAACCTGGAGTCAGCAGCATGTCTTCGTTTCGCCCGATTGGATTTCCTCCAGGCTTACTTCTGATTGGCGACAGTAGTTGCCCTAGAAACGGGACTCAGACACACTCGACCAATCCCTGTTGTCTGGCTCCAACAGGCACCCGTTTCACAGAAAAATGGCAACGGAATTGGCTTCATTTCCCTGTAGCCGGGGCTAAGGCCCTCTCTCTGGGTGTCGTCACAGTCCTCTATGTAGAGTGAATTTCAGGGCCGAATCTGTGTGGAAGTGAGCCCAACTATTACTAGCTGGTACCTTTTAACATCCCACACAAGCTCAGGCTCCTTCCAGCCCCACCTCAGAGAGGTGACCTGACTGTAAGCTTTGTGTTGTAACTGGACCTTGTTCTTTCTGACTCAGTTTAGGGATTCTGAACCGCTCTTAGTCTGACTCGTCACCCAGAGCCAGTCTGTCGTGGGACACCAGGCCATTGGCTTCAGCCCTGGACAAATCAGCTTCTAGGATCACTCGAGTGCGCAAACCCCTCCACCACGTTAAGGTGGCGGTTCACGGAGGGGATAAATTTAGTATGTTGCAATTCTTTCTGTTTCCACTTTTTCATGTTACTTTATTTCTTTCTGAATGAACTGAATTTAATTAAAAATAAATGATCAGCTTATCAATTTTTTTTTACAGGAACTGATTTTTGGTTGGGTGGGGGGAACTGAAGTACTCAGAGAAAACCCACAAAAACACACTAAATGGTGTGTCGGCCTTTTTTTTTTTGTTTGGCCAGATTTTAAAGAATTAATAAGTCAATTCAATTTTTTTTTTTTTTTTGTTGTTGCCTGCGTTACTTTTGTACAACCAGAAGAAAGAATTGCAACCATTTTTTTTTCTTCAATTCATAAATGTCAACTAATAGTAATCATAAAGACATTATAATCTGGTTGGGTGGGGGGAACTAAAGAAAACACACTTATTAGGGTGTCGCCCTTTTTTATTCAAATGGCAGATTTTAACAAATTAATGA
Organism: Oryzias curvinotus; assembly: GCA_023969325.1. Lineage (NCBI taxonomy): Eukaryota > Metazoa > Chordata > Actinopteri > Beloniformes > Adrianichthyidae > Oryzias > Oryzias curvinotus. The sequence goes on along the minus strand of CM043718.1, from coordinate 5,973,925 downwards.
ACCCATGTTTCATGCCGGGACATGTGTGTGTGTATTATGTCTGCATGTGTCTGGTAAGGGGGAGGAGGGCATTTTAAAAATGCGTCCCCCCCTCAGGTCTCCTCCCTAACAAGTGATGTTGCTCGTTAGGGAGGAGGACACTTAAGTGAGGGGGGGTACACTATGTAAACCCCCCTCCCCATCCACTAAATACACACACACACACACACACACACACACACACATCATATCCCAGGATAGCACAAGGAAAAACATATTTTCCCTTTTTATGACTTTACTTTTCATCCCATTTATGTTTTTTTGTTTTTGCATTTCTTTCTTTTTATGAGTCCTACTATATACTAAAACTAAAGGCTTTTCCCAAGTTTTACCCAATTTCTGCTCCTTATTTTCCCGTTGTCCCTATTCTAAACATTCTAGCTTTTGTCTTTTTGTGTCCTACTTAAACTAAAGGCTTTCCCCCATTTAAACCCCATTTCTATTTCTTCCCCATGTCCCTATTCTAGACATTCAATCTTTTTTCTTTTTTTTAAGTCTTTCTCCTGATTAGAGTTGGAGAAAAACTCGCTCTGGTTCAGGATAAGATCTGAAAACTTGGTTTTCAGTTCACTTATCAAGTCTTCCAGGTTGAATCTTTCCCTTTTTTCCGTCAGGCAGTTTTCATGTACTGCCTCTTTTTTCCAGACGTTGATCCTGCAGATCATCAGGTTCTTGCAGGAAAACGTCTTTTTGCTGCTTCAGAATCAGAATCGGATCATCCAGGTTTTGGATGTTCTTTTAAAGAAGCAGAGTTTTGTTCCTGAGGCAGATCTTCCTCCTTTACAACCAAGTCCCGTTTTTCATCCACTACGGTCTTGTTTCTTTAACCTCATCTGTTCTTCCTGAACTTGCAGGTCTTGGAGTTCCTTCTTCAGAAGTTCCTGTTTCTCCTTTGCCTTGAGGTTTTTCTCTTTTGCTTTTGAGACATTTTCCTCCACATCATCCAAATTATGAACCTTGTTCCGCAGATCAGCAACTTTATTTTGAAGGTCAAAGTTTTCATCCTGCACAACGTCTGTTTCTGCTGTTATCTCATCGTATTCAGTCTGCAGTGTCTGACGGTGTGTCAGCATATCTGTCAGCATGGTTTTTTCATCTCTGAGGTCCTTTGTTTCTTTTCGCAGAGGTCCCAGTTTACTCAGTACATGGTTGAACTGAACAGCCAGTTCACAGACTTCATTCTGCTGCTGTTTCAGTTCTGAAACTTCATCCTGAAGCCGCTTCTTTTCATCTTCAAGTTTGGATTTTTCTTCAGAGACTCTGTTGAATTCAGCTTTCGCCTCTTTTGCTTCCTTGTCCTTCCTCTGGAGATCTTTGATTTCCTTCTCTAGAGCAGCAATTTCCTGTTTAGGAGCCTGGATCTGAACTTTCAGGTCTTGGAGTTCCTTCTGGAGAAAGTCATGTTTTTCTTTAGCCCTCAGATTTTTCTCCTTTGCTTTTAAAATTCTGTCCTCCACATCTTCTAGATTTGAAAGCTTCTTCTGCAGATCATCAACCTTTACATGGAGGTTAAAGTTTTCAGCTTCCGTTTGGTCTGTTTGTGCTGTTATCTCATCGTATTCAGTCTGCAGTGTCTGACGGTGTTTCAGCAGATCAGTCAGCCTGGTTTTTTCGTCTCTGAGGTCCTTTGTTTCTTTTTGCAGAGGTCCCAGTTTATCCAGTATGTGGTTGAACTGAATAGCCAGTTCATAGACTTCATTGTCCCTCTGTTTCAGTTCTGAAACTTCATCCTGCAGCTGCTTCTTTTTGTCTTCAAGTTTGGATTTTTCTTCAGAGACTCTGTTGAATTCAGCTTTCACCTCTTCTGCTTCCTTGTCCTTCCTCTGGAGATCTTTGATTTCCTTCTCTAGAGCAGCAATTTCCTGTTTAGGAGCCTGGATCTGAACTTTCAGGTCTTGGAGTTCCTTCTGGAGAAAGTCATGTTTTTCTTTTGCCCTCAGATTTTTCTCCTTTGCTTTTAAAATTCTGTCCTCCACATCTTCTAGATTTGAAAGCTTCTTCTGCAGATCATCAACCTCTACATGGAGGTTAAAGTTTTCAGCTTCCGTTTGGTCTGTTTGTGCTGTTATCTCATCGTATTCAGTCTGCAGTGTCTGACGGTGTGTCAGCATATCTGTCAGCATGGTTTTTTCATCTCTGAGAACCTTTGTTTCTTTTCGAAGAGGTCCCAGTTTACTCAGTATATGGTTGAATTGAACAGCCAGTTCACAGACTTCATTCTGCTGCTGTTTCAGTTCTGAAACTTCATCCTGAAGCCGCTTCTTTTCATCTTCAAGTTGGGACTTCTCTTCAGAGATTCTGTTGAATTCAGCTTTCGCCTCTTTTGCTTCCTTGTCCTTCCTCTGGAGTTCCTTCTGCTGCTGTTTTAGTTCTGAAACCTCGTTTTTTACCTTCAAATTTGTCCCCTTTTCATCATTAAGTTTTTCCTGCACCTCATCCATGTTTGAAACCTGGTGCTTCAGCTCTGCAACATCTCTGTTCAGCGTGAGGAATGTTGTCACCAAGTGGTTAGTTTCTTCCTGCATCTCCTTGTATTCACACTCCAATGCTTCACGGTGTTGCAGTTCTTCTGCCAGTGCTTTTTTCTCTGCTGTGAAGGTGTTCGTTTCTTCTCGGAGCCATTCCAGAAAGACTTCCAGTTCTCTCCTTTCCTCCTCATGTTGAGCAATCAGCTGACGTGTTTCCTCCTGCTGCTGTCTCTGATCAAAAATCTCTCTTCCCAGTTGAGTCCTCAGATGTGTGAGACGGAGCCATTCTTCTACCATGCTAGGATAGTTGTCTGCCAACCTCTTTTGTTCCTCATTTTGTTCTTGCAGCTCCTGAAGGTTTTGCCTCAGTTCTTCAGTTTCTTGTTTTAAAGCCTGGAATTGATCAAATTCCTTTTTCAAATCAGGCTCCAGGTGTGCTTTGCGGGCAGTCTTCTTTTGGAGTTTCTTCTGTTTGGATTGCAGACCTCTGTTCTCCCGTTCCAAACGTTTACGTTCAGATTTCATGCTGGAGATTTCTTCTTCCATTTGTCGCAGCTGCTGAAGTTTGGACTGAAGAGCGGCCGTTTCTCTGTTCAGTTCTTGGTTACTTTCCAAGGCCTGAGATCTTTTTGTCCTCTCTTCTTCACACACTTTTTCCACGTGAATCTGCTTTTTCACGTCCGCTCTTAGACTTTCCAGCCGCTTCACCAGTTTTCTGTTTTCCTCGATAGCAGCTTTTCGGGTCTTTTTCAAGTCTTTGCATGAAGCGTCCAAATCTTTCATTTTGCGTAAATTCTTGGAAATTTTCTTCAGATGTTTTCTCAAAGTGTCATTTTGCTGCAGAATGTTCTCTGTGACGTTATTTAATTCTTCCATGGAAACGCCCATCTGCTGACATTCTTCGGCGTGTGACATTTTGAATGAACTTGTTATGAAATCTCCAAAAGTTGATTTATGCTCAGTTCTTATTTCAGAAAAATGTGAAACTTTCCCTTGTCTCTTTCTCTTGCGTGAACTCTAAAATGTCCATTTGCTCTGAAAATGCCTCATATTAGTAAACTTAGGGGATGATGTCAAATGTCATAAATGATGTCGATATTTATGACATCTGACATCATCATCATCATGTGACATCATCATCATGTGACATCATCATCATCATCATGTGACATCATCATCATGTGACATCATCATCATCATGTGACATCATCATCATCATTATGTGACATCATCATAATTATCATGTGACATCATCATCATCTGACATAATCAGACATCAAACAAGAAGTGACATAATCCACCTGCTTATGTCAAATGATGTCATCACCTCTGAAGCCTCACTGATGATGTCACTCTGCAGACTTTTCTTCCCTTTTTAAAAAAAAGCTTTTGTGCTTTCCAGCAGCTGAAAATTCACCTGATAAGTCATTCAGAATCAAGTGTAGCATTTTAATTACAAATACTTCACATGTCTGTTGTGAGCAATATTTAGATATTATAGTTATGAAGCAATTCAACCCCTTTTTCCACTGAGTCATGTTTATACTCATACAATGCATCTGACTTTTCAGACAATCAAAGGATGTTAGAGAAGATGAGTGATGCCCCCCTGGTCTCATGGATTGAGGACTACCTGACAGGCCGACCTCAGTTTGTGAGACTGCAGAGCTGTGTGTCTGACACCCTGACAAGCAACACTGGAGCCCCTCAGGGAACCGTGCTGTCCCCCTTCTTATTCACCACATACAAAGCTGACTTCCAGTACCACTCTGAGCTCTGCCACCTCCAGAAGTACTCTGATGACACAGCTGTAGTCGGGTGTGTGAAAGATGGAAGGGAGGAGGAGTACAGGAGCCTCGTGGAGCGCTTCGTCAGGTGGTCTGGGGAAAATTACCTGCAGCTAAATGTGGCCAAGACTAAAGAGATGGTGATAGATTTTAGCAGGAGAAAGTCTTCGCCCCCCCCCCCCCAGTCTGTATCGGTGGGACGGACGTGGAAGTTGTCTCGTCTTACAAGTTCCTGGGAGTACATCTAGACGATAAACTGGACTGGTCCACAAACACCGAGGCCGTCTACAAGAAGGGCACGAGCAGACTTTACTTCCTGAGGAAACTCAGGTCCTTCAATGTTTGCAGCAGGATGCTCTACATGTTCTATCAGTCTGTCATGGCAAGCACCATCTTCTTTGCTGCAGTGTGCTGGGGTGCTGGCATCAAAGCAAAGGACGCCAACAGACTGAACAAACTCATTAGAAAAGCAGGGTCTGTCATTGGCTTCAAGCCTGCCAAGCTGGAAGAGGTGGTTGGGGACAGACTACTGGCTAAACTGGGGATCATCATGGACAATCCCTCCCATCCCCTCTTCAGGGAGGTGGACAACCTGAGAAGCAGTTTCAGTGGCAGGATTATACACCCTCGCTGTGCCAGAGAACGATACAGGAAGTCATTCCTGCCATCAGCCATTAGACTCCACAACTCATCTGGCAGACTCGGATGTACATGAAAATTCTAGTCACAGACTACACTTTTCAAATTGTATTTTACTCAATTTTTGTCTTGTTCTACTCTCTGTATTTCTTTGTGTCTGTGTTTGTCTTTACCCATTTCCATGCTTAGGCATTATGTGGGGATAATAAGTCTTTGATAATATTTAATAATAAATATATTTAAGTTATGTGAGGTTAAAAGTGTAATCTATACTACTACAGAAAAAGAGAGTTACATATTCATGGACATTATTTATTCAACATCAGTTCTACTATACTTTACATCCATAAGTGACAATAGGGGAACTAAATACAAAACAATTATCTGAGGATTAAACTCCCAAAAAAGCATCTAGTGATGATTAGTGATGATTATTTATGAGTCCACTGTCTTCTGAAAATAAAAACTTAAAAAGATAAAAATAAAATACATTTAAATACATTTTTTGTGACCTTAATGAATGAGTTTAACACCCCATTAGTTACAACCTAAAGTTGTTTTTTGACACAAAGGACATTTGAAGTCAGTTTTTGAAAAATAAATGATTAAAAAAACTTAACGTAGTTGTTAGTTTAGGTAATTAAACTGTGAAACTATTATTGATTTAATGAATTATTTTAATTTGTTTTGCTTTTTTTCTTTTAGCCTTTCTTTCTTTTTCTTTTTTCTTTCTTTTTAAATTATTTTTGTTTGGTAAACATCCGTAGCCAAATATGGTTTGATGCCCGGCAGTCCAGGTTAAGTCAGAGTTTAGTGTGGGATGACCAGATAAGAGGGTCTCAGGGATTATTCCCATGTAAAGACAGAAGCCCCCCCAAACTTCCTGCTTGTTACCTGCCGGGCCGCTGTGGGGCCCCCTGGTGGCAGGGTAATTAAAGTACCATAGACCAGCCAAGCTGCAGTAACTCTCCCAAATCCACAGAGAATGACCAGAACCATGGGAGCTCCTAATCCTGTTTGCGGCCATCGGGAGCCGCTTCAGTCCCAGCCGGAAGACGGGGAGGTCAGGGCACCCCAACAAAAGCCCAGCAGAGGTGGGGAGGAATGCAGAAAGGCGGGGCAGAGGGACAGTGAACCTGCATTCAGCAGCACCTCGTGTGCCTCTATTTTACTGCTTTTGTGGGCGATAAACAATCTGCAGACCCTCCCTCCTCTCTGGAAACGGTGGGGACATATTTGACGGCTCGGCTTGTTTCCATTCAGACCATTCAGTAAACAGAAGGGGGTCGGCGTTTCCCTGCAGTTCCAGCATCTTCAAAAACCATCTGAGTCCGCACAGATGCTTCATGAAGGGTCGGTTTCATCGCCCAGGATGTGGTGGATGTAGATTGAACGGCTGTGTCCGGCCTACACCAGATTATCCCTCCAACATTCCTGTTCAAAGCAGAATCTGTGTTTCCTCGCATGACCTGCTCTTTATCTTAACAGGCTGAACTCATGAAACTCCATCTCACCCGCTACACTGCTCACACACGTGATTAATCCCCCACCTTTAGAAGATGGAGAGAAAGAGGTGCAGCGGTAATCCAGCCTGCAGGTTTGAGACCCACCCCCCAACCCCACATCTCCTCTCCTTAGGAGGCTCAGACCCGCCTTCTCATAAACGTACAGCAACAACAACAAAATCCAATTATATGACTTCATTACCATACCCAGCAGGAGTGAAAAAGGCAGGACTCTGCACCTGTCCCGCCTCCCACACTGCAGGATGTGAAGTCTTTGACTTCTGGATTAAAGCGCCTTCAAAAAACCAACGGAATCAACGTATTTACTTTAAAATGTTTACATCACACTATTTAATGATCAGTGTTAGCTATAACCTCTGACTGTATGAGAGAACCATACTGGTTGACCCCTCCCACCTGGTGTACCAAACAGGAAGTACCCGCAGTCTACAAGAAGCCAAAATCTCATAAACTACTATAGAGAAATAAACAAACATTCCTGCTCCGATAACTTTTTTTGAACACGTTCTTGGTAATCCTCTTTTTTTTTTTCATGCTACGCCGTTCAAGAAGCTCACTTCTAATGGGTGAGTGGTTGCCATGGAAACGTTGACGCAGCCCAATTCTTACTGAAATCGTCTGGCTCCAACATGGCAGCGTGCATAACACACACACATTTAGATTAAATTGACTTAATTTTGTTGGAATTTGTAAGTCATTTTCTTTCTGCGTGACATGACTCACATCTGTTTTCTTATACAATCAATTATTATTTTTCTTATTATTATCTTATATTTTCATGTTATCTAAGGGAATAAAAGGGTCCACATGCTTACTTGTTATAAGGTTCATTTTAGCTAGGGATGGGCGATATAACGGTGTCAGTATCGGCCAATATTTGCATAATTTGAGTTTATCGGTAAATGGCCTATACTTTTATAGCGCTTTTCTACCTACAAGGCCCAAAGTCCTTTACAGTCACAGTCCCATTCACCCATGCACACACTACTGGCAGATCCGCTGCCGAACACTGGCACATACCTTAAGTGGGGTTCCGTGCCTTGCCCAAGAACACTTACAATCATGGGTCGACCGCCCTCCCCCTGCGCCACTGCCGCTCCGGCATCAGTCTGATATTAAAAATCTACCGATATTCTTCTGACTGCTTTCAGCACTTTATTTTTGAAATGTATACTTGTTCCTGATAGATTGGGAAGCTTATAGTCATACAGTCATAGTCAGTAATTGAGTGTTTTCAGGTAAATGTTATTTTTGACTGGGACACATGTTGTTCCTTATAGATCTCTGGCATAAATGCAGGCCCAATAAAACAATTTTTAGTGTGATAAAGATTGCTTGTTTTCCTCACAATCTATATGTCATAAACATTTATCAGTGGACCTTTTTGAGGTTTTCTTCCAGCAACCGCCCTGCAGCACGCCTTCGCCGAACCAAAGCAGCAGAAAAAACTGTTGAGCCTGATGTTGATTTTTAAAATAGGTCAGCAAAATATAACGTTTGAATGAACTACCCCAAGAAGGACTGCAAAACGCAGGACTTCCATAATTTCTGTTTTTAGTTGCTTTCCCCCGCCCTTGTAATTCCTGACCAATGAGAGAAGAGATTTTTATTCACATGGTTTTGTTTACTAGCTGTGGTTTAAATCAGGAAAAAGTCGCGTGAATACAGACCAAACGCATGGTCCAGAGCTCAATCCAGACCAAATTAAGCAAACTGGATCCGGAGAAAACAGTTTTTCCAGTCTGAATACACCTTATGTTTTGCAGCATTAACAGTTTCTCTCTTTGATTAGTTCTATTGTCAAATAAAACAGAAATATACAGTACATACAATTGTTTTAAAAATCTTTCTATATTTAACTAAGTAGATTAGAGCTTGAAGGGGTGTGGCTTTTGAAATAGGCTGATATATGACCATCAAGTACTTAGACAGGCTTTAAAACACTGTTGTCTTGTTTATTGTTTATTATAAAAAAACTAAGAAATTTTTAGCCAAGAAAGCCAGATGCTAAAAACTGTCAGTCATGTGACCCTTTTTTACATGCCTAACTTCCCAACAAGTAAATATGATGGCAGTATGGTTTAGTAAAAACCCTTTAACTTCTGTGTTCAGATTATGTTCAAGACAAATGTACTGCATCTTTTTTTGTTGTGTGTGTGAAATATTTATGCTTTAACATAAAAGTGGTCACAAACTGATTTATGCTCCATCAACTGCCTGTTTGTCTTTTTTCTAAAAAGCTTCAGTTGCATCATATCCTGTAAAGTGGGTGCAGGCTCCAAAATCACCGTTGTTTAAACCGGCAGGTCACTTCGGCTGTGTGGCGCAGACGACTCGAAGGGTCTCGGACGATGCGTTTGGGAGTTTACAGACTTTATTCCACCAGAGATGTTTTCCATGATGTGACGACCCCACAGGGCAGAAGCAAAACGTCGTCTCACTGTGACTCCCTCTTCCAGCTGTGCGGCACTGCCCAACCGCCGGGAACAGCAGCCAAGGTCTTAAAGCTGTGCCCCATAAAAGCTCCAACCAAAAAATCCATCTTAGTAGTTTATGAACTCACCGAGAAATAGTACATGATTATACTAAAGACGTACACGGAGTTCATTAAAAACCTTTTTAGTAAAGCCTGAAAAGCAGAACATCTGTTTGTTTTTTTCACATTCATAAATCTGTTTTCTTTAAAAGATTATTTATTACTGAGTTTTTTTCAGACTAATCTAAATTTATTTTTTTAATGATTTTATAACTGTGTCATTGACATTTCTATTATTGCTAAGTTTAAATCTCTTGAACCAAAAGTTGAGAAATTTTATGTTAAATTACAAAATTAAAGCAACTGATTGGTCAATATTTGTGTACAGATACCATAACTATGTAAACTATGTTAGGTTTGACATTTTAACTCAAATTATTTTTATAAAAAATAAAGAATAAACTGTAAAATGATTTCAGCAAAACTTGGGGCTTTGTATTGTTAAGGGTCAGATGATACGACATGCATCGCAACACATGTCACGATACGATCTATATCCTGAATCACCCCAAGACTTTAACAGAGACATTGCTTTGCCTTTAGCCTTTTGACAGAAGCTCCGCCCATTCTCACAGCCTCACCTGTTGATTGGCTAAAATTGTAAAGCCAAACTGAATAGAATACAAGGGATTGACTTATCCAAAATAAATCACCGACATCAGCGTTTTTGTACGGTACCGATAGTTCTGTGTGCGTCAGTACTGGTTCCAACTTGGCATCTAGTCTTGGTACCCACTCCTAGGGAAAAATAAGTTGTCATTGAGCTCTACCTGCGTTTCCATTGACTATGAAATTGCAAAAATTGTATTAGCTATAGCAAATTTGCCCAAATTAAACCTGACAAGTTCAACAAAGACTTGAATTTATCAAAAATACATTTTTGCACTTTGAGGAGGTGGTTTTTGACATATTTCACAAAAATGCAATGGAAACCCCTTTTTCAAATTAACTGAGTCATGTGACCAACAACCTTGGGCGCTACACAGCGGGCACCACAAGAGGTCCCACAGCATCACACAGCTCATCAAAAGTTGAGCTTGTCGCGTGGAATTGTTGGATCCACAGCTCCTCTGTAAAATCACAATGGCTTCATCCGTAACCGCTCCCACATGTAAGGAGCTCGTCGCTTCAAGGCCTAAATAAGACGCAGACGTCTCCTTTGATGGATGATGATGAGCCCTACTGCCGTGGCAGTAATATTAGTGTTTCTGCTGCAAATCAAAGTATTGTTCACATCCGCTGCCATGTTGTTGACTGACTTATCGCGTGAGTTGGTTCATGTTTATTCAAAAAAATTACGATTTAATAGAAACAGTGTAATTCTTTTAGACATTTCTAGAATTTTAATAAAGTTTGGTGCTGTTGCCTGAAATGAAAACGCAGCTACTGTAACAACAACAACAACAAACTCCAGACTGATTAAACTTCTGCTTTCAAATGTGTTATTTTTTCTTAGGATCTGTAAAGTAAAGACTCATTTTCTCCCTGAACTGAAAAGGACTACCATGAGATGTTTCTTACAAGACACTTGTTTAAGTGTGGTGCAGAGCTGCTCAAAGGGGCTTGGTGTGGTGCGCCCCCAACTAGCAATAAGGGGTTTCAGTGGTTAGGGTGTGTGTGTGTTAACACAAAAGTAAGACGCTGAACTACATGTTTGCTATTAAAAAATTTGGTAAATGTAGTTTTGGCATTTGAAATCAATTCCAGTATTGCCAAATGAAACACTTCATAGAATTTTATTTATTTCCTACACGTCTGGCAAAAACACTCAAGAGTGGTTACAGAGCTCCGCTTTTTCTGTTGGTGCATCTTTAGCTCAACTGTGATCAGACAGTAGGCACAGAGAAACAGGCAGGGACAAGAAAGCTCAGCCTTCACTTTTAATTCTGCGTGCTCCGTTTCCCTCTGTCAAGACAATTAACTCAGAACGCCGTTTATTGTCCCACATCCACCAGGAAATTAATCAGAATTAACTGTAAGGGTCTGAATTGTCTTCACTGAACTGTGATGAACTCCACCTGTCATTAGAATTGTTTAGGAGCTTTTCTGCTCCTCTTTGGCTGTGTGACTCCCCTTTGGAGCCAAACTTATTTCAGATGTGGGCTTTTATGTGACTGGCGAGAGTTCCTCGGCTTCCAACGTCCAAGAACCGAGCAGAAAGTGAAGAGGAAGCATCGACCTGGGGAGACGGGAAAATGTCCGGAGGCTGCTGGTACGGCGGCAGAATATGAATGCAATGCAGAAAGTTTTTTAATATTTCTTGAAGCTTTTACAAAAATCATTGTAAATAATGATCCTAATTATTCGGGTACAAACTGTTCACTCCTTCTCTATTATAAATATGAAAGGAGTGAACATTTGTAAATAGATAAATTCCTCCCTACTCCCTGGTTATGCTAGTAAAACAATAAGGGATTCACACTCAGTCTGTGTGGCTCACAGTTCTACGATTGAAGTATTTGCTCAGGCCCTTGATGTATTAACATGGTAAATGGTAAATGGCGTATACTTATTTAGCGCTTTCTACCTTCTTACGAAGGCCCAAAGCGCTTTACAGTCACAGTCCCATTCACCCATGCACACACACACACATTCACACAATGGTGGCGGCCAGTATTCCTGCATATTTATAACTTTTGGGTATTCCAGTTTTAAACAATTGTTAATTTTGTCTATTTTTTAAAGAAAAAATTAGCCCTTTGAGGGAAAGATATTTGACCCCTAAACCAAATATTGTTATTTATTTCGTCTACAAATAATATAATCGAGCACTTATAAAATTCTGATCATTGCACAGTTTAAACTTGAACATCCATTCAAGGTCTTGAATCTCAATCAGATTTAAGCCCCAATATTTACCCAATAGGACCCAAATTCAGATTAATTTTTGACACCTTCATAAAGGCTGTGTCACACTGCCACTACATACAATTTGTGCATTTTCCACATATGTCATTTTGGTCTTTCGTGATCCATGCTAATATACATAATTCATAAGTCTTTCTTGCGTTCTTTATTCCTCGATGTGCGCAGATGTCTGGTTACAGCAGACGGGTCGTATCGCAAATTCGGTTTGGAGCTGTTCAAAATTTTTGGTCAGTTGAGAATTACACAGTTTGTGTGTATTTTATGTAGTTTATTCGCAAATATTAAGTAAATCTCATGGAACTGTGCATCATTTTTGTGAGATGAATATGCCAATTTGTGGGTTTCCACGACTGTTCCACATATTTGCATGCATGTCTAACAACAGACCGTTCACGCATGTACCACCAATGTCTAACTTTTCATTGGCATCGCTGGGCCCGCAGCGGGTGCTGACCATGGTACTGACCCAATGTAACTTCTGCCTAGTGCCCTGAATGTCAAAGTGAATACATTTTATGAAGCACAGGTTTACGTGTTCTTTTCGTGGTTTATTCATACTTCTTCTGTGGTTTTAACATAAGTCATTTGTGATACATCTGTGAAAATTTCACAAAAGACCCACAACTTTTCTCACTTTTTCCAGGTATATTCATGTAAGACCAGCACAAAACACACGTAGCGGCACTGTGACACCTTTACTTCCTTTATCCAAGGAGGCAAGTTACTGTTGACTATCTCGATGCTCTGCTCCACACACCTTGGGAAAAATGTCGTGAGGATGTAATTATTTAAAAATACATTTAAAAAAAAACAAAGATTAACAAGGATAGGCTGTGGATTTAAATATATGACTAAATGGAATATGGAAATGACAACTGCTCTTTATCGAGGATCATGAACTGTTGGAATTCATGGTCTTTGGGTTTATCTGGTACAGAATTCATGATTCCAACTGTTACAGAAAAGTAACAATCATCAAACTACCACCACCATTTTTAAGTGTTATGATGATTTAATTTAAGTTCCACCAGTTTAAGATGTTGGGTCAATCCACAAGTTTGAGACAAGTACACTTAAATGGCGAACTCTGACCAAACCTTATCGAAGAGGCACCTGATGTTCTTCACTTGTTCTACTTTTTTCACAACTTCCTGAACGACCCCTTGCTGTGTATTTGGAGACGTTTAGGTCAATCATTCGTACTAAGAAGGTTCTCAGCCGGTCAGATTCACAAGCTTTGCACCACTTCGACATTTCGCACCAAGCCTCTTCTAATTGCAGGTGGCGGAAATGCTCCAGTAAACCGTGGAAAAAGAAAGAGAAGCCCCTCCCGTCTTGTCCAGTGTAAACACAAACATTTGAAGCATTAGAGCGTTCTTGAACGTGCATCACATGCCTGGTAGCTTGAAGTGAGACTGCTGACCACTACACCACCTTGTAGCCATAGTAAAATAAAATAACTAACCATTTAAATATGTAAAACATGCAAACAAATTACTTTCACAGCAGAATTTCCCTTCCTTTTTTGTGGACTTCGGCTCTAAACAGGGATGGACAAAAAGTGGGAAGTGGTAAACAGATGTTTTTGGGTGAAAACCACAGAGCTCACGTTTCTCCTCTGGACTGACAGTGACGGGATCAGTGTAGGTTGTTTTTCCATGTGTGTCAAAGTCAGTAGGAAAAACCACCGTTGCATAAAAAGAAAAACTGTTCCACTCCAACAATGGGGACAAACTCCAGACTGTGTCCACATAATGCAGAGTTCCTTCACCCCCCCCTCCCCACCACCACCACCCCCCTGCTGTGACGACTGCCTTCGTCTGCAGCAAATGCCAGCATTCCTGGAGAAATCTCAGACTCAACAGGCATGAAATTCATTTCTCACATGGCCGCATCTGTGCCTCCTAATCATAACCTGGACTGACAATTCAATCCGTGCTCCTGCTTCTTCCTCCCTGTCTAGTCCCTGTCTCCTGCAGAACCCCCCCCCCCCCCCCCCTAATTTTTTCTGCCTTTCTAACTGCATCACAGCAGCCAACACCACCCCTCCCTCATTAGGAAAAAAAACAATTAACAACGCCAACTATAATTACAGTAATGGCCATAACGGAGTTAGTGAGATGGCTCCACACCCCATCCATCCAGACAACCCCTCGTCTTCTGGCCTGTGTAGATGAAGACTAAGTGGGTGGAGTCTGAGATGTCTTCTTGAGGTCAATTGGAGCCGAATTGAGTAATGGCGGGTTAAAGCGAGTTATGAGCTCAGACCGCCTTGGGCCCCCTCGTGTTTTCTGCACTTTCAGATGGAGCCTCAAAGGCTCCGATTCACCATCCGCGAGCCCAGAAATGTATAAAAGTGATGAATGTCCGAGGTCGGCTAAATGGATGAATTAAAGAAATGGCTGATTACAGCAATTTAGCTACAGCACTGCCAGGAATATTACATATGAGGCCGCGGCACAGATCTCTCTGCCGGAGTCCAAATCCGTGGGTGTGCACGTGACAGGGGCGGACGGATGTGCACGTTCTGGCATTCACAAGCAAGAGTTCAGCCAACAAGAAAGACCTCTGGGACCAGAAACAAACCTGGATAAACCTACTGACTGGAAAAGAAAAAGGAAGAAGAAAAGAACTGACTGAAGCTGAAAATCCTACTTTACACGTGCTTTTCAGGTGTCCACCTCTATGGAGAAACAAGAGTGACAAAATGCTGAAAATCCTATTTACAAAAATAATACCCCTGGTTTCTCCTCCAAGCTCGAGTCCTTTATCAGAGGCGTGGAAGCTTGGGGGCCGGCACAGAGTTTCATCTGCGTCTGCCGTACCTGGCCCCCTACCTGTGAACCGCCACCCTGCGAGAAACCTGACCCCCCGCTGAGATGTCTGTGATCTTTCCAGGTATCTGTTGTAGCCACTCCTCCAGCTTGAGGGTTACTGCCCCGAGTGCTCCAATTACCACAGGCACCACTGTCACCTTCACTTTCCAGGCTTTCTCCAGTTCTTCTCTGAGTCCCTGGTATTTCTCCAGTTTCTCATGTTCCTTCTTCCTCATGTTCCCATCGCTTGGCACTGCCACATCCACCACAACGGTTGATATCGGTAGCAGCAGTTCAGTGTAAACCCTTTGCCAAAAGCACGTTCAAGAGTGCCTGTTTAGCACGTTCTTGAACGAGCCACACATGCCCGTTGTGTACATAGCATTAGAGAAACTTTTCGTTAAACTAAAGTCCAGGCTTCCTCTCACTGTTTTACAGTAAAGGATAGAGAGTGGGCCTTATTCTTGTTCATAGTATTTAGAGGTTTACAAGGTTTGTTCTTGAAATCATCATGGGAAAGGTCAGTGTGAAACTAAACTCCAATCATTTTGCAAATCAACAACCCACAGGTAGAGCCTGCTGCAGGTCTACTGCCATCTTTGTTTCTTCCAGTTTGTCACCTTATTGGTTTTGCTCCCATAGAAACACACAGACACGGAGCAGGTCTGGAGTAACTTTCGTTCCCGCTGTTCCTTTAGGTGGCAAGAATTCCCTCAAAGTGGTTTAAAAAAACAAAAAACGTACAATGCCTCAGCCAGAAATAAGCCGGAAATATTTCCCAGCTCTGCCAAGGGTCAAATAAAGTATTTCTTCATCACCATGCCCACACCCAAGCTTAAGTCTGTGCCGCATCGCTCCACACACTCCTGTACCAAACCCCATCAAAGGAAACAAGGGGGCACGGCTGTGTGTCTTTGTGAGTACAGAGGGTGTTGTGTAACGTGTGTCGCACAGACCAGACCAATAGTGCTCTGGCAGGGCTGTGCCCCCTCGCTCGCTGGATTAATGCCGATTGTTGGGGAATGACTCGGAGCTCTGGACCACACAAGAAGACGCTGACTGGATGCAGGAGAGGGAAGCAGAGTCCACCGAGAGTTTGCAGCAAGCCCCTCCTCATTGCTTTTGCTTTCTTCCTCCATGTTGACACAGAAACTATTCTTTTTTTGTCTTCCTCCTCCCCTTTTCATTCACTCTTTAAAAAAAGAAAAAAAAAGACTAGCCGCACTCGTGCATCCGCTTTCCTGCATGGGGTCAACATGAAACAGCATTTCTGTGACTGCAGTCCCTACTTGGTTATGTCTGCAATAAAGGTGTACATTTCAAACGTGGGAGGTCAGAAGCATATTTTGGTGAGGGGCACAGACAGGGAGGATCAGGAGAAGTATGCAATGCATCTAAAACACATTGATGCTGGCTTCGGCCTGCAGTGCCTTCGTTTCTGATTTTAAGGTCAGGTTCATCACAGGCAGGTTTATATCAGAAGCAGCTCTTCTACATCCACCACTGAGAATGCCAACAGGAAACTTTTAATGCAGAAATATTGTAAAGCTGCAAGGACGGAGTCACATTTCAGTTTATCTTTTATGTTTTATCACATTTTCCAATGATCAAAGAAAAAAAGTAAAACTGAGCTCTCAAGTTCTGGAATTGAGGGAAAATGTTTCTTTTTAAACCAAAAACGGTCCCGTTAACTTTTTTAAAAATGAAATCTAGGTGGTTTTTTTTTTACCTAAAACCATATAGATATAGATATTTATCTACACCAGGGGTCGGGAACCTATGGCTCACGAGCCACATATGGCTCTTTTGATGGTCACGTATGGCTCGCAGACAAATCTTTATTTATACCTTTTTTTTCATTAGACCAGTCATTCTCGTGCGCTGCGATGCCAGAGGGGCGCGCAGTAGTAGCGGTGCTTGGAGAGAAAAATCTGCGCCAGCTCTTTCAGTTTACTATTATCTACTATTTCACAGAGTTTATTCCAGCAGGAAACCTATTAATTGCCGTGCCTAAACCTGCGCGCTCCCGTCTCTGAGAAAGAGCGCGCAGATGCAGGCACGGGATGTGAGGAAGAAAGCAGAGGCTGGGGGTGCCCCCCACCCTCTGCTTTCTTCCACAGGCAGCAGGTGAATCGCACAGGGATTGTAAAAACGTGAAACACGCTGTCCGTCACTCACTGCAGTGTGTGAGTGTGTGTGTGTTTGTCTCCACGTCTGCATGTGAGTCTTTGTCACATCTACAGAACATTCAGACCTACGATCACGTTTAAAGTCTCAACGCCTGCATGAAGCAGAAACTCACCACGGATCAACCAGACTAGACCATCAGCAGAACCACCACGAGAAATACTCATCATTTATTAGCAACAGCATAACAATGTTATTAAAAAGAATCCACAGACTTATTGTACTTTAAAAATGTTGAAATTACATCAAATGCTCACATTCACTTGTATATTTAGTTTTAAACATATTGTAGTGGACTAAGTTGGGTCCGCTGTTGGGACGCATTAAAAGTTCTGGAGTTCATCAAACGCATCAAGCAGAGATCTGATTGGCTCTCAGTTCTGTCACTCAGCCTGTTGTTGGGTAGTTTGGACCAATGGGGTTCAGCTATGGGCCGAATAAGGGAAATGGGAGGACTGGAGCGACAGTGAGGGAATATAAAGTTGGGAGAAGCGCTCTCGTCTCAGCGGGAGAGATTCAGGAGTTGATGAATTAATTGTTCGGTGTTTGTTGCGGTCTGCAGTAACCAGAATAAATAACCTTAAAAGAGGTTCAGTCTCCGTGCCTCAGTGTGGGAAAGGGGCGCTACATTATTGTATGGCTCTTTCTAAATGACATTTAAAAATATGTGACGTTTATGGCTCTCTCGGCCACAAAGGTTCCCGACCCCTGATCTACACCCACATACAAGTTGTCCTAGAACAAACAGATTTTAATATCTGACACTTAAATGGGAGGTTTTGTTAAAATGTTTTCCATTTGTCAAAGTAATCCTAATTTGCAAAGAAAAATTCTTGCATTAATGTCTTGTATTTGTGTCCATAACATAGAAAAAAAAATCAGTGTGCTGTTTTTGTTTGCCAGGCATTTATCAAAAAATACATTCAACATAGTCACAAAACCAGAAAGAAAAGAAAGACGACCCAGAAAACAGGAGGACAATATAGACACTGAGGTAATGACAGAATATGGAGCAGGTGTGCTGATGAACACAGACCAGGTGTGAGCAATTTACCTGCCCTCAACGGAACAGAAGGACAGTCAGACTCAAAGACAAAGAAATGTCAAAAAAATAAAAAATAAACTCACTAAAGTGAAAAGAAACACAGTACAAAGCTACAGAAACTAAACATAAATCAACTGCACACTGAGATCAGGCTGTCAAAAGTTATACTGTAAAGCATAAAACAGAACACATTCTCACTATGATTCTAACAAGTTTGAGTTTTTCACTAATTACATCCTTTTTCCTAAAGAGTTAAGGATTATTCCTTTATAATCAAACATACAAGATCTCACCAAGACCCCTTACTGTACATCTTTCCCCATAGATCAGTTAAAACACAAATAAAACAATAGTTTGTCGATAGATGGTTCTCCTCCTCAAACTCCCCTTTAACACAGAAGCTTTTGCAGCCAATAGAAGAAATGTCCACATTCAAAAGTTTCCCAGCTGACAACCACATGTTGAGTTTGTTGTGAACCCCCCAAAAAATGGAAACAGCTCCCTGCTCGTAATTAGATTTTTTAATAATGAACAGAAGGCTACAGTGACACACTTTACTTTAGCACACACTGCTGACTGCATTTTTGAAATTAAAAGAAAAATCAAATAAACAAAGCCACCATTGGACTTCCGGATTGAAGCACATTTGCGAACCAGAGTTCCATTGCCAACTAAACTCTACAAACTTGTAAGTAAGTGAGTTTCCATTTAATTTATTGTAAAACTGTTGTAGAAAAAAAGGGGGGGTTTCATTATATGACACAAGAAGTCGTATCAATTTGTTGATTCACTTTTACAAGCTAAACTTTGACTTAAAATCTAAATGTAGGATAAAACAGTCAGTGAATGCTACACTGCTGTATAAATCAATCTTTAATTATATAGCACTTTTCATATGAACAATGACACAAAAAGTGCTTTACAACAAAACAACACATACAAAAGAAATAATATAAAAAGAATAAAACTGTAGAGTCCTGCTCAACATCATCTAAATCTACAGGTGTTATTTTATGTCTAATGTTTGACAATAAAGAAAAAATAAAAACAGTAAATAAAAAAACACTTATTGAAACTTTTACCTAGTTACTCACTTTTTTATTCAACTTACCACAAATCATGTCAATATGATTCTGTAGTAGCCTTTTTTGTACGCACATTTTATCAGCCCATTTTTAAATATCTTGTGGCCACGATTTAGTACTTTTTCCGCATCTGGTGGCTACAATTTATCTTTTTTTTTGTACCATGTCATGAGAGGGGCTCGATATATTTGTCATAAAGTGTGTGTGTGTGTGGGGGGGGGGGGGGGGGGGGGGGTTAATAAAGTCTATACCTGAATATATTTACTCAAAGTACTTATGATGTTATGGAAGGAAGTGCCTAAAAATTACAAAAAAATCTGAAGGGAACCAACGTTTTTATGAATGACAGCCTAACGATAGGAATGCCGACATCGCCAGAAGACTGTCAATCATTCACTTTAACAGCAGAAGCATGTATACCAACTTTGAAGTTATCAAGGACCATCCACTGAATATGGAACATTCCTTTGACATCACAACCATATCTGAAACTTGGTTCAGCCGCGACAAGAAAACTATGAACTTAACCGTGTGAACAGAGTAAGCAAAAAAGGTAGAGGAATCACAATATATGTGAAACCAAAATACTAAGTTTACAGTAATTGATAAATTGTCAGTTGCAGTGGATGGAATACTGGAATGTCTGACAATTGAAATATGTAATGATTCAGGGAAAACTGTCACTATAAGCTGTGTTTAAAGGTCACCAGGGTCAAGCTTAGAAGTGTTCAGTGACTGGATGGAAAAGATGTTTCCTTCTCAAAATAACAAAATATTATACATCTGTGGAGACTTCAATATCGATGTGATAAACCCCAGCAAACATAAAGCAACCAACGACTTCAAAATCCAACCATAACAAGACCCAGCAGAATCACTACTCAAAGTGCTACTCTTATTGATAACATACTTACAAATAATATAGAATATACTCATATGAGTGGACTAATGATATGTGACATAACTGATCATTAACCAGTTTTTGCACTATTTCACATCAATGTGAAGACAAAGAAAATTCTAAAAGAACCAGTCAACAAACGGTTAAGAAACTAAATAACTAATAATTCTTAATAGTGATTTATCCAGACAAAGCTGGAACTCTGTGCACAGAGAGAAGGATGTGGGCATCGCTTATAAATGTTTTTTAGAAATATTTGCTCACTTTACAATAAGAGCTGTCCAATTCATACATTTAAGAACAAAATTGTCAAATGCCCTTGGTTAACCAGCGGTCAAAAAAATGCTTGTAAAAAGAAAAATAACCTCTATAAAATATCTTAAAACAAAAAGCGAGTTTGAGAAATATTAAATAACATCATTAAATGGGACAAAAAAGCGAACATACCCAGATTACTTTACAGATGAGAGGGTCAAAGCTATAACATCAATGAAGCAGCAAACGGCCTCAATAACTATTTTGTAAACGTGGGTCCAGAGTTGGCAGCAGAAATTCCAAAATGCAAAATCAGCAAAGACAATAATCCACCCATCGAAAGGATCCCACACTCAATCTTTCTCTCTGATGTGAACGAAAATGAGCTGATATCAATTGTAAATAAATTCAAGAGTAAAAACTCAAAAGATTGTCAGGATATAGATATGACAGTGGGGAAAAAGGTCATTAATATAATCTCTAAGCCTCTAACATACATTTGTCACTTATTTTTACGATCTGGGAGATTCCCAAAGCAAATGAAAACAGCATAAGTGATTCCTATCCATAAGAGTGGAGACAAACACCAATTTACAATCTATAGACCTGTTTCTCTTCTTTCACAATTTTCAAAAATAAAAAAATATATACTCAATGATAAATTAGGTACATTTATTTATAAACATAACGTTATAAATGAAAACCAATACGGTTTTAGAAAACACACATTAACCTCATTGGCTATCATTTATGCTGTAGAGCAAATGACAAATGTTCCGGACAAAAAGAAATATGTAGCTGGAATTTTAATTGTCTTAAAAAAAGCAATTGACACTCTCAATCATGACATCCTACTTGACAAACTGGAAGTGTATGGGATAAGAGGACTAGCGCTAACTTAGGTCAAAAGCTTTTTAACGTAAGGAAAACAACAATTTGTCAAGATAGATTAATTTACATCAGAAGCCAAAGAGATAAGTTGTGGTATCCCACAAGGATCAATTCTGGGCATGCTGCTATTCAATATTTACATAAAAGATATATTCAATGTTTCAAAGTTTTCGAAACATATTATTTGCTGATGACAAAAATATATTCTGTTCTACAGACAATCATAGGGAACTTATCAATGTTGTAAGCACAGAGTTAAACAAAATAAAATCATGGATGGATTACAACAATTTATCTTTGAACCTTGATTAAACCAAAGTGATGTTTTTTGGTAAATACAGTACAACATCGATACCAAGCTCTCAATTAAAATAAATAATGTCTCAAATGAAAGTGTTACAGAAATCAAATTCTTGGGGGTTGTTATGATAACAAACAAAGTTGGAAGACACATACAAACTAAAGTCTCAAAAAGTATTTCAATCATAAATAAATCTAAACATTTATTAGAATACAACGGTAGATATTTATTGTATTGCTAATTAATACTACCATATTAGTAACTAACCCTGTCCTTAACTTGCCCTGTTCACAGCTGAGGAAACATAGAGCTGGGGAGTTTGAATCTTCTGACACGCGAGGTGTATATTTGTATAAAACACTTTTGTATTTGAGGCTAAACTTTATTATTTTAATTGATTATGTTTGGAGCGGAGAGAAAAAAAAGAAGAGAAAGTGAGAGTGGGATGTTAGAGTTGTGTATGTAGAGACCCAGCATATTTTCTACGTCACAGAAACGATCTTTTTCCAACAACATTTTTTCAACTTCTTCTGATTCACAACAATTTGTATAAAGAAATCCTCAGAATTTTGAGGATTTTGAGCTTATTTTTTTTTGTATATGTCCTCCATCATCAGGAAAATGCCACAAAAACATGTTAAAAAATATTTAAAAAACGCAATTTCCGTCGAAGTGGATCTTTAGAAACCTAAAAGTTTGCCATTGTTCATACTTCAGACACGCTGCCTTTTTTCCACATTTCAGATTCTGTCCTTTAAAACCACGATTTACCTCTGTTGCTGTTCACAAACAAACAAACAAACACTAGCTTTCTTTTCCACTCCTTTCTTCCTCCATCTCCTAGCCTCTCTCCACTCCAGCTGCCAAGAATAAGACAAGCTGCACTGAGGGCCCCAGGAGGGAGGCCCCAGCGCCGGTAAAATAAAGCTTCTCCAGTCTGAATTCAGCCACTTGGCTCTGTTTATTTAATATTCAGTCAGCTGTGGGGAGTGGGGTTAGCCACAGCTTATAAAACTCAGTCAGCATGACCAAGATCCCCCCCCCCCCCCATTCTTCGGCAGCACTTACATGAAAACATACACGAACACGCGTCCGACATGTAACACATCCTATCACAACACAGACTTTCATGTTTTTTCTCTTTTTCATGGAATAATTACAACAAAAACAGCTTTTAGTTTTTCAGGCACAGGCTCAAATAAAGTTATCATGTGTGACATTTGTTTAAAGGATGACTTAAAGGTAGGGAGCGAAGCGGCAAGGCAAAATTCTACTGGTTTCAAACTTATTTCACAGATTGTTGGCTCAAATATACCATACAAGCCATCTGGGATGCTTCATTCATTTTATAAGACAAAGAAAAAAGTATTCTTTGTTTAAAACATTCCCTTTATAAGATGGAAATTTATAGCTGCAAACTAAAAAACAGGAGTTCATACTGTCTAACATTGGTTTTTTGTTTTTTTTGGGGTTTTTTTTTTTGGTGTGCAGAGAAGCAAGGGGGTAGGACCATCATAATTCTCTCCGCAGCACACATCCACCCTCCCCTCCATCCCAGCATGCTCCATCCATAGCCTCACTGGAAGGCTCCATGGCAACCTCTGGGGTCAGGGGTTGGACAGAAAGGTTGCTTTTATCTGCTAATGAGGTTGGTACCTGGGGCTCTGAGTCTCTGCGCCTCTTTCTCTCAGCGTCTCCCCCCGTGCCGTCAGAGGCAGGGGGTGGTGAAAGGGCTTATGAATGCCTGCCAAGTGACACCAATGCCATCTTCACTCATCTCCCCTCCGGACTCTAAGCTGCGCATTTTGAGCTCAGTTTGGGGCGCTGGGTGGGGTGGGGGGCGACCCTCATTGGGCACAGCACTGTAGGGAGGATAACAAACGGCTCCAGAATTACTTCTCCCAAGTCTGGCTCCTCTTTGTGTCATAAATGTTCACATGCAAATTGCTGAGAGGATGGTGCTGACATACCTTCGTTTTGGAGTTGTGATGGATTGCTGCAGCATCGGCGTGGTTTGTGCGGCGCCACAGTCACACGCAGGAAGTTTCTAATAGATGTGATTTTGGTTGTTGTGTTCAGTTCTCAGATTAACGCTGGATTTTTGGGTCACGTTTTTACTCCGGCTAATATATGATTTGTGTATAACAAAACAACAACAAAAAACAACTTATAAAAATCTTTGTCTTTTATTTGCCAATAAGTGTGCGAGTGTCTTGTTTTGTTCTCGGATGCTACTTGACATGTTAATTTAATTGACAAAAAAACTTGGCTTTCACTAGGCTCCTACCAAGCCTGGTATGATGTAATAAAACAATGAGCTGCTTTCCCTCTGATTGATTGGAATATTAAATTCACATTGGACGCCTCTCTTTCAACGTGTGCCAAGAGTTTTTTTAGCCTCATCGCTACATGGAAGCATTGACTGTAAATCTGTATGTCATATATAGACAGAGCGATGTTTAGAGATCAGGTTTTTTATTTTGAGGAATTCTACAAAAACATCGGTAATCCCGTCTCCACGTCTGGTTCCTAAGATCATTCAGATCATTCTCCCAGCACAGTGAGACTACGTTCACACAGGACTCAGAAACGTGCGCTCAAGTGACCGCTTTCACTGGCAAGCCTATGTAGCTCGTGCAAATGCGCATTATGAGGTTCCGCATTCAAAACTGTCGCGTTTACGCATTGCTACACACGTTTTAAGTCCGTTTCATGGCTCTACGTACAAAACATGCAGCCATTGAAAGTTAAACCTGTTGAACTTTGACTGATCAGGGACTTTCTTTTGGTAGTGACGTATGGGTAGCATCTTTTTCAATCCACGGAAGGGCCAACTGGTTGAAAAACGATCATGAACGAGAATTTTAAAATTGCGGTTTGTGCCCGGCTGGAATAAAAAATTCTATGACACCAAATCGTTCGTATATCGGAACAGAGCTGTGAGAAAAACGCATGGATTCATGAATTGAATTGATCCAGGCTCTGGTGAATCGTATCGAATCGATTCTGGAAATCATTGGTGATACCCAGTCCTAGTTGGGATGCAATAATTCACTATCCCCAAAACTCTGTTCAATAGTGTACACATGGTTTGGTTTTAAACCAAGAATTGAGGCATTCCTAGGCCTTTAGGAGCATTTGGAGGAATGGGGTGTCCGAAATAGTTTTTTGAATGGGAAACCCTCGTAGCGTAGGTCTCCGTATCTCTCACGAGGGTAGGAGAAACCCATTTATTTCCTCATGTGGGTGTGCTTTGAAGCACAGTTTACATGAAAATGTGAGTAAGGACTTTTTTGTTCTAGCATGACTTTTGAAGTTATGAAAGGGATGTTGTTTTGTTTCCGAGTGCTGGCAGCTACGGGCTAACCTGGATGACTGACAACCATTAATGACGTCATCGAGTGGGAGGAACACCCGAATGAGAAGACATTATATTTCTATAACTCTCCGTTGGAGTGCTAAATGTAGGAGTTGGGAGGAGCCTTAGGGGTAGGGGAAGAGCTTGGATTTGGCCTAGTGTCTAGTTGGACTTATTTGCCCATGTGCATCTTCAAATGTGGCAAATAGGCACCTTTGCCACCACCCCCCTCACACACACACACACACACACACACAAGCTTCCCCTGTCAAGTTTGCAGAATTAAGAAAGCAGTCCATTAACTGTGATTTAGTGGCAGTGTCTTACATTCGCCTTTGTGAGGAGGTGACATCCAGTGAATGGGTATCAGAACTTGCTCCCCTCCTCCTCCTCCATCGTTTCCTCCTCTTTGCTCCGTGTTCGGGGTGCACGGGAGGCTGGGTGGGCTTGTGTGTATGTGTGTGGAGGGGTGGGGACGAGGATCCAGAGGGTTTTGCTGCCGCATGTCCCTTGAGTGGCGGCGTCTTTGTGGCTGGGACGGCCTGTTTGTTTAGCCTTTCGTCAGAGAGCCACCTCACACGTTGACACTTCGTTCACAGAGGAGGAGAGTGATCAGTCAAACTGAAGCTTGTAACATCTCAGCTCGTGTGTTTGCAACTGTGTCTGACATGTGCTTAGGACTCTGAGGTCCAAAACGCTGAAAACCACAAATCACAAACCAGAAAACTCAACAAATGTTGATAAAAAAACAAAAAAATTTGACACGATTTACATCAACATTTCAATATAACACAAAAGGGTATTTAGTTTAAGTAGTTATGGTTGTTTAAATAGTTATAGGCTAAAAAAAAAGGCAGTATCAGTCGTATGAAAGGATTTAAGAAGTAAATAAAAGATATTCATCACTTATTTGTCAGTTTATGCTGTTTTCTTTAGGAGACTATGGCGATGTCCAAATTTCCTCACCAGTGCACTATATCAGGGCAGTCACTCTTTTTTTCGTGATATCCAAATCTACAATTCCAGAATCCAGTGCCCTGGAAATGTATATATATATACATATAAAAATAGGGTCTTTAAGCGGTTAGTAGTGAGTGTATTCGGACATAGCCTAACACTGGAGATATGTCCAAATTCACTCACTACTCCCTAACTTCCAAAATACTGTAGAGCGGGACTATCCAGTGCCCTAAATCTCAGCGCTGTTCTATTGCAACATGGCATGTCATGTTACTGTCACATCCAACCTTGAGGCAGATGGGCTACAGCAGCAGAAGACCATTACGGGTGTCACTCCTATCAGCTAAGAACAGGAAACCGAGGCTACAACTCACACAGGCTTACCAAAATTGGAAAGTAGATTGGAAAAATATTGGTCTGATGAGTCTCCCTTTCTGCTGCGACATTCAGATGGTATGGTCAGAATTTGGCATCAATAACTTTGGGCCCCTTAGTAACCAATTCAACATTGTTTCAATGCCACAGTCTACCTGAGTATTGTTGCTGACCATGTCCATTCCTTTATGACCACTGTGTAGCCATCTTCTGATGGCTACTTCCAGCAGGATAAGGCGCCATGTCATAAAGCTGGAAACATCTCAGACTGGTTTCTTGAACATGACAATGAGTTCACTGGACTCAAATGGCCTCCACTATTACCAGATCTCAAGCCAAAAGAGAAAGGATGTGGTGGAAAGAAAGATTGGCGTTGTGGATGTGCAGCTGACAAATCTGCAGCAACTGCGTGATGCTGTCGTGTCAATATGGATCAACCTCTCTAAGGAATTTCTCCAGTATCTTGTTGAATCTATGTCACCAAAGATTAAGGCCATTCTGATGGCGGTCCAACTCAGTACTAGCAAGGTATAACGTATCTGGTGCATGCATATTTGCTAATCTAGTGAACATTCATGTACGCAAATTTTTCACAAGGACTTCTAGGAATTTTCCAGGGCACTGGATCTTGGAATTATAGTTTTGGATACCCTGACAAAATTCTATAGTGCACTAATTAGGACGTTGTGAGGGAATTCTGACAAATGGTTTGGAATTCAGAATTGACAAAGCCTCTTGGATAAGAGGTGAAACATCTTCTAACTTTAAAACTAAGCCCAGATGACAACCCCTAAACCTACTACTATGATGGAACCAACCTGGATGAATGAGAGTCTTCATAGACCATGACTCTTTGGGTTGACAGTAAACTGAGCAGACGAAGCATGTGTATATGTTAGCCATTGGTCATTACTGACCACATTAAAAGTCTTTGAGCTTAAGCTGGTCATCACCATCTTGGCAGAATCAAACACTGGACTTTATACAAATGGAAAAAGACCAGGCACAATCGAGCCGGGAACCCAATTTCCATTGCACACAGACAGAAAATGGGTGGAAACCCAAGGTTGATCAGTCACAGTGGTCCCACTGGCTGTGTGACTTCTGGGGTCACCCTGTATAGAGCGATTACACCATCAGCTGCTGGGTTTGGGGCCTGATGGTTTCAGGAATCACTATTTTAATGGTTTCCTCCTCTGACCTCACAATTTAACCCTCATCCATGCCAGGGAAAAAGCAGGAGGGCAGAAAGGTCAGCTTGATTATTCTTACTTCTCTCTCGGAAAACAAAGTAGGAAAATATTTACACAAACAGGAAACTGAGAGTTTCCTTCAGATTAGAAACATGTTCCAGCCCCCGGGGCTAATTACACTCTTTTTCTGTGTCTCCGCGTGCACGCATGGACCTTCACACACGGCCTGCTCAAGATGGCGTTCAGCTGACATGAAAGGTTGGAGAAAGATTTCAGAAGTTAAGGTTTCTTTGACATTAAAGTGGGGATGGAGGAATGTTTCGAGCCGAACTAAAAGCCCATTAACGTTCAGCTCCCCCTCCAGCTATGTTAGATCAACCATAATAAGTTGCGAGTTTATGGACCTATTGCTCCCCAAATGTCTACCATGTTGCTAATTGTGTGCATCTGTGACTGGTGTTTTGATGTTTTGTTTCAGTGTGCAGCTGTCCGCTGCAACCGCCTCTGGTTAAAGTGGCGTGGCCCCGCATGCTCTGGGTCTGGCCCGTTAATGGCAGACAGGCGTGTGGTGGGTTATCACCAAGCAAGGTCTCAAAATAAAGATAAACATGAGGACTGGCGCTTGTCCAGGTTTCACAACCACAAACATCTATTCTTGACCTATTATGTGAAACAAACAATTCTAATTTTTAAGGTGTCAGCAAAAAATGAAAACCATCCTTAAATGCAAAATCTCTAATCAACAAATCAAACTCTTGTTTGATTAAAAATAAAAACCAGATGCTGAGAGAAACTATCCTATTTTAAAAAGTAGGCACAGTTTTTTTTCCGATTTGCTGAAATTTGTCTAACAATTCATCAGAGTGCTTTTCCACTGGGAAAAAGTCTTGCAAACTCAGCTTCAGCCTGGTGAAGATCCTGGAGAATCCTCACTTTTACTGGATTTGCTTTCATCCAGTTTGAATGGAATGAACCTCATCAAAGCATCAAGTATTTATAGCAGCTGGTCTTCTGGGGAGAACGTTGATCAAAGTCATGAAGTTGAGTTAATAGCCTGTATATGAGAACTGGACTGAGAGACCCAGTTCCAAGTAGTCAAAACCCTTATAAACTTCTATAGAGATCACGATATCATGACACTTTTTCTGTAGTTCAAGTTATTTAAGTTATAAACTGACCAATGAGATGCCTCAAAAAAGTAGGTGGTGCCTGTTCACCTCCATGTTCAACGTTCAAAACATTTCATTGACAGATTTTGTGTAGCCTGACTTAAAGTGGCAGGGGTGTGGCCTCCCAACAAGCTTACTCCTTACTTGCCAGAGTTGTTTTCATAGAAACGTTGACTCAGACCAATCACTGCCTACTGCTGACATCTAGCTCCAACATGGAGGCGTGAAAAAATGGCAACTGAATTGTTTTCATTTGGTTAAAGCCCGGAGTAAGCAATTTTCTATGGATGACGTCACTCAACTCAGTCCAGTTCACTACACAGTCAAGGCATTCAACTGATGAAGCCACTTGGATGAGTGGTGAAACATTTTAAGAAAGGCGACTATAACCCTTTCACCCCAAAGCCTTAGCACCAGTGTTGACGTTCAGATTCTGACTTAAAGAAAGGCAGCTTTGCACTGATATGCAATTAACTTTGTAATGAACTTTGTGCCGCCAAGCTGTTTTTTCCACTTCAGATTCCGTTGGAATCATGTTTTTGTGTAAACTGTTGGAGAGTCAGGATAATTCAAGAAGTCCAGATGCTATGACTCGACTTCAAGATGTCACCTTGATGAATGAGAACTTTCATCAACGTGTTTGACCAGGAAGAAAAAGGCATCAAGCTAGACTGACTAATCCGCTAAATGTCATGTTTGATGAAACATTTTCCATCTGTTTCAAGGCTTGCTTTTTAATGTATTTGTGTTGTGGGCTTTTAAACCCTTTTTAATTCAGTGTTGATGCCCTTTAAACTACCGTAACTCTTCACTTATTAACAAAATTGACATGTTTGCAGCGTTTTCTGAAACGGAGAAAAGCAGCTTTGCACTGATATGCAATATTTTTACAGTACAGCTAACCTCTTGTCTAAATGTTGGAATTATGTTAATTGACTGCATACACCCCTTACCCCACCACATTATACAGTCCAACACAAACACACACACATGTTACACAACCATGGTGGAGCCACTGATCATCTGTCCGCTTTCCCATGTCTCGTGTGAAGAACCGGGACCTCAGTGGTGGTGGCTGTGTCCTTTGGATGTCCTTTGGTTCCTGGGCCGGCGGTCCTCTCTCCATGCAGGGAGAGGGATCTCCAATTTCTTTGGCTAGGCCATGAGCTGAGAATCACATCACATCTGAGTCTGGAGGAGTCCGTGTCCCTGTCATGCTGGTTCGGGTCCTTGCCCTTGAGTGTTGGGCAAAATTTTAACAGTAGTGTAGCCTGGTCGGCCCATGTTTACCATGCTCGTGGGTGACCCCCACTTCTCTTGGGCACCCTTCAGAAATGCAATTTTGAGCTTAATCATCAGAAAAATGCCACAAAAACATGTTAAAATCGCCAAATACACATTTTTTTTAATTGGAGTGGCTCTTTAAACCTGCTGCTTTAAACAAACTTTTGGCCAATTTCTTTTATAAATATTTTGAGATTTTATTTACAGTATATTCGTTGGTCATTCATTGGTCATTCCTTAAAAGTAAGAGTTCTCTTGTGTTAGTGATTTCACAGTCAGCTTCCAAATACAGCAACAACAACAAAATCTTGTTCATTTTTTGATTCAGTAGCAAAACAAAGAAGATTCTCACCTGAGTGATATTGAGCTAAATCTGGCGTTTTGGTGTCATTTTGATGGGGTTTCATTTGTCTTTGAGGTCTGACCGACTCATGAGAGCTTCACACATGCAGCCTCTTACAGCAGAGCGATCGCATTGACTGGATGCAGCACATGTGCAGCTTCACAGCGGAAAAAGTCCCTGACATTCATTTAAGAGTGGATCCAAACCATCTGCTCTCTCATGCTGCGTAAATCAGCACCTGTCAGTCTTCACAGCTCCATCTCTCTTGAGTTGGCCCTTCCTGAGTGTGATGGTGCTGGATGTTTCATCTGGTTGACACTCCTCTGGACTCATTTCTGGTTCTGCAGCAGGATGTCAGGGGTGTTTGATTTCAGAACCTTGTGGGGTTATTTTTTCATTGTGTACACCCCTGAAACCTGATCCTTAGTGACTGTCGGGTTCAGGCGAGGGATTGACCTCTGCCACTAACTGTATTTTCTCAGATAACTCGCGCTTGAGCTTGCTTTGGTAGAACCTCTTGAAGATGCCGACCATTAGCGTCTCGCTGTAGCTACACAATTTCAGTTGCTCGTGCACAGGAAGCAGAGGTCATCTGATCCCGTGTTTGCTGTTTTCTTTCCATGACTCATTGCCATAACTCTCCTCCAGAACCCTCCGGCCCGCTGTGCTCGTGTCTTTGCTGTGACAGTTCTGATCCTGCAGCTGCATTCCTCTCCCCATCACCTCCTCGCCATCACACAGACATGCGGCCCAAATACAGTACCAACCCAATTCCCAGCTTTCCTGAGGGACGGTCTGAAATCTGCCTTTGACGTGTTGCAGCCAGTGTAATTGAATAGGGATCAAAGACATTCGCGTCTCTCCGAAAGGCTGCTCAGTTTTTGCAATAACAGAAAGGCTTCCGGCGTTGACCTCCCGTGACCCCTCTTTACCTTTCACTCCCCCCATTTTGCCCTGAGCGGAGAGTCCGGGCTTTGAAGGTTCAGGGTGCTGCAGGCACTCAGTCTGATGCAGACGGGGGGAATAGATGGGCGGAAAAAATCTTTTGGAGGAGCTGCGCTCAAACAAATGCTTCACAAAACAGCCAAACATTAAGGTTTTGTTCAACTTTATGCATAGATAAATAGTGTTGATTCATTTAACCTGTTCTGACTATATTTGTATTAAAAATCAAGAGTAAATTTTGTCATGTTTGGTTTCAGCTTTTCCCTCACGAATCTGAGCTCTGGGATGTCCAGTGATGAGCTTTGGTCAAAAGTAGGAGAAGAGCGCCTTCTAGTGTTTGCAGCCATTTCCCAAACCCACTGAATCCCTTTTTGGAGTCATAGGGTTGCTGGAGCCTATCCCTGCCACTGTTTGGTGGAGGTGGGATACTCCCCAAACAGGTTGCCAGACTGACACGACCAAAACTCCACACAGAAAAAAAAAAAAAACAGAAAATAGGAACAGCCACATCTGAGGGAACCAGCAGATGATCAACATCTGCAGAATCTTCTGGCTGCACAGAGAGGCTAGCATCACTTGTTCTTTGAGATTTTGCGCAGTCGTCCAAAACGGGAGGAGAGGTGCCGGCTGGACTTTCCACACAGCAGCAGGGAGGAGCTCTTTCCTGAACCTGCAGCATCAGAGCGCTCCAGCGACTCAACACTGTCCTGACGTGTCTCTGCGTTCGGACCAGCAGCTGAGAGCAGCTCCTGATGACCTTTTCCGAGTCCTTCCAGGTGGGCCTGAAAGGTGGAGGTCTGCTGCTCCAGGCAGGTGAAGCTCTCCTGAACTTTGTCAAACTGCGCACAGAGATGCTTTCAGAGCCTGACACGATTTGTGGCTTTCTTTTTTTATTGTTCAGATGAGCGTACCTGCTCGATGTTGGCCTGCAGCAGGAGCTCGGGCCAGACCGACTCGCTGCTGCTGTTCACCTTGTTGCAGGTGTGGGTGTGGCTCCAGGTCAGCTCCTGCACAGGAGAACAGAGAGGTTCAGATGGAGATGAGGCGGTCCCAGATGGTTCTGACAGCTCAGAGGGGAGCCGACCTGCAGCAGCTGCGTGCTCTCCTTCAGCTGGACCTCGCATGATCCAAGCTGTTCCCTGTAGTGATTCAAAACCGCAAACAGAGTCTGTGCAGAACAGAAACAACACAGAGAGGCAAAAATGATCACAGGGTCAAATTAGGCTGATGGTTTTGTTTATTTCTTTTCTTATTATTCTTTTTTTTTTTTTCGTCTGTTGTTATTTGCCTAAAATGAACAAACAAAAAAGTTGTCCATTTAACATTAAGTCAAATGACATAGAAAGTTGTTCTAAGATTCTCCTTAAAAACTGACAAAAAATGAAAAAGTTAGACATTTTTGTTCTACAGTTCAAACATTTCTATTTCTTTTTAGCTTTTAGAATCTTTTGAAAGTTACTACATGCAGCAAAATTATACACAAACACAGTTGAAGTTTAAAAAAATGCTGCAAATAAAAAAAAGTAGAAAAAAAACCCCACAGTTGTAATAAATGATCTTTGGTGAGTACAGGAATGAAAAAATCTATATGCCTTAAGGGAGAAACTCTTAAATGGGGTTTTAGGTTAAGCATTTAAGTTTTTATTTTTCTCTTAAACTGTTAGAGGATAGAGAAGCGGTAAATATGCATTTATTAGTTTTATTTTGCCCTATTCTATACATTTTCAAACAACTTTTAGGGGTAAAATAAATGTTTGTTTTTATATTTATATTTTTACATATCATTCTGTGTAGTCTTTGTGGATTTTTTATTTTCTCTTTTTGTTTTCATGCTTTTTGCTTTCATTTCAAAGAAAAAAGCTTCTCTTTAAAGAGCAGCAGATAAGAAGATGAAGACTTTCAACAAGAATTTTAAAGAAAGAAAAGAGGAAAAGACAACAGAAAATCCTCCCCTTTGCTTAAATAAATGAGTCTTTTTCAGTTTTTGTCCACTGACACTTTTATCTCTCCTTAGATCTGATGATGAGAAGAATCTGGACCACCTGGATACCAAACCTGTGGTAGATCTGTGTACCTCTGTCGCCCTCTTCTGGTTTCCTCGGCCATTGCTGCCCTGTGGTGGTTGGTGTTTTCTCCTTAGGTGTGCAGGATTGTTGGCAGGGACTCCTGACACACCTGGAGCCCATCTCCTCTCACCTGGGCTGTTTTAGGACTAATTGCTGGTCCATCCGCTAACTTCCATCAGTGTTGAACACAGATTTACTCTGGCTTGACTGTTATTTTCACGTGTTTTCTCCGTCATCTTCCAGCCTGATCTCGCTCTTAACAATAATAATAATGGATTGGATTTATCTGCGCTTTTCCAGACGCTTAAAGCGCTTACATTGTGTCCATTATTCATTCACTCCTCATTCATACTTGGTGACGGTAACCACTGATGTAGCCACAGGTGCCCTGGGGCAGACGGACAGGGGCGTGGCTGTCAGTTTGTGCCTACGGCCCCTCTGACCATCACCGGGATCATCCATGCACATTCACACACCAGTGGAGTCACACTGGAGACAAGGAGGATGAAGTGTCCTGCCCAAGGACTGGGGGGAGCGGGGATCGAACCACCGACCCTTCAATCATTGGACGACCCGCTCAACCACCAGTGCCACTGCCGCCCTAGTCTTGGATCATTCTCATCATCCTTTTGGACAGCCGTTACTGCCGATCTTCAGTTACTTCCTCCAGATTAAGGGACTGTTTTCTGTGTTTTAGATGTGTTTCATGTCCCGTTTGCTAAAGTGATCATAGTTGCTAAAGTGTATGCAAATATAATTTTGGCCTCAAATACAAAAGAGGTTTGTACAAATACACACTTTGTGTGTTCAAAGGTACCCAGCCCACTGTTGTAACAGCAAAATCAGTTGAACACGAGAGGCCTTCAGCTCTCTTCTGATCACTCAGCTGATCACAGGGTCACACAGCAATGCAAGCACTTTTGTTAAGAATTTACCATTGACTGCATATGGCAACTGGACTGAGGGGAGTGTGACATCACTCATAGAAAATGGCTAACTCCAACCAAATGAAGTCATCACTTTTTCATGGTATGGACCCCTGCCATGTTGGAGCCACACAACGTCAACAGGCAGTGATTGGTCCAGATCAACGTTTCTACGGTAACAACTCTCCTCAATCAGGACTGAGCTTGTTGGAAGTCCACAGCGGGCTCTGGAGAATCTGTGAGTGGAACATTTTAAACGTTGGATGTGGAGGCCCAGCAGGCCCCGCCTACTTTTATTGAGTTATCTGAGTGGCCAGTTTAAAACTTAAGTAACTTGAACTACAGAAACAATATAAACAAAAGCAAGAAGATGTTTAAAATAAAAAAGAGGTAGCAGAGCAAGAATGGTTGTTCTGACAAATATAATGACTAATTATTAGCTGTTAATGCCTGTTTGGAACACAAGGGTTTCTCAGATCTGTTTTCATCCACAGTCACTGGAATTTAACTTAAGAAAGTTGTAACTAATTATACTTTAAAGACTTCCTTTTGGGTTCCTAAATGAAACCTGACCTTCTTGATAAATAGCTGGGTTTGGGAGGCAGATTTTGATGCCTTAAAGATGAGGTTCACCCCTTCTAAGATGTCAGCTGATCTCTGTTCACGTACACAGAAGACATTCAGTTTGAACCAGCTAGTTCACGTAACTGAGTCTCTTGAAGGCCCACTCTGATGAAAATGCTGTTTTTGGTGTATTTAATATCTTCTTGTGGCATTTTTCTGATGATGGAGGACATATACAGCACAGACCAAAAGTTTGGACACACCTTCCCATTCATTTGAATGAGAGGGTGTGTCCAAACTTTTGGTCTGTGCTGTATAAAGAAAATTAAGCTTTAAATTGCATTTCTGAGTGTTTTTTTTTATTCAAATCATCATAAATCAGGAGCAGAAAGTGTTTGTAAAGAAGATTATTTGAGATGTAAGAAATGTGCCAGGTGGGCCACAAGCTCCCTACTCTGCTTAAGCAGTGACTTCTTAGCAACAGGAAAGGGAAGAGGGGCGGGGTTGCTCTATGCCAACAGTCCCGCCCACAACTCTGAGATGAATTTCTAATGAACTACTGCCACTCTGCAGAGACTGTCCTAGAAAACATCACAGGTTTTTTGATTTTGGCTAAAAACAGCATAATCATAATCAGAAGACCTCCGGGATCACTTTCAAAACAGACTGGAGTGGCACTTTAAATCTAAATTGTATCTGTTGAGTGTGAGTCTATCAGCTGTTTTCAGACAGACAGTGTCTGCTGCAGCACTGGTAGTACTTTATGTTCTGCAGGCCGGCTCACCTCCGCCTCGGTCTGGGCTGAAGCCAGGTCCTTGTGACCTTGACCTTCGCGTTTGGACAGCGTGACCCCCGCGTGCAGCTCCTCCAGCTGCTTCCAGAGGCCGTCCAGGCCCTGCAGCATATCCTCCACGCTGGCTTCAAAACCCGCCTGCACCTGGACGAGAGCGTGCAAAATCCTATTCCTGCAGGAGGGGGGGGGGCAAGAGATGTGAATAAAACAAAACTCAGTCTGCAGCATTTTTATTTACGTTTTCTGAGGAGGTGGAGCCTCGCCTGTCCCGCAGGTAGTCGGAAGTCAGCTTCACTATGTTTGACAGCGTGCCGCCTCCGTTCTCTGGTTCTGATCCGAGGCCAGTCTTCTCCAGAGACTGAGACACTGCCTGAAGGAGAACAGAGGAGTCAGAGTCGCTGACTGAATCGCTCTGCAGGTTCACTTTAGGATGCAGCTGTGCTGGGACTGCAGGCATCACCGCTGGCTAGAATGCCTGCACGTTTCTAACCACCCTGTCTAGTCTGCTTGAAGTCATCTGCAAAAGCTTTAAACTGTTAAAGAAGTGCGTATAGCTGCAGGCTGCAGATTTATCCCTTTTAGAGGCATCTCAATTCATAAAGCGCCTTTCAAACTCTCTAACTTGAGCTTTTTTGAGTTGAAAAGGTAAAGCTTGAAGACAGAAATGTAGCTGATGAGATGTCAGACTCAAAGAAAAAAATCTTAATTCCCCACTCAGATCACCTTTTGATCTATTGTAAAACTGTGCCCAGTGGTCTTTTTATTATGATTTTGCTGTTTAAAAAAAAAAAACTTTAGTTTTCTATGACATTGTTCCTGCAGAGTGACAGGAGGTTATTAGATATTTTCCTCTGATTGTGGGTGGGAACGTAGCCGTAAAGCAATTCCCGCCCCCTTCCCCGCTGCTGAGAGCTCTCTGCTTACACACTCTCCCGCTGGCTTACAGCCCGTCACGCACAGCAACCAACAAAAACATCATATCATCATATCAGACCAATCCTGGCGTACAGCGGTGATCCAGATGCCAGCTCAAACAAGGAACACATAGATGGATCTAGTCGTCCACAAGTGAATGCATCAGAATGGAGCAGAGCAGGGATCTTTGCATACGCCCAGCATATTTGCTACACCACACCACCATTTTTAACGACAATTTTTAATCTGCTTCTGGTTCACAACAATTTGACTTTATTATCTTTGTAAATATGTCCTCCATCATCAAAAAATGTCACAAGAAAATGTAAACAAAAACACAATTTCTCTTTAGAGATTTAAATGTGAAGAAATTTGGGTCACATTTTACATCAATGGACTAAAAATCAAACAATCTCTGAATAGATTTTTGCCTCTTATTCTTCTAGAAATCGGATCTGGAGTTACACCTGCTCTGAGAAAGTCCAGAGGACCATTGTGGAGGAGTGAGACCGACTGTCTGCATGTGCAGCATCAGGGACAATGGCTGCGTTGAACAGCAAAGGTCCAAGAATGGATCCCTGAGGTGCTCCACAGGACGTGGGAGCGACATACCTCTAACCTGGAGAGGAGAGCTTCGATGTTGGCCACACTGGGGTCCTGGAGGGGCTCCTGAAGGACACAGAGGAGCACAGAGTCTGCCAGAGCGACGGAAACAGAAACTTGGAGATCTGGGATTCTGTTTTCGGACATCCTGGAGGAACAAAAAAGTATTTTCCAGCATTCTAAAGGGCTTTTCTCCAAAGAGTATAAAGTAGTTTGACCTTACCATACATTGTGGTTATTTCTGCTTAAATGAAAAGCTTCCTGTTTGGATTTTGTTTCCTGCTGAAATGAAGCAGAATCAGCCAAGAAACCAGCAGGAGCTGAGCAGGGTTGTGAAGTGCTGAAGCTGCGCTCACCTGGGCTCTGCCGTGGCCCCAGGCGGCGCCTCAGGGCCCGCAAAGAGACCGCCAGCACCACGCAGAGCAGACACACCAACAGCAGCCTGGAGCACACCTCCACCTGGGACGCAGAGGAGTGAAGCAGTGCCTCCAGCTGGCAGATCCACCACATGACACCTGCTGGAGCCAAGCTCAACCAGAGTTGAAGCGTCCGGGGAGACCCAAGTGTCTGACTCATCTGACATTTGCAGGACTCTGAGGTGAAACGTGAATCCTGTCCAGACATCCGCACTAACAGGCCAGCAAACCTACATTACTTTGGGGTAAAGTTGATCTTCCAGCAGCGTCAGAAGTCAAATCTTACCTGTGTGTTGTCTCTCAGGTCCCCACCACCACATTCTGTGTTCCCACCCTGACATGTGAGGAAAGTCATGACAGCCGTCCCGACGTGCTGCCTCAGATGAAGAGAAGCTCCTCTTCAGCTCCTCTGCTCAGAATGAGCCCGACGTGCGGACAGCAGGTTGGACAGGTCCGGCTTGAAAGCTTTGCTTTTTCTCTTTTTCAACATTCCCTGAAAGAAAGGAATGTGCTCAACTCCCTGCCCCACCCTGACACTCAGAGCAGCACCTCCTTTGGTTTTCACGTCTCCCAACAGGAAACAAAAGAGAAGTTCAGAGGCAGAGTGATTCAGAACAGACAAATATGTGGAAACTGTAGTTTTTTGCTCTGTGCTGCCCTCTAAGAGTCAGAACAAGATCAAAATGTGAGTCATAAACCGATTCCACACACCTTTTTATAGGACCAACTGAACTTGGTGATGCTAAGATCTTAAAGTCATCAAAAACGCTCAAATGAAAAGCCTTAATTCTGTTCTGCAGCAGTCCAGGACCACATAACCTGACTGTTTTTGCAATTCCTCTTTCTTACTGCGGGATTCAGCAAAAATCTCACGCTCAAAAACTCAAACATAGTAGCCTGTGAAAAAAATGATAACATCACAGCAGGCGAAATATCCACACACACACAAAAGAATGAGGCCAAATCTTTATGGGAGTAAAAAAGTAAAAGAAAAGAAAAAAGTAAAACAATAGTTCAAAATTGACTAACAAAACCCAAACACGTGTTGGGGATATCCAAAAGAAGTTTTGAAATGATCATGGGATGGCCACAGGACCTTTGGCTTGGTGGAGTTTTTTTTTTTTTTTTTTTTTGGTACAGTGTGAAATTTGGCAATTTTTTTGTTTGTTTTACATTTCCTCTAATTTAGGAAAAGCGATCGTCACAAAATGTCTCACACGTGCCATCAGCTTAGGTCTGCAACCACACCTGAAATCTCATTGACCTTTGACCTTTAGGAAAAGGGCACCATCTTTAATTATCCAAAAAGAAATTCACCTTTCGTGCCTTCCATCCATCCATTTTTCTAACCTGCTTAATTCCTTTTGGGGGCCACAGTGTTGCTACTGCTGGGTGAAGGCGGGGTACACCAACCTGCCGCAGAGCCACACACTCTCACACATGTAGAGACAATCCGGTGTAATCAACCAACCTATGAAGCATGTTTTTGGAGTGTCCAGGGAGGGTCAATGGGGAGTGCATGCAGGCTCCAGAACATAGGGAAGGAGAATATGGCTGATGGAACCTCTGATTCAGAACTCTGGGATCAGATCTACAACTCCCAGACTCATCGAGGGTTCTTGGGAGTCCAAGTCCACGTGTGATTTGTGGATTTGGAGAAAGCGCTGAAACTCAAAAAAAACAGTTGGTGACAACCAGGGATGCTGAGGAACAAAGTTCAGGGGTTTTTGGCATATTTTACTATAAAAACACCAACAGTGACAAAGATTCAGATATTAAAATAGACGATTCTGAATCACATCTCCTGAACAAAGCAATCCTGCACACAGAAGCAGAACATTGTGTGAAGACCACAACCTGGTCCAACACTTCATTCTGATTTTCTCTGTCGTTTCCAAACACAACACTTGAACACATGTCTGTACAGAACAGATATGCGGATAACTCAACATTTATTCCGAACAGAACTGTGGTTTCTGTCACTAAGTAATTAAGCAGCTTCATAATTCAAGTTTACCGAGAAGAAAACATCTACTGTCCAGCTCTGCCTTCCAGTGTTTTATTTAAAACTAGTTTTTTTTCTTCATTTGACAATAACAGCTTCACATTTGACCTTTCTGTTAAAGTTCTAGCAGCTCGGTTGATAATGGGGCAGAGCCAGCCGGTCCCGCCTCCACGTGCAGATCCACACCCCCGGGGGCTGAAGTGCATTCGTTTCGTGAAGCTGCTCAGGAGGCCGGACGGGATCGCTCTGTCGGCCTGCAGCTGAGTCACGGTTTGGTGATGTGGACCTCTCCGGCCCCGCTGCCATTGGTGGTTGTGGTGATGATGTACTGCTGCGTCACCGGCTGCTGCTCCAGGTGCTCGGTTTGGGCGGCGCTCTGAGGAGCGGCTTGTTTGGTCTCCAGATCAGTCTGACCCTCGGAGATGACGTAGTGTGTCTACAGGGACGACAGCGGGACAGGGGACGATGGAATTTGCTCATTTCACCGCACAGACACACGTAAACATTTAGCAGAAGCTTCATCTGAAGTAATGTACCAATTTATTGTAAGAATGGGATTTGAGCCCCAAACCACATCTGCTCAATGCACTGACCCATGAGAAGATGCATGAATAGGTAAATAAGGAGGTAAATGAGGAGATGTATGAAGAAGTAAATGAGGAGGTGCATGAAGAGGTGCATAGAGAGGTGCAGGAGGAGGGGCATGAAGAGGTGCAGGAGGAGGGGCATGAAGAGGTGCAGGAGGAGGGGCATGTCAGCGTTTTCTCACCGTTTTCACCTGGTTGCTACCGACTCCAGACACAGGGGTGCTGGCTTCAGCTATGACGTACTGTGCATGAGGTAGAGTCATCATCTGGATCTCTGACGCTGGAGGAGCAAACAGTTAACTTGCCTCTCATGTGCATCAACAAACAAACAAACAAACAAACAAACAAGAGGCCGGGACTCACTGTAGCCTCGGTAGTTCCAGTTTCCAGGTATGTAGGTGTGCTGCACGGTCCCCTGCTGCTGGCTGCTGCTCTGACTCTGGGCTAAGGTGACGGGGGTCAGCTCCTGGCTCGCCTGCTGGGAGGTGGGGCTGAGCGGCCGGCTGG
This sequence comes from Oryzias curvinotus, assembly GCA_023969325.1. Classification (NCBI taxonomy): domain Eukaryota; kingdom Metazoa; phylum Chordata; class Actinopteri; order Beloniformes; family Adrianichthyidae; genus Oryzias; species Oryzias curvinotus. The sequence continues at coordinate 5,933,572 of CM043718.1, read as the reverse complement.
TGCCCTTCGGAGGAGCAAGAGTAACCACTTAAAGTCAACGCTTTCCAAAGGTTAACCCGTGGGTTAAAAGGACTGGTGTGTTCAGACTGGCGCAGGTGCTTCACCTGGGCTGCGGCTTGGCTGGCGCCCGACGCCTCAGAGACCTGGACGTGTTGTAGCTGGATGGGCTGCTGGCTGTAGCCGTGGGGGTCGTGCAGCTGGCTCACGTCTACTGTGGGGGCCTGGGAATGTGGGGAGGAAGCCTGTGAAAGAAATCCAAAGCGCCGCAGAGATGAAGAGCAGCTTCGTCACAGGAAAATCTGACAAAACCTGCAGCATAAATCTGAGAGTCTCAATAAAAATGTGGGCTTTCAGGAAGATCAGCCCAAAGGACGAACAAAGATGCTCCTATTATGCTTCTCTGAGCCTGCTTTAAGTTTGCTTTAGGAGGACCTTCTAGGTAAACTCGGATGTCGGCATGATTTATTGATACTCAAGAGTGAAAATTATATCATTTAGAAGAAACAAACCCGTTTACAGCAGTACTTCTACCTGCAGATGTACTCCATGCCATTCAGAGGAGCTTCTACTTCCTTGTTCTGATCAATAATTGAACGTACAGTCTGCTTTTAGAAAAGCAATTACTTCTACAAAAACAAAACAACTGTGCTTCTGTTTTGTCTGTGTTCATGCCAAAGGCTGCACTTCTTAGGGCGGCCCCCCCTCCAAGGCTCTGTCCTGGGTCTACTTTAGTTTATTATTAGAACTGAAAAACAGATGTTTTTATTTTTATTTCCAGTGGTTTCTGAGTTGGATCCTTTCCTTCTGGGTGGTATGCTGTTCCGCTGCTGTAGCTCTAGCTGTGGACTTAGACCCCTGGCTTGCTCCGCCCCCTTGAGATGCTGCGCCCAGCTGGTTGTACATCTACCCCCAGAGAAGGCTTCAACTGTCAGCAACTTTGCTTACTTTCCCGTGCTCCATGTTTACCTCCTCGGTGTGAGGAGGTCTGAAAAGCGCCATATAAATAAAGATTTCAATTTGAACGTGAAGAGAATTCAAACGCTTCCTCAGGATAATGAAGTCCCAAAGCTAAGGTAAAATCCCACAGGACTCAGACCTGGGTAAAAAACTAAACCAGCCTTTCACCATCTCAATCAAACCCTGAGATTCAGAGATGTTACCCAGATATCAGAGAGGACTTAGAGGAGCTGATTCAAGTCTTCATCTCCTGGGGACTGGATTCATCTTCCGGTTTATAAATTTAAAAAGAGTACAAACAGGAAGTTGACGTTTTCCCCCAACATTCATCTTACCGGGGCGACCTGCACCACCTGCAGCTGGATGTGCTGCGGCTGAGCTAGGCTGCCCCCCGCCTGGGACACTGGGATGTACTGGATTCTCTGGTAATCGCCCTGCGCCGTTCGGTAGTCTGTGGTCAGGGTTTGAGACAGCTCGGTCATGGCCTGAGTCAGCAAATCTGTGGTCTGCGGGGACAAGAAATCAAAGGGTCAAGGTCACTTTTCCAATGTATCTGTTCAATGAAACTCAATCATACACGTGTCAATGGATTATTCTGGTGATGTGCACATTTTTGATTGTCTATAACCTATTATGGTGGACCTATAGAAGAGAGAGAAACACCAACAAAAGAAATCAGTGTACCAAACCTACAGGAGATATACGAACACAACTTCATTAAACCACTTTTTCTGAGAAGAAGATTCATAAAATTAACGCTTGAAACAGTGTTTTTTTTATAAAACTATTAATTATTCCTAGGATGAATTTAACACTTTGTTTACATTTGTTTGTTTACATTTGTTTACGCGTTTTTACATTTGGCAAAAGGAAGAAACCAATTTCATGAAATCTCTGAAGCACCAAAGCAGTGAAATCCAAACAAACACAGGTGACCCTTTAACTTCCAGACTGAAGCTCATTTAGAAAATAGAAGTAAATAGACCACAAAGAAACCACAAGAGGTTGGATTTAACCTTCTAACCAACTTATAACCACATTGAAAACAGAAACTAACAATGACTTTGTTCTTTGATTGGTTTATTTCAAGCAATCAAAAAACAAAAACATACTTGAGGAAAAATTACCACCTAACTATTTTTATGTTAATGATTCATTCCTTGAAAGGCAGTGGGAGGAAGTAAACTCACATAATCCACCCCCCTGTTATGCTTTACTTAACTATTTTATTTAGTCTTTTTTCATAGTTGAGAGCTTTTTTTGTGGTCTGATTAAAAATCCATAAAAATAGCTCGGAATGTTTATAATAGAATTTCTCCTTACTGTGGATTTCATTTGAGGGTTTAATTTTGGGTTCTCTAGTTCTATCACAGCCCTTCAGAACCCATTTGTTCTGCCTGATTTCAAACGTTCAGAAAACCACTTCATTCTGGGTCAAGATTTTGGAATTACAATGAGAAAAGGTTGGTATGAGACCAACAATAACAGTAGCAGCCTCATGTGGACTAGTTTAAAGGGGCAATATTCTGCTGAGTAAATGAAAGCCATGAACATCAGATGTTGGTTTCTCACCACCACAGCCTCCGCCGTGGCGCCATCTGCGCTGATGACTGCAGGGGCGGAGCTGATCACGGCGGCGCTCAGAGGAGCCTGCATGCCGCTGCCCAGCTGAGCCAGCTCCGGGTGCTTCTTCCTGATGTGCTGCACCATCTTTGTCTGAGGAGCCAAGGAAAGGTTTTAACTGGTAGTTACAGAGAAAATAACACAATAAAGACGTTTTTGTGAAAATATTTTTTGTTTGCAGCATAAAACTATAAAGAAAATATAAAGATCATTTTTTAAGTCCACTGGATTTTGCTTGAATGTTTCTTTTATATGATGAATATTTAATATTTGGACACCATGGTTCCAAAGTGTGCACAATAATAAAAAACTACAGTGAAATTATTAAATGCTACTTTTTTTATGAATCTTTCAAATTGTCTTTCTCAAATGTATAACCTCATCGTTTTAACCTTTTTAAGAGCCGTTTATTTTTTTTATTTCCAGTTCTACTGCCAAAATAATAACCTTTACTAAAGGGGAAAGGGGCGGGGCTTCAGTATATTTAGAAAAAGTTGTAGATTAGATAACATTGTTACATTAGATTACCTTTATCAAAGAAATACTTTATAAAAATAAAAAAGAACAGTGCCCTGAAGTGCAAATCCCATCTACAAATTACTTTACAATGACAATTAAAAATGCAAAACAAAGGAAGTATATAAATATACTATCATGTGTGTGTGTGTGTTTAAAAAAGTATATATTTTAGAAATACAAATTTAAAAATAAATAAATAAAAGGAAAATTTAAAAAAAAAAAAAAGTAATTAAAAAGTAAAATGTTATGATGGTTGAAACTTCAGCATGTACCCTGTACTGTGAACTAAAAGCTGTATTACTGTTTTATTACTGTTTATTACTGTTTTACTCTTTTGGGGTTTTTTTTTATTTTTTTTCTGGAAATAAAAAAAGTCTCTGCAGGAAACATATCAAGGTTTTGTGTTTAAGTATTCAAACTAAGATTGAGTATGTTATAAGACAAACAGCCTACGGTGTCTGAGAGGAAAATGTTTATTTTTTGTCTTTATATATATTTTTTATTTTTGTCTTTACAATTTTGCTAGTTTGTGTGTGTGTGTGTTGTAATGTTAAACAAAACAAAAAAAAACAATAGACATATTGTTGGAAAAAAAAAAAAAGTAAAATGTTATAAATATAATAGTAAATGAGGAACTGGAAAAGGTAGGCATTATGGGACAGCCCTGATTGTCACATATTTGGCAATATTTCCAACAGAAGAGATGCCTCTAAGCTTCGGACCACAGCCACTGCAAACGTTCAGTGGTTGTTTAGTCAACTTTGTACTAGTTCAGGTAAAAACATCCTTTAGTTTTTCTCTCAAACATCATCATCCAGTCAGGGATGTCCCGGAAAACATTCTTTTCCCTGTTTGTGGTTCAGAATTTACTTTTACTCCAAAATGACTTTCTTTTTTCATGTTTTTATGGAAATTTATTTTGATTTTAAAATTCAATATTTTAAGCTTTTTTAAATTAAAGAAAAGTTACAACACAGCATGCATCATTTCAAATAATCGTCAATTGTAGATACAAACAGATCAGAACACACCTTCGTTTATTTCATTTAGACTTGTTTTGCTATTTTAATTGTCGTGATCTTTACTATCTTTTCAGTCATTTGTTGATGTGCTTTACACTTCAGGGCCACCGCAATCTTAAAACTGCTGACCAGCACTCAAAACTCTAATTTTGGTAAAGTTGGCAACAGTTTCCCTTCTTTATTGGTTTCTACTGAGATCATTTCTGACACTTAAATGCAGTCAACAGTCATTAAGTGTCATGAAATCAGCCAATTTTCTCTTCATGTTTCTTCTCCTCGTGAAACCAGCTTTTAAATTTTTTTTTTTTTTTTTCACATTTTTACACCTAAAGCTGCTTTTTTCTTGACTGATTTGTCTTCAGTCGGCTTCTCAAACCTTCACTCGGTTGAGGGATGTTGGCAGCTCTACCAGCAGGTGGCGCTGGCTCCATGTGGTGCACAGATACAGATAGACATTAGAGAACAGCTGGTTTGTGTCTGACTGGCAGCTTTGACAGCAGTGATGGTATGAATGGTATTTATCTTTATGGGTCTCCACAGTCTCTGGGCTCCAGTCACGAACATCTCAACCTGTTTTGTTGAAATTTGCATTTTTCTAATTTCTTCTGCGCTTCAGGGCAGAGTTAAGTTATGAAGTCGAACAATAACTCTAAATCAAGCAGCTGGGGGCAACGCTGCAGCAATTATTTACACCCCTGGTATAAAGCTGCAGCCACAGTTCATTGCATTTTGAGTTTTGTTCCTCCTGGATAGTATTGGAATTATTTTTCGGGAAAAAATTTTTTTTAAAAACTCCAGAGAGAATTTTAAATCGGCTAAGATTATTTTTGATGCCACTTAAAGCCTTAAACTATGAAAATGGCATATAATTACTTTTTCTTATAAAGCCAGATAGAGCCTTTCTTTATACACTTTTCAGAGAACTTTAATTTATAAATGTCAACATTAAGAAAAGTAATAATTCCAATAAATACATTGGTATTTCAAGGATTCCAATGTTGTTTTGAAGGTGAAAGCGTTTGGTTTTTGCAGAGAGGATGGAGATGGAGCTCTTTCCGACCTTGCTGCTGTACTGTTTGGCGCAGTGCGGGCAGCAGACCGGCGAGGTGGCGATGGTTCCGGTCAGCTGGGTGTGCGTGCTCAACATGGGGTCTGGTTCTCCGGGAGCAGCCGGCCGCAGCTTCCTGATGCTGGGAGGCAGTTCCGCCCCGGGGTGGTTCTTCAGGATGTGCGCTTTCCTTTTACTGGCACTTTTATAGACCTGCGGACACACTGACGTCAGCGTGTCTTGGCTCACGTGCCCCCCCAACACACACACACACACACACACAGTCAAAGGGCGTAACTTACCTTGTCACAATACTGGCAGAAGTAGTCTCTGTTGGGTTTGATGATGGGCAGCGTCAGCTCTGGCACATCATCGATGCGTGTCTCTGGATGCCGCTTGGACAGATGATTGACCTGCAGGCAGCAGAACGGAGTTAGGAGAGCTGGACCTCTGATCCCAACATAGACTGTATGTGAGAACTGGAATGAGCGGTCCCTCCCCCCTCACGTTCAAAATGGGAAGTACAAAATCCAAGAAGCCAAAATCCCATAGACTGCTATAGAGAAATAAACTGCTATTTCTCAGTCGTTACATTTATCAGAATAGCAATTCTTGCTCCGATACCTTTTTAAAAAAATATGTTCTTAATATTCATAAGGAGCCCGTGACATGGGGGAAAAAAAATAATTAATTAGTTCCTATGAAATATCAATAAAATGCGATAGAATAGAACTTAGAACTTAGAATGAGTGAGGTTAAAACCTGCTTACCGACGCCGTCTGGCTCCAACATGGCGGCGTCTGCATCACACAGAAATAAAAAAATGGCAACTGAAATGACATCATTTTGTTGGAAGTAAATTGTTTCCATGGGTGACGTCTGGCAGCTGGACTTAAAATCATCTTCCTTGACATGTTTTCCCACTGATGAAGACTTACGAAGAATGATGAAGACTGATGAAGAGGAATGAAGAAGACCAGCGGCCATGACTTAACTTCAAGCCATTTTCGATGGCTGACGTCACACTCCCTCGCTCCAGTTCTCTATGCAGTCAATAGATGTCACGCATAGAAAATGTCTTGAAATGAATTCAATTCACAATTTTTTCGCAATATAGACGCCGCCATACTGGAGCCAGACGTCATCATGGATCAGTCCGAGTCGAAGTTTCTATGCCAACCACCTGGCAATCATTAACCAGCTTAATTGAAGACCACACCCCTACTAACAGAAAGTGGGCTACACGAAATCTGTCAAAGGTTTTGAACCTTAGACGTGAGGGCTAGCAGGCTCCACCATTTTTTATTGAGGCATCTGATTGGCAATAAATTGCCAATTTTCCACTTATATAAATTGGACTGCAAAAAAAAAAAAAAAATATGGGAAAAAAATTGGATTAGCAAGAATGTAAGAAAAAAAAGGTAGCGGAGCAAGAATGGTTATTCTGACAAATAGAACGAGTGAGTACTAGCTGTTTATTTTTCTTTAGGAGTCAATGGGATTTTGGCTTCTCTGTTTGGAACGCCAAGGGGGAGGGGTCACTCAGTCCAGTTCTCGGCTGCGGTGAATGAACCAGATCAGAACCCGGAGTCGTGGCTCACCAGCATTCCTCTGCGTCTGAACCCCATCATGCACATCCGGCATTTGAACACGAAACTCTCAAAGTCGGTGGTGGGGACTTTCATCTTCAGCGACTTGGAGCGGTGGATGCGGTCGGCCTTCTTGGCTTCCCGGTCGGGGTTGTGCATGCGCTGCATGTGCTCCCTCAGCTTGTCTTTCCTCTAAGATTTCAAAAGGAGAAGTTAGTATCCACAAGCGGAGGGAGACGAGCCACGGAAACGCGCGGCGAGTCAAACCTTGAACTGTTTGCCGCAGGTGGAGCACAGGAAGTCCTTGCGGTCGGAGTGGCGCAGCATGTGCAGGCGCAGCTTATCGGGTCTGCAGAAGGCCTTTTCACAGTCCGGACACTGGAAGATCTTCTCCGAGTGGAAGCAGCGAATGTGTTTCTTCACCTGCGAGGAGATGATTTCGCTGAAGCCTGACTCCAAGCAGCAGCTGTAGCTTCCCCTATGCTTACCTGCATGAAGTCGCTGAATGTCTTCTTGCAGGACGGACAGGTGAAGGAGCCGTTCACAGAGTGCACCTCCACGTGCTCCTTCAGCAGCTCCACCCTTTCGAAGGTCTCCGGGCATAAAAGGCAGGAGAAGGAGCGGTTCTCGGAGTGCAGCAGCAGGTGGTCCTCCAGCGAGGACTCGCTCAAAAAGCTCTTGCTGCAAATGTGGCAGGAGAAGGTGTAGGCGTCCCGGCCGTGGACCCGCAGGTGCTGCTCCAGCCTGTCCTTGTCCCGGAAGGCCTTGCCACAGTGGGGGCATTTGAATGGACGGAAACTCTTCCGGATGAAAAGGTGCTGCAGCGCCGCGTTCTGGTGCGGAGAGGAGAGATTTCCCGATGAAACGGGTTTGTTTTGTTTTTTTGGCAGACACGCAACCGAGGGTTGCGACTAGGTGGGACGAACCATGTCCCGATCCCAACACAAAAGCAGCCTTTGGAGCGCACATACTCCCCCTGTTTTTAGTTTCACCCACCTGCACATCCATCTGAGAGGGAAGCACGCAGTGAAGAAGAGAGACACATCGTTGTAAAGCAGAGGCGGACACAAAGCTACGACCTACTCCTCCGCAGACGGAGGAGCTCCTCCTCACCCGTATTCTCTTAGCCCGCTGCATGTCCTGCGGTGTGACGTGACGCTCTGATTGGCTGTCCTGTGCCGGGTCTTCCTTCAGGGGAACATTCATGGTGGCGGGGGGCATCGCAGACTCTGGGGCCGGATCTCCGGCAGGAGGTGCGAGCGGACCTTCTCCCTCAGCGTCAGGCTCCACCTCCGTCTCCGTCTCCACCTCCTTCAGCCCGTTCTGTGCTCCTTCTTCTTGCTCCTCCAGCGGCTTCTCTGTCGGCTCCAGCATCTCCTGGACAGGAAGGTCAGAGTGTGTTTCTTTCCAGGTGAGACGATGATCCTACAGGTGAAAGTTCCTCAACTGTTGTTTTGTCCTCGCTGGCGTCCGCAGGCGGGTCCAAGCGAATGAATTTAGGCGGCCGTCCTGGTCGCCTTCCCGTCCCGAACCTCTTCCTGCCTCTTCCTCTGCCCCGGCCTCTGGACCTGAGAAAACCACACCCACATGTACCTGTGTGGGAACTGGAAATGACTGCAAATGGGAACCGGCGGCGAGTTTGAACCTTGAAGCAGAGCTCAGCTTGTCGTCGTGCAAGTTGAGGTGCTGCTGCAGCTGCTCCGAGCTCACAAAGCGGCGGTTGCATTCGTAACACGGCCAGTTCTTCTCCTGCTCTCTGAGGACTGGACAGACAAGAGCAGGTGATGCCGATCCGAAGCCATACTCTGCAGGTGTGGTAAAACACCGGACTCACCTTTGATCTCTTCTTCAGTCACATCATGGATCTTTTGATTCACAAACTCTGCATACGACGCTGCATACCACACCTGAAACACAATATAAATCCTATTTTAGGCACAAATTCAACCCCCAAAGGGGTTTTCTAAAGTCACATTTCTAGTGAAATTCTTTCACATAGGCAGAAGTTTGATGAAGAGGAGCACAGCAGCAGAGGACTGGCTGACCTTCAGCTCCTGCTTGGGCTGGATGTTTTTGATAGTGGTGTAAAACAGATCGGATCCGTACTGATAGGCCACCAGGTTCTGCTCCAAGTGGTTCCGAGCGGGTCGCACAAACATCATCCAGTTGCAGCTGTCTTCGTCGGAGAGGTCCAACCACAGGTCGTCCGACGTCTGTGCGTCCTTCTCTGAATTCAGCTTGCACAGCTGGAACACACATTGATGGAAACTGCTTAAAGTCCTACTCTGATCCTCTTTTGATCAGAAATCAGAAATCCTGCGTCGTTTTCTGTGTGACAGAAGATTGTTCTTTGAAGAGCGTCCCGTCTAACCTACTTTTACCGTACTTTCCGGACTATAAGTCGCCCTTTTTTTCATAGTTTGGCAAGGGGTGCGACTTATACTCCGCAGCGACTTATATTAGAAATAAATTGAAATAAATCCATTGTTAACCCTCCTGTTCTGTTCATTTGTGAGGAACAGAGATGATGTTCCTGGGTCAGTTTGATGTATGAGGTATGTTAAGTGTTAAGAGTTTGTTAAGTGACTCAGAGAATCAGCAAACTTTTTTTTACAGTAAGATCTTGAAGGCTAACAACATAATATTCTATTTTCCAATGATTTCCTAGATTCAGAAATGCAATAAAAATGACAACTGTTTCTACAAATACAGGTTGAAAACAGAGTATTAGTTGGCCAATGATGCTTCATGAAAGGAATAAATATGAGAAAGAATTACTGTGAAATTATGAGATAAACAGTCTGCTATGATTGTGTCATATGAGGTTGTGCAAGTTATTAGTTCTTGGTCTCAGATTTGGTCAAATAAATTTCCCGTCAAAAAGCGACTTATCTGTGTTTTTTTCTACTTTCTAATGCATTTTTGGGCTGGTGCAGCTTATAGTCCACAGCGACTTATAGTCCGGAAAATACGGTAACTGCTCCGTCATGGTCTCAATGACCTCTAATACATCCATAAAGTTTTTTTTGGGTGTGACAGTGTTCGTCTACAGTAATTCCTGTAGAACGCCGTCTTACTTTCAGGTGGATGTAGTGGTCCTGCAGTTCACTCTGAGGACGCAACGGCGCCTCGACCGGGCCGAACTGCGTGCGCTTCGGGATGCGCCTTTTAGAGAAGACTCCACCCAGGAAGCGATCAACGTAAAGGACCAGAGGCAGACTGGCCCTGGCCCTGGACAACACCGGCCGGTTGTGGATGGGATGGAGAGGACCGTGCAGCAAACAGACGGAGGGGTTGGCGTTATTACACTCCTCGCACCCTGAGACACATCCAAAGCAGGGCCGTTCATGACGCAACGAACTGCTTTCAAAGGTAAGGTTTGGTGGAACCTGCAGACTGGGCGCAGCGGCGCGTCACTCACAAAGGTTTTGAGGGTTGAAGGCCTCCAGCTGCCGTGGCTCCCAGTCATCCATTTCCGAGTCTTCATCCTCGTCTTCTTCATAATCATCTGTGGAGTCTGCGGTTCCAAGAGGGCTGCTGGGGGCGTCGCCCATGTCAGGCATCGCCGTCAGTGAGTTGGACAGCTGCTCCTTCAAGTGATGAAATGAACTTTATTGGTTTAGTTTTGATAATTCATCTGCTGTTCTCTCAAGTGGGAGAACAGCTCGATAAACTTTTCAAATTATGATAAAAAGGAATAAAGTTTTTAAAGTTCTTTAAATATAATAAAAGTCTTGCATAAACTTTGTAAAAAGCGGGAATTTTTCTCATTTTAAACTATTTTTAAAGAATTCCCAGTGGCATTTTGATTTTGTTTCTGCCGATTTTAGGCAAAATTTAAAAACCTGTCGTTTTCTAGGACATAGATTCTGCAGAGCAACAGAAGTTTTTTAGAAATCCGCCTCTGAGTTGCGGGTGGTACAGCTCCCCCACTTCCCCTTTATGTTGGCGAGAGCTCGAAGCAGGGAGCTTGTGTTTTTTGTCACAAATAAGATTTTTTCAAACTGCCTTTTTTTCATCTACTCCTGATTCACAATGGTTGGAATAAAGAAATACTCAGGAATGTATATATATATATATATATATATATATATATATATATATATATATATATATATATATATATATGGCATCATAAGAAAAATGCTACAAGAACTTGGCAAAAAACACCAAAAACATCATTTTCATCAGGATGGGTATGTAAAATGCCACTATTTTGCAAACGTATGCTAGCAAAGCAAGCCAAACATCTGCATCTGTTTATAATAAACTGTGGTGGTCATGCTTAATTCTTGGACACTTCAATATCTGCCCAAAACGCCATGTTCTGACCTCGGAGACTGGCTCCAGGATGGCCTGCGGAGCCTCAGCCACATTACTGAGAACATGCAGGTTGGCAGCATTCATGTTCTGTCCACCAGGCAGCAGGACAGTCACCTGCAAATGGAAAGCTTTTTATTATTATTATTTATTTTTTGGTGGATCTGTGCATTAAAACCAGCAACCCTTGAAGTGTCTGAGCAGGTTGACTTACCTGCTGGGTCGTCCCATCCTGCTGAATGTAAGCCACTTGTGGCTGATCAGAAAACACAGCCTGAAAGATGTTTTTTAATGTAAATCAAGCTGTCAATTCGAAATGAAAAATCTCACTTCACTTATTAAAAAGACTGACTGTTACCTGAGTGCCATCTGCAGGGTGAATGTAGACCAGGGTGTGCTCTGCAGGTTCTACTGAAGTGTAGGAGTTTCCATCTGCCGTATAAACCACCTGCTGCTCCCCCCTGTCCGCCTGATCTCCACTATACACAATCTGGGCCACAGTCCCACCTTCAAAATGCACCTGAAGGACAGTTTATACAGCGCAAGGGATCACTTCCAAAAAGATGCAACTATTTTCCCAATGTTTAAATCACAGGAAAATAAATGAAACGTAAAAGTTTTAATTTAGAAAATTGTTTCCTGAAATAAATAATAATGTTTTCACTTTAATCTGGCACATTTGAGAACGTTTTATCAGGATTCTGGACCTGTGCGGTGTTGTTTGAATCATTGACAGCCTGACTCCACACAGCTGATGGCTCCTGCTTGGTTTCCATGGCAGCCCACACGTCACTTCCCTCCTGAGACTAGTGGGGATGTCTGAAAGGTACAAATATAATCAGATATGCCCCCTTTTTTTGTGGAGAAAACGTGCTCATTTTTAATAACGCAAAGAAGAAATGAAGTTTTGGATCTGACGGGTGACTTAAAATCATTTAAAATTAGATTTCCATTCCAGCTTGCTGCAGATATTAGACGCATATTTCTACCTCAACTGTACGTTTTTTTTTTAGTATGTTTGTGGAGAAACTATAACAGCAGCGTTTTTGAGCATTGGATTGAAATAATTTAAACAGAAATGTATGTGTCTTTCGGGGTCCGAATCATTTCAGTTGACAGGACACGCGCTCCAAAATAAACCAGCATGTCATTTTGTGGATTGAGCGGTCACACAAAAATCCTCAGCGGGGGTATGAAGAAGGAGCCTGAATGCGGCGGAGGCCGTCCGGGTAACTCAACCCAAAAGACACGCGAATATCGGCATAAAACTCGAAATGAAAAATCAAAATAAAGAACTCTCATTCGGAAATCTAGTTGGTATAATCAATAAGAGATTATCCCCCCCCCTGTTTTAACCCCGCAGTTTCTCGGTCCCAAACCGGACCATACCACAAAAACCAGCGCAGAAGAAACTCGGGCATTTTCTGCACCGCAACATTAGCAATTCGGCCGTGTACTCCCGATGTAGGGCCGCACAGAAGGACCAGCTCAAGTTGTCAGACCACGGGAGGAGGACCACATTTTCAAATGTTTTCCAGCTATCCTTTTTAAACAAAAATACGTGATATTTTTTGGAAAGACCCACCCGTCCCCCATTTCTAGTTGAGTCCAGCCCTTCAAGTCTACACTGAACAAGGAAGAACGGGCTCCATTTTGGGTGGGACTAACAACAACGGCTACATCCAGAGAGGTTAAATATATTTTACCCGGTTCATTGGAGCTACAGCAGTCCACGTATTTATTTATATCATGAAAAAAAAATAATTGTTTAAACTAACGTGGCTGAACTTGTCGCCCGGCAATTCTGGGTAATCTTACATTTTGCGAAAAACGTACAAGCAGTTCTTACCTCAGAATGGTAGCTGCAGAGACGGCTGCATTGCATATATTACCATAATCTACCTAGCAACAAACTGGAGCACGACGTCTAATAGGTGGATATTTACTCTGGAGCAAAGATCTTTTTTTAATCTCCACATTTACCATAAAGAAATGTTTTTAATCGACGTGTATAACTGGGCGATTGAATTTTGAATATATAATTTCAATATACAATACATTCAAGACCTCTCGGTTGCCCAAGTGAACTGAATGTTTAAAACTCGACGAGCAGTTTTTGTGATTTTTTTTTTTAAACTATCAGAAAGTACTTTACTATGTGACTTGTTTTCGAGCACTTTAAATGTTTTTCTTTATCTCAGTCTATTGCCAGAATATTGAATAAGCACATTTTTTGAAAATTAAAGCCAAACTTCGATGTAAATTTACTTCTGTGTACTTTTTAGGTACAGTTCCGTTTCCGGTTTAGACTTTCAAAATAGTTTTTTTATTTTACAAAATTACACAGCATTTCTTTGCTTATACTTAACAAACACCGTGAGAAAGTGGTAAGAACAAGTACTAAACCAGACTAGTTTCTAAAGTCACGAGCTTTATATACGTTTGTATTCATAATTTGCTTTGTTTTCGAACTCTTTATTTTGGAGGTAAAAACGGAAACGTCTGCAGCAACTTCTTAAAATAATAATAAAGTTTTAAAAAAGCTCATCTGAACTTAGCTTTTTGAATTAAAATGTTTCTAGATTGAGAGTCCTCAGACTTTTTTTTTGTTTTGTTGATATTATATCATATTTATTGTGTCATAACTAACAAACAGCAAGAGAAAATAAAAAGATTCCTCAATAAGGTTAGATTGCATCCTCTTTTTATATTCCTGGTCCAGTCTTCCACCTCTTTTCTGTCTGGTGTACAGTGAAGCTGCTGTTCTCACCGCAGGTTACATGACAGCTTTGGATCATAAAGAGACTAAAAGTTGCAGCAGCCTGGAGCTCTAAACACACAAACAACGGTGAGACTGAAAGAGAGGTCTTTGCCCACAGATGATTAGAAGATAAGATCATATTGGCTGAGAGCAGCCAAAAGAACTTTAAATTAAACAAGGGATTAATGGAACTCCTCAGAATATGAAACACCAAAGCAATTTCTTACAGAAACAACGCTAAAGCTAAAGTGGGAAATTTTTTTGTTGTAATTCTGCAGTCGTTTTTCAGAGTACACATGGTTTTTAGGACGGGCGTATGAAGCAGATTTTACTTTGCTCATATTATGCTGGGAAGGAACCTCCATTATGGGATTTTCACATTAATAGAAAAGTTCCTTGTTAGTAGAAAAAGTGATTATTGGAAGTAGCCGTTTGACCCACGCTTAGTGTGGGTTCTTGAACGCATGTTTAGCCAATGTGTTCATGCTGGACAATTGGGGAGCAGCTTCTTCTTCTTTTTCTACTGTTCACTACTGCATGTCTCCAACCCACTGCAACAACATTTTTTCTGTTGACAACAATTTCAATAAAGAAATACTTTTAAAAAACAACAAAGAAATGCAATTTTAGGCTTAAATGGCTTTACATGAGTCCTACAATATGAGAAAAATGCTACAAAAACGCATTTGCATTGGAGAGGGCCTTGAGGCTTTTATGTTTTGCTTGACACCTAATCACAAGTAATTTCCTCTGTTGTGATAAAACAAAATATTCGATAAAGAGTTTTGTTTTTTTTACAGATTAAAAAAACATCCCAACATTCGGGTTGGAAAGACATACATTTTCTCGTAAATTTACGTGTTTTAAAGTCGGACATTTACAACTTTAAAACAGGTAAATTTATGAGAAAAAGTACATACATTTTCGAGAACAAAAGCCAAAAATTAACAAGAAAACTACCAATGTTTTCTTTTATGTAAATTTACTTACATTTACAAGAAAAAAGTCATACATTTACAAGAAAAAACGCCAAAGATGTCTGCTTTCGTAAATTTAAAGAAAGTCATAAATTTTGCTTTACAAATTTATTCTCATAATTTAACACGTACATTTTTCCTGTAAATATAGGACTTTAAACTTGTAATTTAAAAAAATGTTTGTTAGCTGGCCCTAAAGCTCTGCCATACAATCAGAAAAAAAGTTTATGGAAATAAAGTCTTCAGGCATCAACAGTTTAAGAGTCCAAAGGAGTTGTGTTGATTTGTCTTTTAAATAAATAAAAAAAAATATATATTTTTTTTAAGTACAGTGGCGGAGCTAGAATATTTTTTATAGGGGGCCAGAAGGGAGCAGAAGACTTTGGAAGGTTGGCAAATAACAGCAGAAAAAATGTATTTCAAACAGTTTTATTGATTTGGTGTTAATAATAAAACAGCAGTTCAGTTGGCACTGTCAATGCTCAGAAAACTTGAATTTTTGACAAAAAAATCTAACAATTTTGACTCAAATTTGATTGGGGCAAAAGGATAACAGATTTACATAATGGTTTTTGTTTCCATACATAAATAATATTTTAATAATATAAATGCTTTTTTTATTTAATTTCCTAATCAATTCATAAATTAATAACTTAAATACATTTTGATAAATCTATGTACATTTTAGCTTTCATTGTCTTTGTTTTATTGCTAAAATTGAGTGAAGTAAACCAATCAACCAATCAAAAGGCTTGCGCGTATTTTGTTCTTTTTCCATCTGTTGGATCACATTTTCTGCTCTTAAAAAAATACTTTTTAACCATCAAATTTGTTCAAATATTGTGTAAAATGTGCGCCTGTTGTCCAGCTGTGAGGATCATATCCAGGATGGATGGTGAAGTAGAAGTTTGTGAACACTTTTTGCGCGTCGTTCTTCTGGCCGCAGGGCGGCGCCGCGCCTTTGCGCATGCAGGCGGAGTTGGGAAGGGAGGAGGCGGCAGCGGAGCTGATCCTCCACAGTCAGACCCCTCGCTCCTCATTTCCTCAGAGGAGAACCGACGGAGTCCTGCAAACGTTGGTTAGGCGGCGCAGCTCTCGCGTCGCTCTGCGGGACTGACTTCCACCATCGGACCGAATCGATTCACTGACAGCTGATGGCGCGGTTCGAGTTCTGCTCCTCCTGGAGGATGGGTTCCGTCCCGGCGATCTCCATCCTGGTTCTGTGCATCGTGGTTCCAGCCTTGTCCGGCTACATTGAGGTGGGTGTTATGAAATAGTTGTGGATGGGAGCAGTGGAGGTGCGTTCGTGTCCAATGCGTAAACAAGCGCGGCCGTTTGGCGCTGAGGGGCCTTTAAATAACTGCACGAAACCTGATCTGACGGACTCGGAGCTCTGGTTAAATAATAACCAGCTTGGCTCCAGCGGGTCAACTCGCAGCTTCAGGTCTGTAGATTTGTCCTGTAGGGATCAAAGCAGACACTCGTTCCGGCTTGTGGAGGTCTGCAGGACCACCAGCGGCCGCCTGCATGCTGGACACCACCTTCAAGAGGAAATCCTTCACCTCAGGACGGAGCTGAGGCTTTTCCTGTCTCAACAGGATGGCCCCCTGCTCTCTGGAGAGCCTCATTTTCATGAGCCCCTAATCTGTGTTACACGACAGCTGAAAAGGTCACTACAAGCTGCTTTTCCAAACCACATCTGGCAGAACCGCCATGTGTGTTGCAGGAAAAACGGCACCAGAACCCTTTAGGAGTTTTTGTTTGGAATGAAATCTCCCACTGGAAGAGCAAACCTGCCATTTTGTGTCTTGGTTGGTTGGATCTGTGAGTGCAGAGCAGAGGGACTATATTATATTTAGTCCCTAACACAATCTGCACTCACTCTAGCACTGATTTGCCCCCCCCCCCCCCCTATTTCCTTATCAGTCATCCGCTTCTAGGTACGGTCACTAGCAGAGTTCCGTGAGATGATCAATGGATAAAATCGATCGATTTTCCTGATCAGACACCAGGATTAAGTGGAGAAATGAGTTAAATCAACGGTCAGGATAGCTTCACTGCTGTGAATATATATAGTTGGGTTTTTTTGACGGGGGAATCAAAGTTGTGTTAATTATTATCCAGGTTATTTTAGAACATCTAGAGGTCGTTGGGGTTTCTGGTCGCTCAGGTTCATTGTTCCTCACTTCTACGTAGCATGGAGTCAGCTGACCTCTGTGGTTCTTCCATTGTTTTGAACGGCTTGAGATTTTCCAGCTGCGCAAACACTGATACCTGTGTGATGGCTGGATGAGGAGGTTTTGTTTCTTCAGCTGGCTCCATCTTTTCACATGAGGGTCACATGCTGCAATATCTGGGGGGGGGGGGCAGATTTCAAACCCATGAAGCAACAACCGGGGTCTCCTTTCCCTTGTTGAGAACCCATAGCACCAGGTTTGCCCTCAGAGCTCTGGCACTCTGGTTTCCAAAGCAGAGCCGGAAATCTGGACCAGTAACACATCTGTTACTTCAGCTGTCATAAAGACTCACGCTGGAGGACATTTTTCCTCCTATTCTGAAACAAAAACAGCAGATTTCCTTATATTCTGGGTTTTTTTTTTTGTCTGAGTGGGAATGTGGGAAGAGAGTGTTTGCAAACATGCTGCAGGAAGAGTGACCACAGAGGGAGGAGGGCTGGTTGCAGCAATAGTTTTCCCTCTCATCCTCACACGCTTTCATCAGGGCCTTTGTGGCCTGATGGTGGACACTTGCATGTGAAGGAAAGCTCCGGTATCCCCCTTTGTGGCTGGATCTGTCCCAAACAAAGAGATCAAGAAAACCAGAGGAGAAACAAAACCAGGGACAATCCTGCAGGAAAACCGCAACAACAATTACCAACGGTTGAGCTTGATATATACCGTACAATCATCGTGGGTGGTGGATCACAGTTTAGGCCTCCATTTGGCCGTTTCTTTCCTCTAAACAGTCACGTAGCCTTTTGTCTCCTCAGAGTTTGTAGGTAAGCCTTGGAAAACCATGTTGGGTAGGGTTCACAAATCTTTTTTTTGAGGAGACATGGAAACACAGGACATAGTCCGAGGTTATTTCATGCTTTCCTGCCAAGACTCTTGTGGTTTGTTTTGGGCTCGTTTGAAACCAGCGCTTTAGAACCTGCTTACATCCGGTAATCCGTACCGTGCCCGAGTACATTTGCACCCAAAGTGTGGTTTGTTTTGGCAGGTGTGGCCCTTCTGTTCTGTGGTTGGGCACTGTTGGGTGAACCTTGAAGGGGCGGGGTCACGGTTCAGTGGACTATGTTGTGGTCCTGGTCTGGTGTGGCTGTAGCACACTTCTCCAGCGCTGGTCAGTCTCATAACAGGCTGTTGCATACAGCAGCTGTTCAGAACGGCCTTGCCAGCCAATCAGATTCTAGACAACAAACCAAATTACAACATAGTAAAGGTAATTCCAGCTTTAAACGTCATGTTTTTGTACATTTTGGATTTAACCCTTTAACACCAGAGATGTTGCTCCAATATTGACATTGTTTGGACTACCGTAACTCTTCAAAAAAAAAGTAATTCCAGCAGATTCAGAAGTGGTATCAAACCACTAATGTTGCAATGCGACGCAAAGCCATTTTTTCCCACTTCAGAATCCGTTGGAACTAAATTAATAGCATATACATTGAAGACTTACGGTGGTTCAAAGAGCGTGTGTTTTGTACCTCTCAAAGGCGGCATAATTGGTATTAAATGGTAAAAAAAAAACAGAAGGCTTGTCACGCAACAAGTGATATGAATTCTTACATTATAATAATCTGAAGGCAATTTTTTTAGATAGAAAGATCCCAGCTCTGCTACCGTCCTGCAGATTTTGCTTTAGAAATTGCTGAAATTGTGTAAATAGTTGGAGAGTTACAATAGGTTAAAGAACATCAACAGAGGCAGTAACGCCTTTAACACCGGCGATGTCGGGATCAACGTGAATCGGCTAAATCTGATGCTGAGAAAAGCGGCTTTGCTCAACTAATGTAAACGTAAAAAGCCGCTTTTCTCAGCTTCAAGAATCCGTTAGAATTATGCTAATTGGGTAAACGGTCGAAGAGTTACGGTAATTCAAAGAAAATCAGCATTGTAGCCAAAGCAATTTAGTTAAGGAGAGTATCAGTAAAAATCTATTGGATAGCAATTCATCGATTCATTAATGTATTTAATAAGCCAACCCTGAATTCATTTATATCTACAGGCTCCTTTTCAAAGACTTGGGCCGATTCCGAATGACTTCCTACCTCCTCAGCTTATTCCTACCCCCCTACAGGAATGAATTCGGATTTGGCCTAAGTGTTTTTGGTTGATCCATCTTGACGTCAGCATGAGTGGAAGCAGGAGCTTTTGACAGGTGACTGTTGGATCCTCTGCTCCTCCAGGCCTCACTGGACGAATTCCAACATTCAGTCTTGTTTTTACTGCTTGTTTGCCCGTTTTCTCAAAGGCAACACAACTAGATCCGGTTGATCTAACGCAAACCTACTTACTACTTAGTCATATGACCATGTCATTTCTCTGCAGTGTGCTTGTTGTATTTGGCGTGCACGCCATCTGCATCATTTCCGAATTTGAACCTAAAAGCCCCTGTTTCTTCTCGAGTCGGATCTTCCTCAGCATAAAGAATGGGGCTCTTAGATTCACTGGAGGACTACAGGACTCCTCTCCCACCCACACTCTCAGTCACAACCTCATTTCCCAGTAACTTCAGAGCGGCGCAGGACTCTGACTCACCTGCGTGTCACATCAGGGACCGAGCTCTGATCTGCAGCTAATAGGAAGCAGCGTCTGATTGGATGTAAACCCATAATCTCTGCGATTTCATTCCCTCCGCGATAGCTTCTCCCCTCATCTGTAGGCTCCTTCTCCATCCCGTGTTTGTCCTTCAAACCGCCTTGGCCTTTTTTTCCTCTCCGGAGCGAGTCCGTTAGCAGGCACACTCAGGGCTTATCCTAGGGATTTGAGCAGGGAGGCCTAATCGGGCGAGCCTTGTTCTCAGGCCTCACGTGCTCTGTGATCATCCCAAGCGAGGAGACCTGAAAGGTGTGTTTATCGAGTCCTCCTGTAGCCCGGCTCATCACATATTTATCTTCTCTTGGCGAGAGATCCCAAGCAGCGGGGACTTGTGATGGAGTCGGCGGGTTCAAATCAACGCACCCTTGGCTGCACGCTGCTGAAGTTGCATCGGGCCTCTTGTCTGCAGAGTAGCATGAAATGCAGCTGAGAGTTTGCACAGATGTCTTTTTCACTTTTAATCGGGGAGGCACCGCCTAAAGTGCAAATACTTTTTATTGTGCTGTGAGTCGCCCCCTCCCTGTAATGAAAGCTGCGCTGTGCCTCAGTCCTGCAGACGTCTTCTCTAAGAGCTTTTTCCACACATTACTGTTTGAGGGTGTGGATTAAAACCTGCCTGCGCCCTGTTTATGTATGCATTTGAGAGTCCCCGTGGCTCTGTGAGATACTGCTTCAGATGTTTTCTCCTATAAATAAAACAGCTGCTGTGCTATCCATGAGTTACGCCGCACTTGTGTTTCTGCCAGAGTCCTCCACTTGTGAGGAGGACTCTGCCTGTTGTCCCCTCAGGGGGCCTTTTTTTCTTCCTGGTTTTATAGTTCTCCTTTTGCAGGATCTGTGAGTCATACTCGAATGAGGACTTTTCACTAATTCACTTTTTTTTTTTTTGGTTGTTGTTGTTCAAAGTGAAATGTGATGCAGACTGATATGCAAGAGATTGCAGAAATGCAAAAGCATACATTTCTCAGGTTGTTTTTTGTTTTGATTTTGTTTTTAGCTCGTCTTCAACTGATTTTAGCTCCTTTTCCAGCTGGAGCATTCAAATCTAGCAGGGTTTGTGTTAGTCTGGTGGTTTTCTTTTTTAAATCTCTTCTGGCATTTGAGCCTATCGCTCTGTCTCTCATGAGTTCATCTCAATCTGATTATCTGTCTTTATTTTCTCCACAAAAAGGGAGGGATTTTTCCCTTCTACTCTCCCTCTTGGTGTCACTTCAGCAGCTTCGGACAAACGTGGTGTCTGTTCTTTTGTTCTCAGAAATGACTTGTTCCTCACTGAGAGTCCTGTTTGATTGCTTTTGTCTCGATAAGTCAGCTGAGGAAGTCTGACGCTGAAGAAATCTTCCTGTTCTCAGCAAAGAAAACATGCTAGATCCAGCCTTTTTCTCATATCTCCCCAGTTTTGTTTTTTTTTTGTTCTCTTTGTGTAGCAAAAATGCTCTAATCCTGACCGAGCTGAAAGGCAGAATACTTTTTTTTTTATCTTGATCATCCTCATTTGGGTTCCTCAGGAGAGCAGAGATGAAAAACATGGAGAAGTTAGAGATGGAGGCATGGCAGTGTAACATAATACCCCCAGAGACGGCTTTGCTGCTGCTGCCGCTGCTGCCGATGCTCAGGCTGCTTGTTGACAGCGACCTTCTTGATACAGCACTTTCTCAAGGAAAGGCCAAGGACGAGATGCAGAAGCAGAGGACAGTCCAGCTGCAACAAAGACACAACAACAGAGCTTTTACCCAAAATAACCAGATGCGTGAAAGCCCTCCTTTGTGCCCCAAATTCACTTCACTTACAGGTTTGCAAACCCCCCAGCCCTCACAGAGGCCGTAAACAAAGATTTGTTTGTTGTATAATTTAGGGAGGAAAAAGGAAATTAATGTAGCCTGAAAACCGAAACTATGCAGCACTATGCAGCACGCCCATACGGCTGATGTGATGGGGCGTCGTTCTGCTCTGCGTTGGTTCATTTGTTCCTCCATCAAGTGCTCAGTTACAGTTTAATATGCAGACACAATAACGCCGGACGAGCTGAAAAACTGAGCAGAGGCGGAGAATCGCGCACATTATTTATAGACGACGTGTCTTGCAGAGGCAGTTTATCACAGATCAATAATCTAATCAATTGCCAGTTATATGAAACCCAGAAAAAAAACTGCTTAGTGCAGCAAAAGCACGTCTGTAATGATCCACATTGTTCTATTACCTCAATGCTCCGCTGCGTATTAAACGACGTGGAGCCCTGACCCCCAACATTACCCTTCAAGTATTCAACTTTATCATCGGGATCAGATCGTTACCTGCAGGGAGGAAGCAGAGCTGGGATTTTACAGCATTCCTGATCTCCTTGTTTCGTTCTGGGAACATGTTTTTCCTCACAAAAGCTGCGCCGATGAATGCTGCCGCTGCTGTACACCTTTTATCAGCTGCTTTGATCACAGATAAAAACCAATCAGGCGCTTGAGAGAATTCCATTAGCGCCATGAGATATGGAAGTCACTGGGAGCATAAATCCTGAGCGGTTCGCTGTTTTTTGTTTCAGGCAAAGCCATTAAGAAGTCATTCGATCATTGGCCGATAATTATAGAACCATCTGAGCAGGAAGCTGACTGGACTCCACCATTATTATTCTCATTGACTGTAAAGGTAACCTGGACCGAGTGAGTGTGACATAGAAAATAGCTCCAACCATATCAAGTCAATTCAGTCCCCATTTTTTTTACCGGCGGTGCCATGTTGAAGCCAAATTTAAACAGTAATTGGCCAGACTGAGTCAATGTTTGCATGGCAACCACTCCTGCCAATCAAGAGTGAGCTTGCTGTTGGGCCACACCCCTACCACTGGAAAGTGGACTGCACAAAACCTGTCAATGAAACGGTTAAAACATTGGACATGGGGGGGGGGCAGCCTACTTTTATTGAGGCATCTGATTGCTCAGTTTATAACTTGAATATATTGAACTACAGATAATTATCATGAACAATAAGATTTAAGGAAAAGGAAAGGTTCTTGAGATTTTCAGACTAGGTCTTCAACAGTTCACTTTCCACACGATTCGGTTCGATTTTTTTGGGTCACGGTTTTGTCTTGGCTTGATAAATGATTTGTGTTTTGCCAAAAAAAACTATCTTTATTTTTAACTAGCTAAAAGCGAGTGACAATGAAGGGAAAGCTTTCAGTTTACTTTTACAAAGGCTGGTGTAATGTAATAAAACAAAACAAAAACCCTCCTTAAACACAATGGTATGCAGTATGGATGCAATGATTCACTTTCGGTTCAATGGTACAAAATGTGGTTAGGGTTTCAACCGAGACTCTGGCATCTTTATCCTCTCCCCTACTTTCTTCCCTTATGTTTTGTGTCATTTTTGTTATTTCGGTGGGGATTTGTCAGCTTTATTGTTATTGTCAAGCTGCTGGTTTCCTTCCAGAATCGCTCTTTGACAAGAAGTAAAGGGGTGGGCATGTAAGAGGTTTTGGGGCGCAAGGTCAGAGTGCTGACAAAAGCAAGTCAAGTGGACCTGCTTGGAAGTGGATGCTCCTGCTGGGTAGTCAGAGTCCCGTCCACATAGACACAACTGATTAGCTGCTGGCCCCTGTGTGCCTCATTAGAGATATCCTTCACTAATCTGATTGAAAATCCTGGCGCCCCGCACCCACCAGGAGGCTGAGGGAGGTCAGAGCAGAGCTTAGCCACAGATAAGCACATCCACCTTGCATCTACCACGCTCCACCAGTTAAAGATGGCTTCCGCTGCCTGCAGCATCGAAAACAAGAGGCTGCCTCTGCTCTGTCAGTCACTTAAAAACCGCATGGGTGTTCGAGACGGCGTCTAAAAGTCGCATATAAAACATGTCTGTAAAATGTTGTGGAAAAATCAGCGGCTCAAACACATCCAGTGATGAACTTCTGAGATTTGATGTAAACGGTGGATTGTGTTTAATCGTCAACGGTCGTCATGTTCTCTGGATTTTTGTCCTGCAATTTGAAAATCTTAACTCCTTGATGCTTGAGGTCCGTGCATGTTTGATGAAGGCGGTGTGGATGATGTGAGGAGGATGGTTGATCCCTCTGTGCCTCATTTCTGAGGCGGATCGTTCTGTGATGGATGAGCTGCTCCGGGAAAAAGGTGCCGCTCCGCATTGGATCCTTTCTTTATCATCACATCTAAGGTGGCATCTCTTAATTTAAAGAGGATGTATTTTTGAGGAACAAGTACCAGTAAAAAATGAAGGGGTTATGTTTTTTCTGTAAACAATCTTTATTGTGCAGCATTTCAGAAGTTATGTTGGTTAAATTAGTTATTTTTTCATTAAAAAAAAAACTACAAAGATGTCCACATAAACGCATTTTGGTCATAAACCAGGTGGTATAATGATCTACTGGATTCTCTATTCAAAACCTCCTTCCAGCTGAACCTTTTCAACCCATAGAGGGATTTTTCTAGCTTACACTCCAGGTATTTCCCTTCTTAATAACCTGCTGATCAGTCAGAGTAGATCCCATACTCAATGGGAGTGTGTAACTAAGCCCTTCTCACATCCATCTCTCCCATGCTCATTTTTGCAGTTGTACTCAAATGGTTCTTCAAAGAATGTTTCACTATAATGCATCTTACAGATCACCTTTAATCTGATCAGCTCTCATCTTTGGCTCCATTATCTCCATTGTCACTGAACAGGTCGAACACTTACACTGTTTTTGTGCCCTTTGGCAGCGTCGTCGGGGTAAACGAGTTGTTGTCTTTCGTTGACTGGATTCTTTATCAGCTCGAATCCATTTGAGTTTACTGATTCCATATCTTCCTTAAGTGGTGTGGGACGCCACATCGTGCCCTAGCATTAACCTATGGTGGGGTGAATCTGTGTCAGTGGTTTCCTCCTCTCCCGCATAGGACACCTGCTGCTACACTTGTCGTTATTTGGATATTTCCATTAAAGGTGGAATTGTTGACTCTTGAATCTCCTCAAAGCTCATGTCTTTTTAGTGTGTGAAAATTGGCTGCACGCCTATTCATTATTTCTAACACCATCTGTCTGTGTTTCCATCCATTTTTCCAAACCGGCATCATTCCTGTTTGGGGTCATGGGGTTGCTGGAGCCTATCTCAGCTACTGAAGGGCGAAGGCAGGGTTCACCCTGGACAGTTGGCCAGTCTGTCACCAGGCACCGCAGACAATCACTAACACTCACCTTTAAGGACCATTTGGAGCACAGGCGTCAAACTCCAGGCCCCAAGGTTTCTTGGTTTCTGCCAAACCAGCATCCTGCTGGAGTCCAATATCCCTGATTTAGAGACACCAATGACCCTTTGAAACTTGTTTTGGGTAGTGATAGAAAACCAGAGATCCCGGAGAAAACCTTGCCTTTCATGAGAAGTCTATCTCACTGTGAGGCGAGAGGGCAGCCCTGCTCTGATCATAACCAACCATCAATCCTTGGTCACAGTTGGAACAAAGCCTTCCCTGATTCTGTTTAAAGGCATAACATAAAGACCCACATTTTTGCACTTGTTTATTTGTCCGTATTTGGTAAGTGTCCGTCCAAAGCATCTATATGTACTACGACTGCAGTTTGGACAACGTGGTTCCACAGGTAATCAGGTAGGCAGCTCTCAATCCAATCAAGCAGGAGGAAATTGAGCAAAAAGAAATAATTATAGGCTTCAAATATCAACATTTTTAAATTTTATCCCATAATTTTGCTCAAGCATGACTTTCAAAATCCCACCATCATTCGGGGGAATTTTCCACTAAATATATGTTGCACTGGTTCATCAGGATTTGTGTTTCCATAGCAGAGCCATAAGTCCCAGAAAGATTAGGCAGATCAGTGTGCCCCCTGTGGGGAGAAGTTCCTCCTTTAGCAGCAGCGCAGTACCATGCCCATCAAGAATATTTATGCAAATCAGGCGAGACGGCGCCGGATCATCTGCAAGATGCTGCTCGCTGCTATTTTCTGATGCTGACTCTAAACATATTAGAGGAAGGTCTGGCGTTAAAAACCATGGTCGATGGCTCTCTCCTTCAAGTGCTTTGGTAAGCTGCGCCTGACTGCTGCCATTCTCCAAGTTGGGAGAACTTGGAATCGTCCCTCTGTATCCTTCAGCTCCTCCTCCCTCCTGCACACGGCTCCATGTGGGCCTTGTAGCAGCCTGATGTGATATTTCCATGTTGTCCTTGAAACTGCACACTCTCAGTGTCACCTCACACCGAGCGCCACCCACTGCTTCTCCCGTTCGCACTCGGACTGCAGCACCAAAGTTGCCTCTAAAGCTGTCATTTTTCTCCTCTTCTCTCGGCCCCCAGCCCTCCCCTCTTCACCTCTGCCTCCTTACTGTCTCGTTTGTCTTTCGCTTACTCAACAAGCCTGCGCTCATTAAACTGAGGGGGAGTTCAGGGCGCAGAGAGAGAGATGTCAGCGACAGGGCTGGAGGCCCCGGCTGAGGCGCCCCGTTACCGAGGCTCCTTTATTGACAAGTCAGCCTGTCTGTCTGCCAGCCAGCCAGGCTGCTCGGTCCTGGGGAGCAGCTGCGTGGTGCTGCATGCTGATGAGCGCAGAGTCATCCGGGAAAATGAAAACGGCAGAGTGATTAAAGGAAGCAAGCGAGGAAGGAAGGAAGGAAGGAAGGAAGGAAGGAAGGAGGGGACGCTGCAGCAACGTGCTTTCCTTTACGGATATAAGGGGAGGAGGCGGATGAAGAAGTGGAGTGAACTTGGGTCATTTCTGTCAGATCCTCTCCTCAGCAGGAGAGATTAGACATCTGGAGAGCTGCACACCTGAATCTGACCCCCCCCCCCAGTTTTAAAAAGTTGGGAGTGCAGTACAACATGTGCAAAAACCTGCCCCTTCATGAAGTGTCCAATAGAATCCAATAGTCCAATAGTTTAAAACAAGCCCAGCTCCAGTTAAGGTCCCACTCCGATCATCTTTTGATCTATTTTCCCAGTTTTCTTTCAATTATGATTATGCCGTTTTTAGCCCAAATCAAAAAATGTGTGAGTTGTTTTCTAGGCCATAGTTTCTGCAGAGCAGCTGTGGTTCATTAGAAATTTCACACACCCCGCCTAACATTAGCGTTGCAACAATAACTGTGTGCAATACCGGAGCCATCCAGCCGTACAGTTTTGATCTATTTTCCAGCTCAGACGAGGAAATCAAAGACATTCATGGATCTATTTGTCTGAAGTGGCAGAGTAAAGCAGAACAGGGAGCTTTTGGCCTGCTAAGTGTATATTCTGCATAAAACATACAATCTTTTTTAAACTGAATTTTTAATAAAAACATAAGGTGCACTTCAAAGCTTTTTTTTTTCTTTTTCAAAAGTCTTATATATGGAATAATTCTGGTTCTGCCTACTGATGTTAAAGAAATTTTGAGACGGTGCTCTGTCAGTCTGTTTATTTTTTCTGCAAGTACACTAATGCGACTAGCGGTGTCAGACTGTGGTTTTATTGCGTGTTACTATCAAGATTGGGAGTTGGCGTAGTCACGGTAACGTTTGTTTTATCATCGTCAGTCTATTTATTACGTGTTGCAAGCAAAGTTGGGAGTTACATGCATTGTGAACACGCTAAAGCTGCTAACGCGTTACAAACAGGTTCTAGAGTTGCTGTTAATGCATAACCTTCATATGGACTTATCTCACCTAATGCGCCTTATTAGTTTGATGCACCTTATATATAACATAAATTTAAAAAAAAGCCATTTATTGATGGTGCTAAAAAAAATTGCAGTTTTGCGTTTCATTTTCTTCATACATGTCCTCCATCATCAGAAAAACATGTTTAAAAAAACATTCTCCTCCAATTGGTCGTATCTGCTGCCAGAGCCCACCACCCACTGTCCCTGCCTCCAACACTGCAGACACGCTTCCCTCCATCCCACCCCCCCCCCAAAGCCAGACAGACCTCCCACCCAGCTCAGAGGCGCTTTTAATAAATGTGCTTTGAGTGAGCAGTTTAATTATACTAATGTGAATGTTACAGTAAATGTTGCTTCAGCTGAGCGCACAAAACCGGCGTGTTTCCGCCCATTTCACGCCGCTCTGCTCGAGCATAAACGCTGAATCTGGCCATGGCTGAAAGCTTTGTTTGTCTTGGAGGTAAGGGCCGTTCCTTCCACCTATTCCAGACACAAACATCTGGCACAGGGGACGCCGGGCCCTAATCCGCTCCACACCACGTGCACCTTAAGCCTGGATAGAGAGGGCTGAGAGGGGTCGCCGACTCACATGGATCAGGCCGAGTGAGACAGGCTGACAGAGAGACTGGGAGCCAGGTGGAGACGGGTCTAAAGTGAGGCAGAGATGAGAGCTTTTAGTAGGAGAGAGCTTTCCCTGACAGAGGCTGCAAAACCCATAAAGCCAGAAAATGGACCACGTCTGTAATCACAGTTATTACCGCCGAAATGAAAAGCAATTATCTTTCCCCGGAAATAAGTAGTTTAAACTGCAGCGTCTTATTTATGCAATAATGCAGCTACTTGGCGTTGCCAAACAACAAGCGGTGGATGAAGTCTTTGCAGGAATTATCTCTTCATCTCTGCTGCACACAAACACGCCCAAATCTCACTCACCGGGTTTGTTTTTTTGTGATACTTTCCCAAATTAAATTCAATAAACGCCTCGTCGAGTATTGCAGGTATTAGCCAAGGATTTATAGCATCTTGCAGCGTCTTTATTTCCCTCTCTAAGCTTCACGCTCTGACAGCTTGTTGCTGTTTTATTACCAGGAAACACAGAGGAGCAGCAGATTTGTCATGAGGGATCATTACTGCAATGATTCAGTGAATCCCTGATTTATTGCTTAATATTCACGCGCCTCTTACACCATCTCGGGATGTCGACGGCTCCTCTCGTCTCTCGGATGGATAAATATTTTTGTGAAAGGAGAACTCTGCAAACAAAATGGTGAACTGACCTTTTACTCCACTTTTACTGTTTGCATACAGACTCATATGAGCGGTGACCTGCTTTGTCTAAATGCAAATCCAGCTGATGGGTGTCTTGCAAGTTTGTCTGACTCGCAAGTGAAATGGTAGAAATGCAAAAGTTAATATTCAACTAAGTCCTGGAGTCTATTTTGAGTAAAAGTGTCAAAACTATTGTTTGTTTGACTAAAAACATGGATGGAAAAAGGTTTCATCAATAGTATTTTGTGATGCTTTGAGTTTTTAATCTGTTATTCAAAGCCTATTATTTTAGCGCTTTTAAATGAAACAAATACACTTTTAGAAAAAAAACGGAACTGTTATTTATAAGGAGTTGTGAATTGGACAGAAATGCATCACATTATAAATATTTAATATATTTTCTATGTCAAATGCTTTTTTAACTGGTATGACCCACATGCATTTTAAATTACCAGGAAGAAAATATAGATTTAAATAGAAAAAGTTATGGTTCAACAAGCAGTTTGGTTTTATTTAATTTTTAAATAAAATATATAGTTTCTAAAATAATTGTTCTGTTAAATTACCTCTTAAAAACTGAACTAAATGTTGCTCACCCAAGATTATGTTGCTACAACACGCAGCTTTCCCAAACTTCATTTTAATTATTTAAATGTTAAATAGTTTATTTCTCAAATGAATCAGGTAAACAAATGGTTCATTGTTATTTGGAATCTGGCTACTTCACTGTTTGATGATTAAAAACGCTTGTTTACTTTTTAAAATTTAATAAACTGGATTAGTTTGCTGAAGTTTATTTATAAACAATTAATTCTTCTTACAAAACCAAACAAGGATCTTTTTTATGCCCACTAATTACAAACACGAGATTTAATTCATTGTGGTCTATTTCAGAAACAATTTGATTAAAAAAAAGCCGTACAAAATCAATTTTAACAAGAAAAATAGCTTCTTAAGGATTGAAGTAGACGTGTTTTTTTTTCCAAAATAACAAGTAATTTCCTATTTTTATGGCCTCTTTTTGAACATTTTTTTAACTTTAAGTGGTTAAAATGTTCAAATAGCTTTTATTGCTCATCAGCTATCACACTCTCAGCTGTTCAGTTTGAGCTTGTCTAAGCCACATTTCTAAATTCAGTGGCTAGAAACTTTAGGAAGAATAGACACACAATGAGGAAATAAACTGATGATGCTCCATAGCAGGTATTTTGTAGTCATAAATGTTTATTTAAAAAAAACTCAACATCCCAAGATTCTCTGCATAAACTCTGAGCAGCTCCACCTGCAGAGGAACACACCAGGTCTGTCTGACTGTCTGATGGGGAGAGACGACCACAGTTTATGTTTGCTGGAGAGGACGCGCCTGGTTGCCTGAGAGGAGGGGGGGGCTCATCCATCCTGTGTGAAATCACGGCGTTTGAAATGGCGTCCACTGTCATAAAGGGAGAAAGACAGATCCTGATGTTGGTGCGTGTTCTCCGGCGGCAGTTCCGTGTTTCTGTCAGACATGCTGGGAAGATGTGCAGAGCGGGTGGAGAGCGGGTGGAGAACGTGCAGAGTCGGCGATCGTTCTGTAATAAGGAGTCTCACCTGTTCACACAGCTGCTCCGCTGTTTCTGCCCTTTGGTTGCCAGGTTGGACTTTACAAGACTTAATGGGTTCTTTGTTTTTTGTTTTTTGTTCATTTCACCTCCCAAAACAGCAAGCCAAAGGAACATCCCTTTATCCTTTCCTTTGTGTCTTGCTAACCCCCCCCCCCCCCCTCCTCCTCCTCCTCCCCCTCCCTCCAGCGCTGTTTGACTGATCAGTCAGGAATGAGGTCAGGGCGTCCGGCTGACTCACAAACCTTTTGGATGCCATCAAATTTGTACCAAACACAAAAAAGAAAGCAGATAACTTAAACGTCCTTAAATACAATTTGTTCCTGACTTTTTCCTAAAACTCAGCTCTGTCTGTCTCGTCTTAAAACTCAAACTTTTCTTTTACCGATTTGAAATTATTTTGTAAAGTTTGAAAAACAATTTGGAATATGATCCTGCGTTTTTTCTGCTTTGTAACTCTGTGATCTGTTGTTGAACTGGTGAAGCAACAGATGATGCTGTTTCAAATCAGTGCATTGAAGCATTAAAGCAAATTACCTTTAAACCAGTCATAGGTTCAATGACTGTGTATAGTGGAGCCGCTTAGATTCCTATTTCAGACAAATTGTGGCGCAAGTACCCAAATTTGGTTGTACCTTAGGGCCCCCTCTTCAGGAAAGCACGTAGTCATGAGAAGAATAAAAAATGGTGGCCATTTGTAAAGATATTGACTTAATTTTCAACTTAAATGTGTTTTTAAAGCATTTGTTGCTTTTAATTTAATTTTTACTCACCACTAGTAAGAAAGTGTTACTTTGCTCACATCTACAAAAGTTGCCACAAAAGGCTAAGGAGGAGGAGCCAAAAGCTTTAAGCCCCTCCCCATAAACTCTATTATGAACTCAGTGTTTGCTGGCGTGGATCTGCTGTAGTTCGGTCGATTCATCTCGCTGAAAAACTGTAAGTTTTGTTCAGGGTTTTTTGTTTTCAATCAGATATTTCAAAGAAATCCAAAATAATACTATAAGTCTTAGAAAGAAGAGATTATTAACAAACTAAATGAACAAAAATTACAAAATGCTAAACGTTTTAAAAGCTCACCCTGCAATTCAATCTACCGCTCTGGCAGCATATTTGCTTGACTTTACATTCCTAATTTGACTGAAATTGCATAAAATGCCTCATAAGCAGGTTATTCCAATTCTCTCCTCCTTCTCCGGGTGGTACTTCCATCATTTCCCGTCCAAATCTCCTCTAAGCTCTCAAACACACAAAACCTCTTCAGGGCTCACTTCTACCAGCTGCTAATCTCATAAAACCTCATCTGTCTTTCTCACAGTTAAATATTTAAGAAGAAAAAAAAATCTATCGAGGGGAAAAGAACTGAACACAGCTTTCTGTCACATTTAGAAAAGTCTTTGGACACGAGGCAAGGGAGATAATTGGCCCGAAAATATAAGACAGATTTCTTGAATCTGATGGCAATGCCATAGCACAACAAGATCCATATCATCCAATCTTCAACGGAACCACAAGCAGTCCTGCATTTTGTGAGCGACGTGTTCTGTTTTAGATGATAAGGCACTCTGAGGTCTTTATTATAGGATGGGGTCATTCCATGTAAGGCCTTATAGGTTAGCAGGAGGATTTTGAACTTGATTCTAGAATCAACTGGGATCCAGTGAAGTGAAACTAACACAGGAGTGATGTGATCTCTTCTGCTAGTTCCTGCTAACAATCTAGCTGCTGCATTCTGAACAAGCTGGAGACTTTTTTTTAGGAACTCTTAGGACACCCTGCTAACAAAGAATTACAGCAATCCAGCCTAGACATTACAATGCATCACAATACAATACAAACAAAACAAAACATCCCTAGTTGTGTTTGTCAGGTAAAATTAAACTGCATCCACTGCAGACTGGTATATAAATCTCCATGGGAAACGAGAAACGACCCTAAATTCAGCCACATATTTCACTTCTAGAGGATTCTACCTTTGTGGTAAATCAAAGACGTCCAAGTGTTTTAATCTATCTGCGTATCATACCAGGCGCACCTATGAATTTCCCCGGAAAAATGTAGGAGCCACTCCTTTGTGCTGTACTGCCCCTGTGTCACGATTGATGCATAGTCAGAACAGCTTAATGTCAAAGGTAAAGGACAATTCTTTGCCTAAAAAGTAGGGGAAAAAATGTATTTTCTTTAAAACTACTAAATGTAAAAAAAAAAAAACATTCTTTTTAAAAAACGTATGTTTCAAAAAATAAGCAAAATTTCGGTTGTTGTTCCCTGTTCTCTCGCTTTTTGCACCTGAAGGTTGAATTTCATCTGATCTTGTGTCGTTCCAGCTGCTTCACTCTTTCCGCACCTTCTGAACTCGTGGCACTAACTTGTCATAGCACGCCAGGTGAACACTTATCACTAGTCGGATTTGAAGTAGTATCAATGGATCCTTCCAAAACTTGAGCAGTGGCTTACTGTCTGTTACATTTTTCATGAGCGGGCAGCAGCAGTGTTTTCTGGTAATGGGGAGTGACATTGCTGAACACACTGATGCTCACTGCCATAGCGATGGCCACGGCGTTTTGTTCTCGGAGGACAGGAATGGCTTTGTGTGCCGTGTGTGTGTCAGCAGAAACGGGGGCAAATCATCGGCGCCGATGGTCATTTTTTACGTTTGATGCTGCGTGGAGCAAAAGGGCCGGCCGCTGCTGAATGTTGCCCCCTAATTCTCTCCTTCCTCCTGTAGCTGCTGCCTCCTCCTTCCATCCTCCACTTTTTTTTCCCTCCTCCCTTCATCCCTCTTTTCTCTCCACGTTCCTCTGTGTGAATAACTAGGATGTTTTTGTAGACGGTTTCCATGGCGATGGGCCGTTTGAACAAGTAATCGTTTGCTGTGAGCCAGAAAAGGAGGCCATGCCTGCGACACACAGGCAGGAAGTTCGCTCACAGCGACCTCTAACCAGCAGACCTCCCGGCTGGAGGTTCATAGCAATCGCCAGCTGTCACCTGGTTTCCCTGAACCTTTTAGCAACGAATGAAAACGTATCACAAATTAGGTTTCAATTGTTTTAAGCCTACTTCTTGTTGAAACTCAATGCAGTTTGTTTCTAATTGCAAGAATAGGGTGTTAATAAAACAACCAACAATGCTTTATCCTACAGCAGTCCTGGACATCAAGGACCAAATTGTTTTTTGGCAATTCTCTGAATGAAAAATCCCCCCCCACGACATACTCAAAAACTCACAGAAGTTTGCACACTCCTAGCACCTGGAATATAAGAACTTCAGGCATAGTGAGCACCTAACCCTATCGCCTGCTAACTACTCGAGCATCATTAGGAAGCTATTTGGGAAAAATTGTTGATTTTTTTCCCAAAAGAAGTAGATTTTGAACTGTGTTCACGTGCTGGCACTTCCCCGGCACTTTTTTACTGGAATATTGCGTAAAACTCATTACATGAATCCCTGCCTCAAGCTGAATGAAAAGATTGAACATACTATTTCACTTTTAGTTTAGTTTTTCAGATTCCTTCAGTTTTTCAGCTGAAAGACTTCAAAATATTCCTCCAAGTGGGCCCAGAACGGACTCGTGCGGCAGCCTTCCATTGAGTTTCTGGGATAGCGAAAACAGCAAATAGGAACAGACGTTTCTTTCCTGTCTGTTCCAGTCTGGCTGCAAGGTTAATGAGGTGAGCAGAGGTGACCACCAATGATTGGAAACAAGCCCCTGTCTCTCCGAGGAGTATCTTTCTTTAGCCACCCAGCAGTGTATCTCTGGGTTATTTGCATATTTAGCTTCACGCTTCCCCTTTGTTTCAACTGACTGGTTCATAAAAAGGAAGTGGACACTGATTTGTACTTGTGTGCAAGAGGAGCTAGGACCCCCAGACAAGCAAAAACCGGCATTTACAGGAATCCGGCGTTCTTGAACTGCAGCCACGTTTTCTCATGCTGTGAGTCTGGAACCACTGAGTTCCAGAGAAGCCTCTTCAGATGGACGAGACAAAAGGCTGTTTCCAGCAGACCTGGCAGCTCATTTGCATCGCAGTTGCAGGGGGGTTGCCCTTTGAGTTTGGTCAGTTGGGAAAATCATGAGCATGACCTCTGCTGGGTGTTTTCTGATGAGACGTTCATGCAGGAATGGAGTTGTTCCAATATATAAGTAGTTTATCTTGGTCGCATGCACAAGTAAATGCCCAACTAAATCTGTTTTTTTTTATTAACACAGTCCCAACTGCCCTTACGAGAGGACACGGGTTGTCTACGGATGAAAACTTGGCAAACTTGTGCGTGGCTCGCACGAAAATTTAAAACCTTAGACCCCACTAGACCAGTGTTGTTCAACCGGTGTGCCGCAGCACACTAGTGTGCCGTGAGAGATGGTCAGGTGTGCCGTGGGAAATGACCCATTCACTGATCTAAAAACATTTCCCATCTCCAGGATATCAGCTCTTTGTTCATCCAAACAGGTCCTGATAAAATACTGAGTAGTTAGGAATATAAAAGATCATAAAATACGTTTTTCTTTTGTGTTTATTTGATTCTAATAAAGACATTTTGATGAGAATGACGGTACTGCGATTTAGCCGTAGCTTCAGCTGTTTTTGGGAAAGTCCCGCCCCTTTAACTGTCTCCACCAATCATTCTTGGAGGCTTAATCACATGTCATCAGTTTGACCAATCAGAAGTGGTTAACGTCTTCACTTACTTGTTCCGATTCTGCCCATAAAGTCTCTCAGTTCCAATAAAAATACCAGCTAAAGCTCGTCTTTAGCGGTGTAGCTTTCCACAGAGTTCCGGTATCAGACCGTGGAAAAAGTGAACAAAACAGTGAAGCTCCAGAGAAGCAAGTCTGTCTGCGTTCGGCGGCTGTTTGCAATACATCTCCCATGATGCACTGGGTTAAAGTGACAGCATCTCAGCGCACAATGAATATTCCTTGTTAAACGTCTTCAAACAAAAACGAACACTCAAACAGTTTTTAAATCTTCTAAATTAACTGTTATTACATCTTTAAGAAAAAACAGCTGCAACTTCCAGATTTTTCTGCCACAATTATCACAAAAATGCATGTGAGATCGAGGAGGGGCTGTAGATCAATACAGACTATGAGTTTCTCCTTTTTTTTAAAATTGTTGGATGCTGGTGTGCCCCGGGATTTTTGTCAAGGTTAAAGTGTGCCGTGGCTCAAAAAAGGTTGAAAAACACTGGTCTAGACAGTGCACTGAACCTTTTTTCTTCAATGATTTGTGATCTTCACTGGTGTCCATGGATTACATGAAATCCTCTCCACCTTTATCCACCTTTGTCCTGGTAGGGAGAACACGTCAATGTAAGGGTGGGGTCATCTGGACCCCACAAGATAGCACAAGGGTTGATAACGACTAGTGTGGCATGAGGGTACCGTACTGACAGCATCAACCGTACTTCAGAAGTGCCTCTTACTAATGTTATCCTTACAAATACTTCTACATGCTTGGTAATGGTAAGTTCCATTTTTATGACGTACCTTAAGGTGCCTGCAAAGCCTCAAGGGAACTGCAAGACACACCTGCACTCCCCCTAAGATGCATCCACTTCTCTCTGCGACCCTTAACGGCCCCGGACACCCCAAAAACCTACAACACCCGTACGGGTCAACCACTGAACGGGTGCATGTGACTAAGGCATTAAAAGGAAATGCTTCAAAATATGAAAGAAAAGTTGAATAAAACTATATTTATGAGTGTTCTTTTCTGATTGTTGTTTTGTGTCTCTGCTAAATTTCATTCAAGTTTTTTCATGATGTAAGCTGTATCATGAAAGTTTTCCTCATCAGTCACTGAAGCTCCATTTTAGCTGACAAATAAACACACGTTGCTAAAGTATTCTTTTCAAATCCCATAATTCTTTAGTCTGACTGAACATTTTTTAAACTTTCCAGAGCGTTCCAGCTTTATCTCTGTTTTGCAGGCCTCATTGTGCCTTTTTAGGGCTCCGAAACTGTGAGCTCATGCAAACATCAGAGTCTTAATCTAAAAAAGCAAAACTGAAATTTTCCTTTGTTGCATTTATGGTTTTCTGTTGTGTTGAAAAAGCTAAATATGAAAATGGATTTGAGGCATAAATGATTGGGTTCTTGTTCCTCTGGGTTGGCTGCGCATCCTATTGCGTTGCTGTCGGCGCCTGCAAATGTCTGTCTTTCATGTGGATCTTTTCATGTTTTGACACAATGACAGGTCTGAGCAGCTGCAGAGATATTGATCAGCACTTTTGGTTGTATTGTTTATGGAGGATATGAATCATAGGGCATTTACTGAATGAGGCGGCAGTCACAAGGTACAGTAAAAAAAAACACATGCTACCCTTATGATAGTCCTAAAAGGAGACATTTGTTTACTTATGATATTATTTATGATATTATTATTTATTTATGATATTATTTCCATCTAAGGGAGTAGAAAAAAATCCATTCTGTTAAATATTGCAATATTTTATTTGACAATTGATTTTAAAGGAAGTTGAAACAATTCCTAATTTATTATAGTGAACCAAACATTTAGTTTATTGTCTTACTTTTGTGTCAGTTATTATATTTGTCAGAATAACTGACTATTTTTTCCCCCGATATTTGTCCTTTGTTGCAAGTTTATTGAAGTTATGAACTGATCATATAGATGCCTCAGTAATAGCCGGCTGGCCTCCACCTAAATGTTTTGTTGACGGTTTCTCCAGACCCCGCTTTCCGTGGAACATGCTTACCCCTGACGGGCGACATCAGTTGCCATAGAAACATCGACTCAGACCGACTCGTACCAATCACTATCGCCTGGCTCCAACATGGCAACGCTGAAAAACGACGAATGAATTGGCTTCATTTTGCTGCAGCCAGACGTAAACCGTGACGTCACACGCGCTCAGTCCAGTTCTACTATACAGTCAATGCTCTGAAAGAGAACGCGATGCAATCCTGGGATTTGCAGAACAGAACAACCAGGGGCGGAGCTACCTACACTTGCCTCTCTAATTTTTGAGTCCATGTTTGTACCAGTAATGACAAAGATTCATAAATCATGGTAACAAGCTCCTGTAAGCATTGGTGAAATAACAGATAGCAACATTTCTAAATGGAATAAAAACAACAATAAACCGTTTTGTCGCCCTTCCAAGGTCTTCTGCCCCCCATGTAAAATGTTCTAGCTCTGCCCCTGAAAACAACTGATGCAGCACCAACCAGCTAAGTGCAGGTCTCAAACGGACCCATGAACGAGCTAAATCTGTCAATTCCCCATCAGGCTCTACACGCGTGACAAAAATTACCCAGTCTGTCTGTAATTCTACAAGTAAAGACATGCATTCTCTTAGTGTGGTGGGGAAAAAAGGTTTTCGGAGCATGTTGCAGATATTAGAGCCCTGTTATTCCCAACAACTCATTACAGGCGGTATCCAGACCAACTGTCAAAGTCCTTCTCTGCTAAAACAACTGGAATATATTGTGTTGTGAGACATAGTGTAGAGCCAGACTCTTGCCAAACACAGCCCTAATTCCATCCACTTCCACACACAGAGGCTTTTTGTTGAATGCAACAATGCACTTCACTAAAAACCAAAGAAGGTGTTCTGTTGTTGCAGAAAAATCAATTAAAAAATGAAAAAGTTTTTGGGCAAAAATCAGACCACCAACTGTTGGAAACGTAGAAGTGCATCAATGAGAAGTACATGAAAAATCCAGCAATCCCTGTGATTGCTCTGTTTTTTGTTGCTCGGCAACCAGGTGCGCTCATGAGATCACATGCAGGGCTTTTTTGGTTGGAACCAATGACCTTTGGCTAGATTACCCCCTAAGTCAGCCTCAGGAGTCTGAATGGCAAAACGGGAGCCTGAGGTGGCACATTTACTCTAGCTGACTCCGCCCATCTCAACAACCTGCCAACAACAGGGCAAGTGGGCGGGGCAAAGTAAAGAGCCATGTTAAATCCACCTGCCAATCAAACTGGTGTAAAATCTGATGTTTTAACATTTTATTGGATTAGATCAGTGTTTTTCAACCAGTGTGCCGCGGCACACTAGTGTGCCGTGGGAGATGGTCAAGTGTGCCGTGGGAAATTGCCCTCATTAACTGATCTAGAAACATTTCCCATCTCCAGGATTTCAGCTCTTTGTTCATCCAAACAGGCCCTGATAAAACACTGAGTAGTTAGGAATATAAAAGATCAGAAAATTACTTTTTCTTTGTGTTATTTTGATTCTATTAAAGACATTTTGATAAGAATGACGGTACCACCGCGATTTAGCTGCAGCTATACCTGTTTCCTGAAGTCCCGCCCCTTTAACTGTCTCCACCAATCATTCTTGAAGGTTTAATCACATGTCATCAGTCTGACCAATCAGAAGTGCTTAAAGTCTTAACTTCCTTGTCCCAATTTAGCTCAAAAGTCGCTCAGTTCTAACAAAATTACCAGCTAAAGCTCGTCTTTAGCGGTGTAGCTTTCCACAGAATCCGGGATCAGACCGTGGAACAAGAGAACAAAACAATGAAGCTCAGAGACGCTAGTCTTTCTGCCCTTTTGCGGCAGTTTCACACTTCATCTCCCATGATGCATTAGGTCACGTGACAACGCCTCGGCGTACAATGAGCCGTCCTTGTTAAATGTTTTAAACCACAACGAACAAACAGTTTGTAAATTTCCTAACGTAACCTTTATTACATCTTTTAGAAAAAAAAACAGCTGCAACTTCCAGCTTTTTCTGGCACAATTATCACAAAAATGCGCGTCAGATTGCGGCGGCCGCGCGGGGGGGGGGGGGGGGGGGGGGGCTGTACATCAAAACAGACTATGAGTGTCTGCTTTTTTTATTGTATTTCTGCTGGTGTGCCGCGGGATTTTTGTCAAGGGTAAAGTGTGCCGTGGCTCAAAAAAGGTTGAAAAACACTGGATTAGATTGTGCTCCATTTTGAAACGTGCCTCCAGTGGTTTTTGGAGGAACTGCAACATTTCCAGCTTATGTGTTGGTGTTGAATTCAGGAGAGTTGCTTCAGGGGCGTGCTTGTAAAAATTGCAAATACATGCTAAGAGACCCTTAGTGTGAGTGGGAGCTCCTTTTCCTCTTCCTTTCAGGATTTTGAATTAGTCAAGAAATTTGAATTTTGACTTTAAGACGATAGAATATTAGAGTCAGACACAAAACCTAGTGATTTAATGTGGAGCTGCTTTTAAAAGTAAGAACCACTTCATCCTAATTAGACTGGTCGACACTGGAGCTGATTGCACTCTGGCTTTTTATATGCAACATGGGCGACGGACCAAAACGTGTCAAAAATATCAAGCAGGCGCCGCTGTGCTTATGAGCTCATCTGGCAGCAGAGAAATTGAACTCCTGGGTTTGTTTTGGCTCATGTGCAGGTCTCACCTGCGTCTTTGTGCTCATCAGAGCCTGCCCTGTCATGCTTTTACGTTTCTGCTTTGTCACTGCCCATTGCTGTCCCACTTGGTCCACCCATCCAAATTACCTGGATTAGCTCCTTTGGACTTTGACCAGATGCTTTGCGGTGAGCCAAACGCCATCCAGGTGTCTCCAAACCTCATTGAAGAAAACCCCAGTTCTCCGTTGTGTATTTTGTTTTTTATTTTTGGTCTGCGCACTCTCAGAGTGTTTCAGATGTCAGGCTTCACATCCTTATTTTCAGAACTTTTAATGAAAGCCATTTTCTGCCTTGTGTTGTGAAGCTGCGATAAAACATCCACCACAGGCTTGGAAATTGCACGAGCTGAATTATCCATCACCACAAAGCCTTAATTTGCTCTAGTTTTGTTGTGATTAGTCGTTCTTTCTGTGCAGCTGTGGCGCGCGCAGCCCTTTTCTCGTTAAGGCCCTCGCTTCCACTTGACTCAGTCAATCACTCTCAGCAATTGAAGAAAGTTCCAGAAAAACACCAAGCTGACAAAGAGTCAAAAAGACAATTAAAAATGGAGAAAACCTTCCTGCACTTCACATTTTACACAGGTAAAGTCATACAAACAGTTTTTCAGTCAGAGCTCTATACTTTCCTCAACGGCTATTATTCCCGGCGTGTTCGAGGCCAAATTTGGCTCAGGGCCCTGCAGAGCAGACCAATAAAAACATGTTTGTGTGCCGGAGGCAGACTGGGACTGCAGCAGAATAACTGTTTGCAGCGCTGAGCGAAAACATGCCGAGTGATCTGCATCCCACGCAGCATTTTGACGAGCATCTGTGGCAGCAGGCCTGCCTCTGCTCCTGTGTAGCGCTGCAGTCTGCTTTCATTTGGGAGCCGCATTCAAGCGTTCACTGAAATGGATGGAAAGACGGTTTTGTTTTGTGTCTTTTTGCTTGCTTTCCAAGCTCTCCTTTATCTCCCCGCATCCCCCCCCCGCTTCCACCTCTCTGGTCCCCCCCTCTCTGCTGATAAGCCTTTCCAGAGCAGCAGGTGTTCACACTTACACATGATATTACATCTCACAGTGAGTCAGTAATGAGAGGAGAGGAGCCTCTCATTTGAGGTGTGGTGACAAATTTTCCCGAAAACCGTTTCTCACAGCAACACCAAGCTTAAAATTAAAATAAAAAACAATCATTCTATTAATGATCCACACATGTGGATGAATGAAGGTGAACCAATTGTTCCTAAAAGTCTGTTTTTCAGTGTATTAACCGCAGTGAATCTTGATGAGTCATCGTGCAGAGTAATCTATATTGTGAAGCTGAACTTAAAAGCCTCTATTGAGGAGTTTATTCTAACCAGGATTCACAAAACAGTTAGCAGCTTGATGAGACAGGTAAACTTAAAGACAGATGACCCTAAAAGCTTCCGTACATTTGTTTTGGGTTTGTTCTTTTGAAAGCCAGAACAGGGATGTCCTAAGAACCAGATGACAAAAGACATCCATTGTTAGCAGTTAATAAAAAAAGGTATTTGAGAAAAACAGTTTAAAGTGTGGTTTGTTTCATTCAGCCCACAAAGGTTTTTTTTTTTTAGTTACTGCCACCTAGTGGTCAAATTCAAGAGCGATTGTAACAGTTTATGGGGCCTATATAATACATAAAAGCAACTTTTTTTGAGCTTTTAATTGTATAACAAGGTTCATTCCTCACAAAAACGACCCCAAAGCGGTGTTTTGATCCATCTCTGATTATTCCCACCTACTCAATCCACAAAAACAAGTGGGTCCGTACATTGTGACGTCACAAAGTGAGGAACAGCCCGTTCCAGGAAGACTCTGCGCTGCCAGCTCCGCCTCCAAGCTAACAAACACACACCCACTTTCTCCACAAAGCTAGCAGTAATCAGCTAAACACTTTCATTTTATTTGCACAATATGCATGTCAGAAAATGTCTCACCCACAAGGAGAGAAAATTGGGGCCTCAGCGATCGAGTCGTCTTACTTCCGGGTAGGAATATAGTACTATTTCATCAAACATCATTCTGTAGTTTGCCAAAGGTAATATCATAACATATTACTCTGAAAGGCTTCAGAATTGCATGATATAGGCCCTTTAAATGCCTACTACAATGAATAATTGTGTTTTTTGGTGTTTTTAACATGTTCTAATGGCATTTTTCTGATGATGGAAGACATCTATGAAGAAAGTTACGCTCAAAATTGCCTTGCTGAGTATTTCTTTATTCAAAGGATTGTGAATCAGGAGCAGACGCAAAAACGCAGTTGGAAAAAACTTGTAAGTGTGACGCACAAGTCACAACTGCAGGCAACGGGTCATAGCGAACACTTATACAACACGGAAGGATAAGTTAGGGTGAAGTAGGTGAGACGCAGGTGTGTTGTACACTTTTTCTTTTAAATCCCCAAAGTCCTGCACACTGTGCTGAGTGCTGGTGCTGTTCATGTGATAAGTGCAGGGTTATTGTGCACAGCCTGACTCTAAGAAATTAAGAAATTATACTGTGTAGGTTGTGTGGGCGTCCTACAGGCAATTGCATCGCCTGTGCTTGCCTGTGTGTGATGCATTTGGGCTGGCAGGTGGCCAGTACACACCTAAAGACTAGTGTTGCACAAGGGCGCCGTACGATAGCATCACCCGTATGTCATAGGTGTGTGTAACGTCCGTTATTCTTACAAATGCTTCTTGATAGATGATTCACCACACGGATGACAATGGTACATTCCATTTTCATAAATAGATAAATAAAGGAAACACTGCACTCCCTTTAAGATGCAGCCGCTCCTCTTCACGACCCTCCACGGGCCTGGACAACCCAAAAAATCCACAGCGCCTCTACAGGTTTGTGTGACCAAGGCTTTGCTGATGGTGTTGCTGGTTTTTGAGGTAAAGAACTTCTTTATTGTCTTGGTATCATATTGAGGCAAAAAAAACATGCTGATTTTGAACAAAATTTCTTGATAATTCCTCAAATTTCTCTGGAACTCAGAGTTCGTGGCACCAGTATGAACTGTCCCAGCTTATCCTCCTTGTGGACTTTGGAGCAACATTTGAAGCCCTGCTGGAATGGTCTGTGTGGTCTAAGAAAAAGCTATTCCTGGTTATTCAGAGTGATCACAGTTAGGCCTGCACAATTAATCGCAAATTTATCGTTATCACGATTTTAAACTATGCAATATCCACATCGCAAAAGTCGGCAAAAATCGCAATAAATGGTCAACCTTAAATGTGCTAAAACTATCTTATGGCAACTTGAACTATTTAATGAATTGAAGAAATCTCTTTATGCTTTTGACCAATCAGATGGAGCTTTTATGTTAGATGTTGCCCTCCTAATAATTTGGTCATTTGAAAAATAATTTATGGATATTTTGACTCTTATTTAAGTTCAACTTTTGCATTGAAATGGAAAGGTTTTTGTTGTTCTTGCTATTTGTTCATTTATCGTAAGTTATATCGTCATCGCAATATTGATGACTAATATTGCATATTGCGAGTTTTCCTCATATCGTGCAGCCCAAGTCACAGTCCTGTTTGTGGTTTTCCCCCAGGTCTGGAATTCAAACGGTAAATGATCAGCAGCTCTGTTTAACCCCCTCCCTGCCGGTTCTCGGGCTCATCTCTGTGCAGCTCTTTTCTCGTCCGTTAAACAAGCATGTGACTGCAGATTAAAGGCAGCAGCATTAACTTTCTCCACTTCGCCTCCTCCTTTTGTTGCACTTGAGGAATGGAGGACGTCCTGAGACAAGGAGGGATTACGCGGGTCGGGGGCTCAGCACCAGCACCATGCTCCTTAACATTGTAGTTTTTGCCAGGTTGTGAAAACCCCCATTATGGGCCTGCCTGATGTAATCGCATCCCCGTTTCCTCCCCACCTCTCTGCCTCTCGTACAGCCTGAGAATGACTCACAAAGAGAGGACAGACAGGCTGGTTAATGAGATCTCTTTTAATGCCTGGATTTCCAACAGCCAGTCCTCCTGAGGTTTAGGAATTCTGCTCACGGCATGTTTGCCTTCATCTGCGAGTGAAAACATGGGCTGAAATGTGTCTGCTGGTGTCGGTGATTGGAAGCTGGAGCTGGCTGCCGGTGACGCAGCACTTGCTTTGTTTTTTGCGCCGCTCAGTCCGGCAGCCTTCGTCAGAATCAGACCGAGAACCTTTGTCGAACAAACCGTCCATCTACCCCTTCAGCGGTTTTGTCCTCAGCTCTGCGCTACAGAGGACACCTCTGTCTGCGTCCCCTACAGGCTGAGGGCCGATCAGACGGTCGGACATCTGTCCAACAGTCCCGGCCCGCTCCTTTGATCCGTCTCCGAGGCTGCAGCCTGTTTGCTTAGTCTGATAACATTATGGAAATCAAGAAGGGGATCAGTTCCACTTCCTGTCTGCAGGCTCCCTGGGGGAGTGTTTTGGCTGGTTTGGAATGCAGAAACACATCGCCTCCCGGAGTTACGGCGGCAGGCTGGTGCTTTGCAGAGTCACTTGAAAGCCAACGGTAGCTTTGAATGTGGCCTCAGAGCGCGCTGAGCAGGGGAGGGAGCGGCGGGCTGCATCCTTCCTGATTGCATTGGGAGGGGCCGCATGGTTCAGTAAATAAAGATGGAGGAAAGATGGCAGATTAGCTTGTGTTTGAAGGGTGGAGTGGCGAGCAGGGAGGAGACGGGATTTGATAAAAACTATCGTAAATATTTCCAAGAATCCTGACCTGAGGTGGAAGGAGGCCTCACTGATTAGCTTGAAGAGGATGCGATGCACCTTTGTGGAAACACGGCGGTCCCGGTTTTTTTTTTTTAAGATCTGCCTTAAAGTGGTAACATCCTGTTTTATGAGGATCACAACAAAAAAATCCTGGAATTCAGCCCGACCT
Organism: Oryzias curvinotus; assembly: GCA_023969325.1. Lineage (NCBI taxonomy): Eukaryota > Metazoa > Chordata > Actinopteri > Beloniformes > Adrianichthyidae > Oryzias > Oryzias curvinotus. The sequence goes on along the minus strand of CM043718.1, from coordinate 5,889,178 downwards.
CCACTCGCCTCGTCATCATCTTCGTTAAGCGTTCCCCGGGTCCATTTAATTAGTCTCCTGTCTGAACTGCTCTGCTCCGTCAGCACTGCCGCAGTTCTAAGCTGCAGCCCCAAAAATCTGATGTAATTCCATCACAACTTGTATAGTAATCTGCTGCAGCACAGGAGACGAATCTGATTCATGTGACTCGAGGCGGGGAGTCACTCGAGTCTGCCGTCTTTGCTGGGATTAACAGCCCTCTTTCTTTCTTCTTCGTTTTTGTCTCCCTGCAGGCGTTGGCTGCCAACGCCGGGACGGGTTTTGCGGTGGCTGAGCCGCAGGTGGCCATGTTCTGTGGAAAGCTCAACATGCACGTCAACATTCAGACCGGCCGCTGGGAACCCGACCCGTCCGGAACCAAGAGCTGCATAAGAACCAAAGAGGGCGTGCTGCAGTACTGTCAGGAGGTGAGTCACAGCAGCCCCCACGCATCTCCATCTCGTCCACGCCACAAGTGAGGAGGTCCGGGACAGGAGGAGGAGCTACGAAAGCTGATGTCAGAGTTAGTTACATCACAGAGAAATGACAGGAGGAACAAATCCAGATTATTGTTTTTGTTTGCTCACATATTAGTGGATATAAATAAGATAAAGGTTCAAGTTGAAAATGTTGGGGGGGGGTTTTATGTGAAAGAATTTCATAGTACACGGGTTCTTGTCAGCCAGGCAAAATAGCAGTTTACAGGAAGGATCAATAATCACTAGTAGGCTAGTTTTCATCTGTGATCCTCTGGCCATGATGATAAAAAGCATAAATATAATAAAATGCTAAATAAAACAAGACAGCATTTAAGCAAATAATTATTATTTTTTTTTTTTAGATTTTATGTACCTGGTTGTGGTTGTTTTATTGCAGTGACGAAAAACTAGTGTAATAAGTGGAAACAACTCATTTAATAACAAAATGTGAACAAGATGAGAATCTTTTTACAAGTTTGTCCATCTTTAGTTAAACATACTGTTAAAACATACAATTTGGTTTCTAAAAAAATGAACAATGCCAGAATAACTGGTCAACATCAAATTCAAATCAAATTCAAATTTTATTTGTCACACACACAATCATACAAGGTACAAGTGCAGTGAAATGCTAGGCGACTCGCCCGCGACATCAAACAAGAAAGAATAACAATAGGAATAGGGAAATAGATATAAAATATAGGAATATACAAATATAAAAACATTAAAAAAAAACAGAGTGACATTTATTGAGCTTTAAAAGAACATCCTTAAAGATGAGCAATGAATTACATTGACATTTTTATTTCTTTTAGTCTTGAATCATGTTTTTCTACTGTCAAGACTTTACAGCAAAAGGAATTTAAGTAATTTTAATAATAATTTTCTGATTTGTAGATCCTAGCCCTGAATGAGACAAAAAAATATTCAACTGTGCTGATTTTGAGAAAAGCTGGGAAAGGTGTTGAGAAAGGTGAAGTTAAAGCAACGTAAAACCCGGCAAAATGTCTTTAATGTATAAAAACAAGGTTGGAATCTATCCAAGTATCAAAACTTTGCAGTGGGGTATATTGGTGTGAACGTCTAGCCGAACAAAGTCCAGTTTTTTTCACCGTCGTGTGTCATCACGGAAGCAACTGAGCTGCTCTTCCACGGCAGACATCATTTACAGCGTGGTGGGTGGTTCAGCGCTTCAATTACAGACTCTCCTGGATGCCACTAAGATAAAAAAGGGCATGTTTTTCTGCACAGTAAAGAATTGCCTCACTTTTCTTCTCGGCGTCTGCTTGCAGAGAAGCCTTCCAAAGTGTTAGCTGTGATGCCGTCTCACTGGTGCAAAAGCGTAATTCATCTGGAGCCTGGGTTGTAATTACTTGATGACATTTTGGTGGCATTTGGAAAAAAAAAAAGAACTTATGGTTGTGTTTCTAGAGAGCAAATGTTCCCTAAAAGGCTACAAAGCATTCATTTCGGGGTTGAAGCCCTATACGTTTTGCAAAAACTGAATCTTAAAAAAGTAAAAAAGACAATCTTTTAAAGAAAATATTTTTCTTTCTATCCTGCTGGAAAAACAAATTTTCCAATAGCAAAATAATATTTTTTGAGAAATGTCTTAGTGACTAGAAAGGCAATTCCTTTTCCTTTTTTTTATTTAATTCATAGAGCCTCTCCAAATCAAATCATGTTGTTGGTGTTGTTAACATGTTGTTATAGCATTTTTGTGACAGTGGAGGACAAAGACATTTAGCCTAAAATTGCATATGTGATTATTTATGTATTCAAATTGCGGGGAATCAGAATGCAGACCAAACAATGTGATTGAAAAAACTCGTAGAAGCTACTGTGGCAAGCAACAAGGTCCCTGTTCCGCTCCATTCTGATGCCTCCACTTGCACACAAATAGATCCATATACTTCTTTGTTTTCCTTGTTTGAGCTGGAATCTGGATCAAAACTGTTTGGCTGGATCGCTACGATATTGCTCACCATTTTTGTTGCACCAGTAATTTTGATTGGGGTTGTGAGCTAGTGGGAGATTATGTAAACCAGGCATGTCCAAAGTGTGGAACTTCCACCGGCCCACAGGCTCCCGTTAGAAAATCAATTGTAAGTAATTTCTGGTCTTCAAATATTAAATTAACAGTAATTTTGGTTAAAAAAATGTATTTAGATCTATTTTTGTTTTAATTGAAGAAATGCAAAGTGTCCAATTGGTATAAAATTTTCATTAGATACAGTGCAGACCAAAGGTTTGGACACACCTTCTCATTCAAATGAATGGGAAGGTGTGTCATAACTTGTGGTCTGTACTGTAGTTCATCTGAATTCAATGTTCTTATAAGGGTTCAAAAAATTCTGGCCCTCACACATCTTTACCTCACCAAATCTGGCCCTCTTTGCAAAAAGTTTCAACACCCCTGCTGTAAACAGATGGATGACGGGTAGTGAGGGCAGGTTTACTCTGCGCCAACAGTCCCGCCCACAGCTCAGAGGGGAGAACTCATGCCACTCTGCAGAAACTATGTGCTAGAAAACGACACGGGTTTTTAGATTTTGGCTAAAAACAGCATAATCCTAATTTAAAGACCACTGGGAACACTTTGAAAATAGATCAAAAGATGATCAAAGTGGGTCTGAGATATGAAAGGGATATGAATTCTTGACTTATTTCCAAGGGGCCTGTTTTTTCAGTGTAGAGCTAAGAAAGAGCAGACACTCATCTTCCTTGTTATTAACGGATAGGCTCTTCTTCTCCTTGCAGGTGTATCCAGAGCTCCAAATCACAAATGTGGTGGAAGCTAACCAACCAATTCAAATCAAGAACTGGTGCAGGAGGGAGAAGAAGGTTTGCAAAGGGCATGACCACATCGTGGTGCCTTTCAAGTGCTTAGGTAAGCCTGTGGGAGAAACCACTTGGACGGTGTTTTTGCCCTCTTCTTCTGCTTTATTAGCCTTTTGTTCATGGCAGCGGGAGACGAGCTTATGAGTCATCTGCGCGTGAGGCAGAGGTGGCATGGGATAATATCGGGCTGATTCACTTGACTAATTCTGGCCTTGAGCTGCAGATTGAGCAGATCCATTATTTCTGGGGGGCCTGTGGAGCAATAACGCTCAATAGTTTTTTTTTTTTGCCTGCCTCCCTGACAGTGGCCATAAACTCACACAGACACACAGGGTCATGAACGCAGGGCTCTGCAAGAAGGCCCGCTTTATTACTCCTCATTTGTCCGACTGTCTGAGCCGTTCCAAACAGCTTCGCCGCACCCCCCTTTCCCAACATCCCTGTTATCAACACTGCAGCTCCTGAAATGTCAAATGGTGGAGTCGGCAGTGAACAACAGCTCTGCTGAGTTCCAAGAGAACCGGAGACAAAGCCTCCCAACTGCACCAGACGAGGCTCCCGTCCTGTCCGGCACTTCAAAGCCTGCTGGCTCACGTCGGCTGTCCTCCTGCTGATTGAGCTGTGCTGCTTTCTGGGATGAAAAAGCCATTAGCGGTAGCACTGGACTGTGAAATGGGCTGCCGTTCAAGAGCATTTTTTGGCAAACGTCGAGGAGGTTTGGGGAAATTCATTGGACGGCAAACACACAACTCAGATGACGGTTTTGTGGCTGAAGTGGGCGAGGAGATAAGAAAAAGGTCTCAGGGTGTCATTTTTGTCCTGTCTCAAAGCTCTGCGCTTCTGAAAACTTTCCAAAACCTTTCAAAAGTTCACCATTTTGATCAATTTCATACTCTGTTTTTTTTTTTTTTTTTCATTTTCAGAAGATCAGGTTTACTAGGAGTGTCTTCTGTCAGTTCCAACCTTTTGGAGTAAAAAAAAAGATAATGTTTTGACAAACTATTAAAGTATCAGAAAATCTATAATTTTAGTGTTTTAATTTAGCAAAATATAGGGTTTCCATCACAATGTATATGATGGCCAAACTTGACCCTGTGGATTCTCCAGGGTCACAAGAAGAGGATGTTCTTGAAATTTTACAGATTTGTCTATGAATAAGAATGGTAAATGGCTTATACTTGTACAACACTTTTCTGCCTTCCCTGAAGGCCCAAAGGGCTTTACAGTGACAGTCCCATGTTTCTAAGTGTCTTGCCCGAGGACACTTGGACGGTCATGGACAGGCAAGATGGGAAGAGAACCTGCGGTCTTTAGTTTAGAACTAAACTGAGCTTTATGCTGAAAGGTCCAATTTTAAAATATATATGAGTTTTAAATAAAAATTAACAAAGCATTACAAAAATATTTATTTGTAAAATTTAATATAAAAGTATTTTTCAGCTAGAAATAACCAATAAGATCTCTATAAAGACACAATAAACAAAAAGTGTTCTAACTGTGAGTGTTAATAGTACCACTATCAAAATATGACATTTTTCAAATGTACATGTCTGTTTGAGACTTTGTTTTAACCAAAAAGTAAATGAGAAATGTGAAATAAGAAGAGCAATATTGTCATTTTTAGCCGTTGAGGTCGGACAACAGGGTCCGACATTGTGAAAGATGAGACCTTAAAGCCCTAAAGGGTTAAAAGTATCCATCTTTTCATTGCTTTAACTCAGCAAGTTCACAAAAAGAAGCTGGAACTTCGGTTTATTAGAAAGAAAATCAAGTAAATTCACAGGGGATTAAAAAAAAACATGTTTTTTAAGGTGACAGCAGAAATAAAGTTTCAAATTTGATAAAACGTTTCTGTTTAGATACAACTTAATCTATCAAACAGGAGAATGTATGCATGAAGTTTTAGGAAATTGAATAATTAGGAAATTGGTCATTGTATTATAAATTTATTGGGAACATTTTCAAAACTTAACAGCAGCATATTTGTTTTTAAAATCAAATATTGAACTAAATTGAAAATTCCTTTGCTACGTGACCAATTTTAACTTCTTTAAATCATTTAAAGATATTTTAAAATGCAAAAACGTTTTGCGTAATTGACACTTTAGGACCTTAGATGGTTGTTTAAGAGCATTGTTGCTAATTTTTTAGTTAAAGTGGGTGGAATTCTGCAGATCTGTTTGGACTTCAGGAGGAAAATGGAGATAGAAACATAAGAAGTTGGCAAAACCTTACAGTGTCTGAATAATTCGCTAATGGAGCATGTTGGGGTCTCAGTTGGAGGCTGTGATCATTTGCCTCCAAACGCAGCGTTCCACCGACGCTCGACCACACCTCGCTACCCCAGCCCCGTAGTTGTCAGGGCTCGGTCTCCTCTCCAATGGGATGGCGATCGCCGGTTGAGCTAATCGTCCAGAGAAATGGACATCAGAGGCTCGCCACTCCGAAAAAGAAATGATATGTACCAAAAGGAGGTGGGCTGAGGCTTGAAGGATGAGATTAATGGGCCCAAACTAGCACCCATGTCAATTTATTAGGTTTAGATGAATAATGTAGCAGGAAAGGAAGAATCTGGTGAGGAAAAATGACACAAATGAGTCTTGTCTTTCTGTGTCTTCTGTCCCAAAACAAAGCCTCTGATGGTGAATGAATTAGGTTTTTTTGCTCCACGGCTCCATAATCGCTGGAGCACGATGTCTTCATCAAACAGCAGGATTACCCATGAGGTCTATTTTTATTCATCCTATGTGGAAGAAGGAGAACATCTGAGGCAGAAGCGAAGCCAAACGTCCCGAAAAAACTCAGCTGGAAGGAAATTTCCTGTGGAAATTAGGGAACTGTCCTTAATATGAGTCTTCTTGATAAGTGTGCCGCTCTGTACTCAAAAATGGAAACTGTGGGTGCGAAAAAAAATAGGTCTTTTACTTGGGATGATAATCTATTAGACACAAAACCCAACCCAGCTGGGAGCCCTAAAGAACCGATACATTAAAAAAAGACCTATAACACATTTCAACTTGTCCTTTTGTGCAATTAATGCCATTTTTCTGTTTATTCAAAAAATAACTAAATTTATTCTTAACATTAATGCTAAAATACTCAACTAAACCTGTTCTTTGATAGCGGGAGCCATAAGAGGCCACAGCATCACACAGCTCATCTAAAGTTGAGCGTGCCATGTAGAATTGTTGGATCCACAGCTCCTCTGTAAAATCACCAACCGCCATTTCCCAAAATGGCTTCATCCGTAACCATTCCCACGTGAAAGGATCTCGCCGCTCCATGGCCAGAATAAGACGCCAACGTCTCCTTTGGTAGGGGATGATGAGGGCTAGTTCCGTGGCAGAAATTTGAATGTATCTGTTGTAAATCACAATGTTGTTCACATCTGTCTTCATGTTTTTGAAAGACTTATTGTGTGAGTTGGTTTGTGTTTATTTGCATAATTATGATTTGATGGAAACAGTGTAATTGCAAAATTGGTGTTTTTCGACATTTCTAGAATTTGGATAAAGTTTTGCGCTTATGTGTCATGGAAGCGGAGCTTGTGACAAAACTATACTGAGGACGGATCGTGACGGGTTCCCTGTGAGGTCATGAGAAGGCTAAACCAGGACTTACACTCCCGCCCGCTCCCGCAATATGTATGTCCACTCCCGCCCGCACCCGCAAAACTCAGAGAATTTAGTCCCGCACAGTAATAGAGATGCATTGATTTTGTATCGTCCCCCGTCCCGCAGGAAAAAAACACGTATTTGTATTGATATTATTAAAGAGATTCATGTCCTCCTCCAGCCTCATCTTTTGATGCATTCTTCTCTTGTGTAATGTGCAACTTAAATATTAAATATATTTTCACAAATCCTGTTCGGTTAAAAGTGTGCGTGTGTGCGCGCGCAGACAGACGGCCTGAAGCGCGCTCTTAGTAAGAGGCGGGGCGTTGCACACCCCCCAACAACAGGTTTGATGACAGAGGCCATTGGGCATCTCTACCTGGAGCTTCACGGAGCTTCAGTACGTAAGACTCCAACAGCCGCACAGCCTAACGTAGTCCGCTATTATATATTCATCCGATATTCATGCCAGCACTGATCCCGCGGGGTTTATTTTTTGCCGCTGCCCGCAGCACAATAACAGCGGATTTGGGGGGTCCCGGGGACCGTCCTGGCCCTTATGAAGTAAGTTAACAGCTGTGGAGCACAGCCGTCCTGGTTTTATTCACGCACGCTTTGGATAATCCTGACGGCAGATCTCATTTCTGCAAAGTCACAATACAAAGGGTAAACAAAGCCACATAGCCTGGGGTCAACACTTAAGGTTTTGTGCTCTGTTCGTGTTGTTGCCCAAGACGAAAACTTTTTCAGTAAAAAAATAAATAAATGATAAGTGATCTAAGTTCCTACAAACTGACTGTGACTGAGTTTTCATCAAGTTAAGTGAAACACAATAGATGTGACAGTTTAAGGGAATGAGTCGGGTCATGGCGCTGAGGGTTTGTGAGAGTTATGAGGCTAAAATAATTTCAGATTCTTTGGAAACCTTTTAACGTACAATCAGAAACTATCACCAGACTTAGTTTGCCAAGTTACCACAAGGTGGCTTGTTACTCAAAAAAGTCTGTTGTTGTTTTTCTACTTTTATGGTTAGATATGACAATGCTCCTATATCAAAAGATTTTTCATATCTAGGATTAAATTTGCTCAAACCAAGATGTGGCCCTTTTGTTGACAGCTGAAATCTCAGCTCTAGACATAGACTGCATAAAATGGTTTACTTCCTACTCCAACGAGATGAAGTCAATTCAGTCGCCGATTTTTGCGATATGGGCGTCACCATGTTGGAACCAGGCGTCTACAGCAAGCAGTGATTGGTCCAAGTTAGAATGAGTCATTTCTTTAAAGTAAAACACATTTAAAAGAAAAAATACAAATATTTACTAAATTTAAAGTTGTATCCATCCATCCATCCATCCATCCACTTTCTTCCGTTTGTCCCTTTTGGGGTCATGGGGCTGCTGGAGCCTATCCCGACCACTTATGGGCGAAGGCAGCGGGCACCCTGAACAGGTCGCCAGTCTGTCGCAGTAAATTTTAAATTTAAAGTTGTAAATTTACTATTTTTTTTCTCATAAAGGTACAACTGTTAATCTCGTAATAAACAGTTTTTTTAATGGCCCAAATACGCCATTATAATTTTTACCATAAAGGTCTGAAAATGAGCAAAACCTTCAAAAGTGTTATTGAGATTTCATGGAGGAAGCCATTTTGAAATGATCAGGAAAAGCCCTTCTACTGCCCCTGGTGGAAGGATCATGAACTACAAGGCAGAAAACATGGACCTAGTTCTCTCCAATGGGTTTTTAAGGAACGTTTGGATCACGCCAATGAGATGGGTGTCTCAAATATGATAGGAATGGTTGTACAGAGTTAAGCCATCTAGTGGTTGCTCAGTGCACTGACCTGGCTCCAGTTACCTCTATTCCAGTGTTAGCCTTATTTCTTCAGCCTATTTGTTTTTTGTTTTTGTTTTTTTGTTTTTTAGAAATACCAGGTTCAAGGGCCTCATGTTTCTATAGAAACCAAAGAATCACAGGGCCAGTTTTACATCCACCTCTGTTGGAGTCATCAGTCTGATCATTAATAACTAAAATTAGAAATGGAAGTTTGTCAACCTTTGTTTTTGCAGCTTTTTAAATCACTGTCACTGAAACTCTGAATTGGTGCATGAGTGTGTGTGAGTTTATCTGTGTGTGTGTGGGGGGGGGGCGCTCCGGCAGCTGCTGAGCTCTCTGCTATTTCCAGCTCACTCCTCTTCCTCTCCAGCCCTCTCATTTTCCCAAACACTTCTCCCTCCACCCGTCGTACGCTCCCGCAGCACCGCCCCGCCCGAAGTTACAGAGCACCACAAAATGAGCGGTTCCATGGCAGCTCCCAGCCCGCACCGCCAAACCTCTGCCCCCGCCCATCATGTGGGCGTGATTCCATCCTCCCGCTCTCATCAGCTGATCTGGATTTCCTCGTGATCAGTGGAGCATTCAATCACCAAAAACTTTACGCAATTACAAGAAACGTTACTTCAAAATAATATAACTATAGTAGAGGTAAAAAGTAATCGGATAATTACTCAAGTAAAAAACAACCCAAAAACCGAGTAGCTGCTTGATTTTGTAGCTTTCCACTTTAAAAATTCAGAAAGCAAAGAACAATAATAATAAGTGTGCAAATTGTGTTATTTCTAAACACTAAAGTCACATGTTTTAATTAAAAATATAAGTTAGGAACTTCCCTGTGCCAGCATTTGTCCATATTTAATATTCTGAGATTTTTAAATATAAGCTGAAGTGTCCATCAAGGCTGAACACAGCAGCGCTTAAAGTGAGGAATTCGCTGTCTTGCCCAAATACAAGTTGGCGGAAATCGAACCAGTGACCTTCCAATCAGAGGTCAACTGCTCTACCACAGCAGACCTGTTGAAGATAAAGATAAAGATACTTTATTGACCCCAGCTTGGGAAATTCGGTTGTTGCAGCGACCGTGCACAGGCTCAATAACAAACAAACAAACAATGAGTGACAATCAGGGAAGCAATCAGTCAGATACAGCTTTTAGAAAAACAAACATCCAATAAGTTTATCTGTGGCAAAAGGATGATAGGGTATAAAGTTCAATGGAATGAGGTAGGAATGATCTCCTGTTGCGGTTGCTGTGAGCCTCTCAGCCTCTTAACCTCTTGGAAAAGCTGCTCTGCTGACCGCCAATACAAAATGGAGAGGATTATTGAAAGTCCTCCTCTCCATCACAGCTTTGAAGGTATCCAGTTTGTTCAGTCTCTTTGTGTCACTGGCAGTGATGAGAGAAGAACAGAGTGTTGGCCACAACAAGACTGGTAGAACATTTCGAGCCTTCCTGCTGCATACATGGAAGGACCTTTGTTTCCTCAGGAAGTAAAGTCTGCTGTAGGCCTTCCGGTACACAGCTGTGCTGTTGGTCTTCCTGTTGTCAATGGTTCCTCCCAGGTACTTGTACCCCTCTACCTCTGCCACATCCCTGCCCCAGATGCTGAGAGGATGGGAGGCTGGTCGTTTCTTTCTGAAGTCAATCACCATCTCTTTGGTCTTTTCCAAATTGAGCCGAAGGTGATTTACTCCAGCCCGCCTCACAAATTCATCCACAAGTTGCATGTGTTCCTCCTCCAACCCATCATTTATGCAGCCGGCAACCACAAAGTCATCAGGGAACTTCTGGAGATGACATGACTCTGAGTTGTACTGGAAGCCACTGGTGTACAATGTGAACAGGAAAAGAGAGAGCACAGTGCCCTGTGGGGCTCCCACACCACTCGCCACCACACCAGATAGGACACTGCCCAACTGGACAAACTGTGGCCTGTCCGACAAGTAATCGGTGATCCAGGAGACCGGTCGACACCCATCAGGTGCAGCTTCTCACCCAGTAACCAGGGCTAGATGGTGTTAACACACTCTAGAAATCAAAGAATGTGACTCTCACAGCCCCATCCAGATGTGAGTGAGCATGCTGCAGCAGTGGATGATGCTGCCAGGGTCTTCTCAGCCTCTTGAGTCCACTTCTTCACCTTCCTTTTGGACAGAGGCGTAGGAACGTACTTAAAAGAGAGCAGAACAAGGCTATGGTCTGACCTCCCTGCATGCTCCCCATGCATTAGCATAGAGTAGATCAAGGGTTTTGTCTTCACGGGAGGGGCAGTGCTGTGTAAATTCAGAAAGAGCCCGTCCAAGTCAACATGGTTAAAGTCCCCAGTAATTACTATGTATGCATTTGGTTGATGTTCCTGTAGCCAGAAAATGGTGTTGCTGATGACGTCAGTAGCGGCGTCTGCATCAGCTGATGGGCGAATGTAAACAGTAACCACGATGGGGGGCAGATCTCACGGTATTCCCACTGGGTGTTGATCGTCGCTGCCAGCTCATCCATCCATCCATCCATCCATCCATCCATCCATCCATCCATCCATCCCTTAGCCAGAGAGCATGCATTCCCCTGTGAGGATGGCAGGAACAGCGGGGCTTATGTTTCACTTCTTTGCCCCGTTTTTTCAAAATTTCTCCAAAATTTCTCCTGGGATGTCGCGTCTAAACCCCAGTGGCAGAACAGGCCTGCTCAGAGCAAACAGCTGATCGCGGGAGTAAACAAAAGACCTTCCGCTGTACGGGTTACTGTGAGTTACGAGGAGTAAAAGGAAAAGTAAAGACACAAGCTTGGAGCAAGCAAGATCCATGCTGTTGACAGTGGTGGCGTGTAAAGCAAGCAAAAGCAACAAAAAAAAAAAGAACGAGACTATAATAAATACTAAAAGACAAACAGCAGCGCCACTCAAGATTTTTGTTTTTAAATGTTACAAACCAAAAATGTACTTGATAGATACAGCCGCCTGAGTATTTATCCTCATAAATCTACTAGATTAAAAGTAAAAAGTACTTCTTTAATTGAACTTTTCTGGGTCCTGGCAGAGTCTCCTCCTGATCCTCCTCCTCGCACGGTTTTCTGCCTGAATCCATTCACAGGGAGTCACAGGATGCCTCTCAATCAGATTAGCTTTCTGTCAATTTGCCTCCGTGAATAAATCCCTCGTTAAATTAACTCTTTTTTTTTTAAAGCGTGGCTCATTAAGAGGCGGGATGACTTGACTTCCTAACAAAAGTGGCAGCACAAGAGCGGATTTCCTCCGTTGAGTCACAGGCACAGCTGTACAGGACGCATGGATCCATCGAGGCCTCACAGGTGCTCGAGTGTCAAGCGCCCGCTCTGATTTACGCTGAGAGCCCCTCCTACATTAAATATTCAGTTCTTTCATCTCATTCAGCATTCCCTTTTTAGCCCTTTGCGGTGATTTATTCCCTCTAATGTTGGCAGTGATGTGACTGAAATATGCATTTCTTCCTGGTGTGTCTAACAGGCGTGTTTTTTTTGTTTTGTTTTGTTTTTTCTGCCTGCCTTTCAGTGGGGGAGTTTGTGAGCGACGTTCTCCTGGTTCCAGAGAAGTGCAAGTTTTTCCACAAAGAGCGGATGGACATTTGCGTCAGCCATCAGCAGTGGCACGGCGTGGCCAAAGAGGTAAGGAGGGACTCGACAGGAAGCGACAGGAGGTTGTTTTTATCAGAGCATTACAGGAAGGAGAGGGCCTGGTTTAATTGGGTTATGAAAAATCAGCTGTCGCGGTTTCAGGTTTTATTTTCCTTGTCAAGCATCTGCCTCTCAGAGATCCTCCCAGCATTTACATTTCAGGCTGTAATCAGATTAGTGGCTGTAATGTGGCTTAGCTCCTGTCGGGGGCCACACTGGGGTGGCCTCTTTGGAGCCTTTCTGACCACGACCAACAGGTGTTATCGGCCCCCTCCTCCAGGGTTTTAGTGCCCCCGCCACAAACTGAAAAACTCACCAAAATCTGCATGGACGTTTTACCTGGTGGAAATGATGACATCACAGCGTCCCATTTTGGTCCCATTAAAAAATGAATGGGGCATTAATCAGGAAAAAAAGAAATCACGCACCATTGCTCAAGAAATATTGGATGATTGAATATAAACTACGTAAAATACGCACTAACTGTGTAATTCTCAACCGACCAAAAATTTAGAACAGCTGGAAACTGAATTCTCGTAAAAACCTGTAGACCGAAACCCTCAATGTACATCTGCGCACATGGACAAACGCAAGAAACGCTAATGAATTTTCGCGCATGTGTCATGAAAGACCAAAATTTCATACGTGGGAAATGCGCAGAATATACGTAATGGCTGTGTGGCGTGGCGTTTAACCAGAAGATAGCTGGCCAGAACTCCATGCATACAATGCCTTATCCGGAACCCAAAATGATCGCGCTGCTGTATTTGAACCGATCAAAAGTCCTTCTGGTCCTTAGAAACCATGCCAGGGGTGGGTCTAAAAAGATAACAAACACAGAGATGAAATGTCAAAGGTGACAATGGCACAATAAAAAAGTTTCCACAAAAACATGGACTCAAATGAGACGGAAGTGTGCGCCTCATAGTGACTTTAAAGCACGGGGGTGGAGGATCATGGTTTGGGCTTGTTTTAGATGAGATCTGCAGTAATTCAGTCAAACATGAACTTCTCTGTTCAGCAGGTCATTGTTGGGCAAAGGAAGGCACTGATTAAGCTGCTGTTTGTGAGGCTTTAAGCAGGAATGTGTATCTGGAAAAGACACAAATACACAACCCAACATCTAGACATCAGCAAAACCTCAATGGAAAGAATCAAGCTTGTCCGGCTGATACCTATTTATTGTTGATAAACGCCAGTTTTTAAACAAAAATTGAACATAGGTGTCATAAACTTGAAGAATCTTTTGGTTTTCTGTTCAACCAAACAACCCAAAGATATTTTTTACATCTTTTCTTTTTCCTTCACTGTCGAACATTTTTATTTTAAAGTCTGAGCAAAGCAACATTTAGACTTTTTTACTTAGCTAGTCGTCTTTGTTCTCTGTGGACCACAGCAGTTATCGTGCAGTTTATGACCTTCCTCCGTACATTTATGAGTAAAGAAGTCCGAATGTCTTAAAAGAAATCTACATCCGATGACCAAAGATCTTTCTTTAGTTTCAGGTTTGGAGTTAAGTAACACAAATGGACCGACGGAGATGTGATAATGTGTGAGCGAAGCAAAATAGAAGAAGCCCGAGACGTTCTGAGGCGGAGCGCAGACACTCCGACGCCTCCCCGGAGGCCTCAAACCAGGCTCGTGTTCGAAACCTCCTTGCTGCTATTTGAGTCGAAGCATTGTTGAAAAATAGCGGGTCGCCTAAAGGGCAGCGTGACTTTGTGCAAGCGAGCGGCGAGCCATACATCAGGATGACAGCGGATCGGCGAGGGCAAGCTTCTGCTCTGAGCCAGAAAAATGAATCTCGGGATTTGTGATGTGCATCATCCACTCCAAGATGTAGTAACGGCAGAAGCTGCAGGGATTTCCAGAACATTCGAGCAGGAAAGCTTTATTATCCGGAGACAAACAAGCTACATATCCAGAAAGAATCAAAGGTGTTGGGCTCCTTTAGCTGTCATTTCAAACTTTTTAGGGCTTTCATTGTCATCAGTCTTTGTGTTTTTTGGAGTTTCGCAGATTTTGTTCAGCAAAAATGTGACTAAAAACTATTTTTGATAAGAATTAAGAATCAGATTTTGCCTGAAACACATAAAAAACTGCACTTTGCAGAAAAAAAACTTGAATATAAGAAAAACATATAAATATAATATGAGAGAACAGCAAGTAATAAACAGAATAACAAGTAAAAAGTAAAAAGTACTTTTGCTGATACTTTTGTGACCTGTTAAAATTTGTAAACCTGTGATCTCAGCTTTTCATAAAAATTACAATCCCACATTTATTTATTTATTCATTTAGGTAAACAGATTGTACCTTTTTTAATTTGGGACAGTAAATCATTTATTAGGGATGCAGCAATTTATTTAACCCATAATTCAGTCTAAACCTTTTACAAAACAACAACTAAAATTCAGAAAAATCCTCTTTTTTTTGTTTTTAAATTTGGCTTGTACTACGCCCAGTTAGATGTAATAAAACTATTATCTATCTATCCATCTGTCTGTCTGTCTGTGTTTTACACTTTCAGTGTAAACAGACGTATGCAGTAGGGCCGCAACGATTCACTTTCCCCTCAATTTGTTTCGATGCTGTAGCATAAAGTTAGATTTAAAGCTGAGTATATATTTAAAATCAGAGCAGTAAAGAAATGCTCAGTGAAAAATGTGGCTTTTAGTGCAAAATAAGACTTTATCGCTGCTGCAGTGTGTGCACTCTGGCAAGCAGAATGGGTGAAAAGATGAAAACTGGGGTGCGTCTTGTCTTCCTGCATGTGCAGAACAAACAAGAAGAAAAATTAGTTTCAGAAACTTATGTTAGTCCGTTTTTGATGCCAAGGCTGTTCCCTCGCCTCACAGCGCTTCGTTTGGCGGTCATTTTGAGGTCATTTTGAAGCGTGTTGTGTGTTGAGTGAACGCTCTGTGTGCATCTCTAGGCCTGCACAAAGAGCTCCATGGTGCTGCACAGCTACGGCATGCTGGTGCCCTGCGGCGTGGACATGTTCCGCGGGACAGAGTACGTCTGCTGCCCCTCCTCACACGTCGGCGAGGCCACCCCCGCTCCTCTGCCCTCCCAGGACGACTGATGAAGAGGAGCAGATAGAGGATGAGGAGGTGGACTTGGGCGAGCCCCTGGAGGACAGGTGAGCGCTCTTTATTTGTGTTGCTCAGAAGGTCGTGACTCCTCCCACTCACTCACGCCCACTCCTCCTCAGTGAGCCTCCCGCTGACGAGGAGCCCACACCAAAGGAGGTGCGTGTGGATGAAGATGAAGATGAGGAGGACGATGAGGACGAGTACCATTATGTCTATGAGGATGAGGAGGAAGACAAGGAGGAGGAGAAGAAGGACGGCAGCAAAATGTCAAAGGACCAGGATGAGGACAAGATTCTGGAAGAAGTGAAAGGTTTGTGAAGTCCTGCTTTCTCTGTCCTTCCACCATGTTTGGACGCAGAGGAGCCCGGACGGCGTTCCTGTCGTCTCCCACGATAACCTACTGCACCATCAGAGAACAGCTTGGTTCTGTTGATGATCTTCTCCAACACCTTTTTCTTTATGGCATCTCCATCCTAGTTTCTGTTGTTTTCACTGAGACTTGAATGAAGTGCTGCCCCCCGGTGGCCCGTTGATCTAACGCCCTGTCCTCTGGCAGCGGTGTGCACCCTGGAGGCTGAGACCGGCCCCTGCCGCGCCTCCATGCCGCGCTGGCACTTCGACGTTAGCCAGAGGAAGTGCGTGCGCTTCATTTACGGAGGCTGCGCCGGCAACCGCAACAATTTCGATTCGGAGGAGTACTGCATGGCCGTGTGCAAACGCCTGAGTAAGTGTCACATGACCACGGCGCCCGAGCGGCTGCACTCCTCCTCTGTCTGTGTGTGCGTCTTCTGCAGACTCCCTGACAGGAAAACACGGGGGTCAAATCAGGATCAACTTAAAGTGAATGAGAAGCCAGACTGTCATTTATTTGTTTTTATTGTAATTTTGAAAACAGTTTTAAACTTAAAGTAGCACCAAACACGAAGCTAAACCTGATGTAGACGAAAGTCTGTCCACCGTCCCAAAGTTTGCTACGACGCCATATTAGAGGAGGGACGAAACAGAACAGATGCAGTTCTGGAGCGGAAATGACGTCACCAAAACCTCTGTCACCAAATGGCGACCATCTCCCGATAGCCAATGGGCTCAAAGCCCCACGCCAAGTAAAACTAGGATGCACTCCGAAAACCAAATGTCTGAATTAAAACTGTAAATTGAGGATTGAAAGTGACGAGGGAAAGGAACAAGTAAAGACATTTTTAAAATACAAACTGTTTTTTTCACATTTACAATCTGGTTTTTTAATTCACCTAAACTAATCATGATTTGAGCTCATAGAAAACCCCTCAAAGTCATCAGCGCTAAACCAACAAAGATTCATTGAATCCAGAGAAAAATTAGTCCTCTTGCACTGAATTTGTTGGGTGTTTTTTTTAAATCAAAATAGAATTTTAAAGCTTTAAATTATAGTAATAACTTGTTTCTCATAACATATAAACCTACAAATACCGTAAATGTTTTGTTAATTTATCTAAGAATGTAGTGTGAACCTTGTTTTTATGTTGTCAATTAGCCTAAGAATGAAGCTTTTTTTTAGCAAATGATTATAAAAAGGAAAAGAGAGTTTATTAAAGGATTTATTTAACAAGAAGTTGTTCAAATAGAATTAACAAAGAAACATTATGTCAATAAAATAAAATGTAGTTCTTTATTTAAACTGCTTAGACTAAATGTCTTAACATAACCAAAAAACAAAATGATCCTTAGAACTGCAACTTAAAAAATACATTTAAATTTAAAAGTAAACAAAGTTCTATGGAACTTAAATAATCAGCGTTTTTACTGTTTGAAAGGGGATTTTTTTTTTCATTTTCCGGTTTTAATTTGAACCTTTAATTTAGTTCTCCCATTTTTATTATTTTATGAAGTCATAATAAAGTATTTTCTAAAAAAAAACAAAAAACTGCAGACCAATCAGAGACTTAATGAGATTTTAAAAATACAGACTCTAAAATGGAGGGAAAAAAAACAGAGAGAGATCCTCTAAAACTTTATGTCAAAATTGAACTTTTGAGTCTGTAAAGAAGAAAGTTGAGATGGAATAGTTGCAAATATACAAAAAAATATTCCTCCTGATTGTTTCTAATTATTCACTCCTTTGGAAATTAAAGGTTTCCTGTTT